>SNQJ01S0001717.1:194524-211896 GCA_010110895.2 Picea sitchensis
CCCTCCACTAAAATTTTCTACTGGAATTCCTCTTAGAATCTCTCATGTATTGGAAAATACCAAGCCTTTACCTCACTCTCCATACTTTACCATTTGCAACATTTTCTGTAGATCACCCTGACTTGTCAATACACAGTATCGGTGTGTTCCCTCGCTCTTTGCCAATACATAGTGTGTCAATGAAAATCCTTCTTCCTCCGTCGATACAACCAATATCGATGATTTGGTTATTTCCTTGTCGATACACCGACAATTGATCTTGCATCATTCACCGATACATGGTGTATCAATGAGTTTCCTCCCATATTATTTGATACATGGTGTATCGATGAGGTTTATATCATCTTTGATGATGCATTATGTATTGGTAAGATTCATTTCTTTCCCTCCGATGAACACTACTTGTCGGTGAGTTTCCCTCTTCTGTCCCTGATGTGCCAACAGAAATATGTCGACCCCTCATCGACATTGAATGTATCGACAATGATCTTATTTTTCTCATTGACATAGACTGTATTAGAAATATGCTTTCATCTCGAAGCCTATCCCAAGTTATTATGGTTTCAAGAGATTAATACCTCCATGCCTGACGAGATCAATAATGACCAATTTCCTACCTTGCTTAATCTACATCACGTTGCAATCACAATTGAGTCTGTGTGTGTTGCTAATAGCTTTCATTACACATACCATACCAACATGCATATTTTGTGGCTTCTTGGTTTTATGACCACCCTGATCATGAAAGTGTTGTTTATTGTTAGGTGGGTTAATTACAACATCTACAAGGCACAAGTTGGCTCTGAATTACATCTCAAAGAAGAATTGGTACCTTTTTTGCATACTCAGTGGAAAGTGCTCCAAAAGTCAGTTGTTTTTTTTTTGTGGGATAATATTTCTCATCCACTGACATATGAATTTAGTTATAATGGATTGATTAAGAGCATATATAAAACATATTTCATAGGAATAGATGGAACTGAATTCAGGAAAAGTAGTAGCGAGAATAGGGTTTGAACTTTCATTAAAAAATGTCTTTGATCGCAATTTTGGGTACTAGTAAAAGTGGGTTTTCACTCCTGAAACATGATATATGTATGTTTATGGGATTTTGATTCCAATGCCACTAACATAATCCAAATATGAGGTCCATAAGTGCCAGAAAG
The DNA here is from genome assembly GCA_010110895.2 of Picea sitchensis. Lineage (NCBI taxonomy): Eukaryota > Viridiplantae > Streptophyta > Pinopsida > Pinales > Pinaceae > Picea > Picea sitchensis. The sequence goes on from SNQJ01S0001717.1 coordinate 195,691, forward strand.
ATCACCAATAATTTACCATCAAGAAAGCCTTGTCAATCGTGACCTTCATTAAACATGAATCTACTCAAATTACTTAATGAAGTTTTAAGGTATCTCACTAGAATCCCCTCCTTTTTATATCCACATTTCAAAAAATTATGCCTCAATCTAACATCGTATGAGAAAGTTATGGAATTTTGAACTCAATCTCTTGTTGTTTCTTGCCGTTAAAAAGACACTTAGAATTTTTTTTTATTTTCCTTCCTTCATAGGGGAGTTTGTGCTAATCGTGGCTGATACATACCAGAGGAAATGAGGTAAACTTGTCCAGTACATACCAGTGGAAATGAGGTAATATTGGCTGGTACATATCGGAGGCAATGAGGTAAACTTGGTCGATGCATATCGGAGACAATGCGGTGAACGTGGTCAGTACATACCAGAGGAAATGAGGTGAACATGGTTGATACATACTGGAGTAAATGAGGTAAACCTGGCTAGTACATACTAGAGGAAATGAGGTGAACATGGCCAATACATACCAAAGATAGTGAGGGGAACGTGGCTAGTACATACCTAAGATAATGAGGTGATCATGGACCCTGTCGTTCAAATGTAAAAGTATTAAAAGTATAATTGATTGTGTGTTAAATTGTGATTTGATAAAGATTTGAACTCTACTCCATCTTTGTATTCCAATTCATAACATTATTTTTCCTATAAGAGAAAATATTGTTAATGAGAAGTCATGGTGCTTCATAGGGGATCAAAAAATCCAGTCCAAGACTAGTCTGCAGAGGAGCCAAACCCAAATTATGATATTTATTCAAACACTATAGCTCGTTTAACAGGAAGCATCAAATCCTGGGCATATGTTTATGAAATTATCAAAGAACATAAATTAATTGTTTCAAATGATGTAAGTGAGGGGGAAGATGTTTTAAATGCAAACAAGCTCAAGGATGTCGCCAAGTATGAATTACATAAGGTTGCAGCATGACCAAAGATATTTCCCTACACATACATGATACACTGGCCTCTAGAGCATGTGGATATACTGACCAATACCATCTACATCCATCAAAGAATCATTGTCGGCTCTTTTTGACCTGAAGATATTCAAGTAACGTATAAATTTTCCAGTACTCCCAAATATGTCTACAATGCAGAATTTGTGAAAACATTTGACAAAGAAGAATGTGTATATTATGATAGAAGCATCCATGATATAATTAAAACCTGGTGGGGAAATGAAAATAAATTCAAAGTAGACATTCATGGTATATATTCCACATCTTCTTGTGGTGCACACATTATGTACATAGCTATGATGATTTGTAGATTGTATGGAAAGAAAAACCCTGCACATTTCAACATTGATTGGGTTCCTAATATTAATGAATTTGCAAAGGGTTTCACTTTTAATTGGGGAAAGTTGTTGTTTGAAAAATTGGTCAAACAAATAGGGATTTATACCAGTCAAAAGTATAAAGGTGAACCGACTCCTTTTTATATGTCGACGTATATTATGGATGCTATATGTTAAAAAAATCATTTCCCATTGATGAATTGGAGTTGGACTCAAAAATCTCTTGATCCAATACATATCTATCATTCTAAGTTGTGGGAGGAAAATTCCAAAGATCATTTTTATGAAATTTTCCATAATGTTATCATCCCAATTCATGAGGTTCTATATGATAACCCTCCTCCCAGGATTTCTAAGCATATTATGGGAAATTTAGGTGCAATTGTAGACTCGTACATCGAGGATATTTTTTCCTATATCATAGTTTATGGATGTTTTGCATCTCCTCATGATTTACCAAAATTTCTTCCAGATAGACTGATTTGCAGGGAAGTGGCATACCAGACAGTTTCTGCATGCATAACTAAAGAATTAAGGGCAACAAAGAAAAAGGGTATAGCCAACTTATCCCATACAAGTTGGTGAATATTCCTTGTTAGATTTTGGACATGCTAAGGTTGAAGCTTCAACCTTGAAAGATATTGCATTGGCTTCCATTGAATTCAAAAGGAATGATCCACATAAAGTGGTTGAAACTCATTTCTCTTAGTTCAACATGAAAAAGTACTTTCACAAAGATTCACCATTTGATGATATTTTCAGAGGAGTGAAATCATATGATGAAGTTCTATCCATAATCCAAACACTCTCTGATAAGGAACGATCATATTTTCTCAATTTTCAAAAGCACATGAGAAGTTATCTTCCAAATATTTTACAAGTAGAGAAAAGTTTTACTCATAATTTTAATCCAGTTTCAGATGTGCCACCATCTTCTAATCCTAAGCAACATGATCTACCTGAGGTCAAAACCAGATAAGTTGATAAAACACCAGAAACATTATCAAAAGATACAACAAAAAAGAACAAAAAATACTAGGTAATACTTTTCAAGAAACATGGGCAATTTTTAAAGCATTCATGAAGCATGGACACGTTTTCCCTCAAATTGTTTCAAACACCGAGACTCCCTTAAAACATATTTATACTCAAGGGAAATCTACTACACTTACATCTCCTATTCCATCCTTAACTCCTCTTGAATCAAGCTTTGAAATACATGGTGCAGAGGTAGTAAATGTTGAAGATCTAAAACTCATTAAGTCAGAAGAAATGCCTTCATCAGATTTCTTTTTCAGCAAGAAAAGGAAGGCTATTGTGCAAAGAGAGATTCAGAAGAAAGGAGGTGTAATCACAAAAAGGCAGAAAGTAATATTTTATGGTCAGGGATAGAGTGACCTTGAATTTGCAAAACAAGTAGAAGATTCTATGGGAGATTTTGCAACATCAAATTTGTGGTCAGTAGACAATTTAAGAGAAAATATTGAAAAATGATTGAGCAGTTGAAAAATGATTTGAAACAAACAAAGGAAATTGTTAAAGAATGAGTTAGTTTTGAATTAGGTCATGTTCAACAAAGTTATGAACAAAAAAAAAACAACTAGAAGAGAAATTAAGAACAAGTTTCCAAGATCAACAAACGTTGAAGAATACTCTTTCCCAGAAATATGCATTGATACTCCATTTAAAATCCCAAGTCAAAAAGGTTGAAAATGAAATTGTTGATATTTATTCTTTAAAGAAATAGGCCTTTGAAGTTAATGATGGATTACAGTAAGATCAAGACAATTTCTGTGAAATCTTGAAGATTATTCAAAAACAATATCTTATCATCAATGATTCATTACAAATCATTGTTGATAAAGAAAAAGATTTAGTCAATACAAGATCCAAGTTTCAAGAGTTAATGATGTAGAATCATAGTTTAAATGTACCAGGAATTGCTTAGTTTTCAGAGCTCGAAAAATTAAAGTGTGAAATGGAAATAAATATATGGGAAAATAATCTTGAAGAGAGTAAAATACTGGGTAAAGAAGCCAAAGTAGCTTGTTTAAATACTCTATTAGTTGTGGATGTAGAAATGGATGATATTGACTTTGGTGATGTTCATTCAATTATTGGAACTCTCAATGTTAATGAAAAAAGAGAAAATTTGAAGAAAAACATGGAAAATGATAAAGATGTCATCCAATAGATGAATCAAGTCAACTTGTATATTTTAAACCATTTCCTAGTTAAACAGATTTTACAGTGTCAAAGTACCCAACAAGTTGCGGTCAGAGTACAAAATAATTTACCATTGGTGCATAGAAAAGATTTAACTTTGAATTAAATGTTAACACAGAGTCCCCTAAGTTTGTAGTTGCATTATTGAACATGCACACTCAATACAAAGATCAATAGAAAGTAGTTGCATCTATGAGCAAATAAAGAAAGGATAAGCCTTAAAACAACCAACAAGGATAATGTTTCCAGAAGCATGATAGATGTTCAAATAATTTATTTTGTAATATTCAGTTTGATGTTAATCAAGTACTTAGAGGATTTTCTTCTATTTTATGCTATAAGAATATGGAGTTTAATTGATTTTGGTTATGAAGGAATTGTATAAATATATACATTTGAGATATGAAAAGGGATTTTTCTCTCTTGATGTAAATAAATACTTTCTAATAGAAATTTCTACATAAATACTAAGATTCTACTTCTCATTTCCTTGAGTAATGTGTTTTCTATGTGTTACCACTTTCATTATCATTATTCATTCTATATTTTTTAAGAAATGAACGACTGCAATTTAGTAATACATCTACTACAATTTACTTACTAGATATCTATTCAAGTATAGATTTTCCTCTGTTTTGTTGTGAGTAGAACAAGACTTGTATATGTGTAGTTGTTCTTATTTTAATTTCATATTTTAAACACACATTTCTTATTTCTACTATTGGAAATAAAGAAAGATTTATCAGAATTGGATACCTTGATTTGTTTGTCAATTTTGTTTACTCTTATTCTTCTTTTCATCTCTTGATTATTGATGAAATCTCAAGGAAAGAGATATTGCCTCTGTGTTTCCAAATTATAAAAGTATTGAAGTTTCATTCTAAACTGAAGGTAGAAAGGAACTTAAAAATAAAATATCATTATTTTGGATGCCTAACATTGTTCTTTGAGCCTGAAAAAAATATCAGGAACAATTTTTCCTTGGGAATACGACAAAGATGAGTTTTAATTCTTGAAGGTGAACAGGAATAAAAAATATGTTTAGGCTCATTTTGATTGTCACCTAGCGACTCCATTACTATAAATATGACATCCAAGAAAAGGAATACTAGACTTAATCCAGATAAGAAGCACATCACACCCGTCTCAAATCCTAAAAAAATGCTCAAACCTAAAGGTTATCTAAAACATACTTCGGCATCAACATGTAAGGTTTTTCAGCCCAAAGTTTCTCATGTTAAGGTTAAGATCTCCGTGGAAGAAATAAGTGTATTTGATTTAAAATTAAATTAAATTTTCTTCCACCAAGGCCTCAACTAGTGATCGAGATACCTGAGGTAAAATTATATGATTTAAAAGGTTTCAATTTTAAAAGAAAACCTTTTTCTTCCACTGGAGTTTATGATTTTGATATTAAGGAAGAATCCTTAGTGCCTAATGTTGTTTATCCTCAACCCATCCTCAATCCCCCTAAAGTAAGGGTTTCTATCCTTGAAAATCTAGAAGATTATCCTTTATCTTTGGGTTACTCTCATATTATTTCTTACATCTACTTCCCAGATCGATCTTAAGGACCAAGTAGTCGCTCTCAACTTTATTTTAAAATTGATAATTCATCTATATCAAGAGATACGCCACCTTTTGATTATATTACATGCCTTTGTTATTATATCCATGAATATATTAAATACTTAGTACAACAATCATTTGAAATTTTTGACAATATTCATTATATTCCTCGCATCTCATCTCCAAAACCCACAATGGTCGATATAGGATGTGGAGGTGGTGGACAAGTAAATCCACCACCACCTCCTCATGTTGATTAATTGGGTTGGCTGTCATTGATGTCAACCCTTGAAGCAAGTCTAGTAGCAAATTATGGTAGCCCCAGAAGTGTGGATAAGGGACCCATGTTTGTCTGAGGAATAATGTAATGAATATCAATGAATTTTCAGGAAAGACTATCATATATGGATAATACATGTCGTTCCATTTTTGATGATATGTGGTATGTTGCGTAGTTCCTCACGATTGAGGAGATATGACTTATTGAAGTTGGAGAACCCTCATGAGTTATCTAGAAGCCCCTATAAAGTCAAAGAAATCAAGTATTCTAGAAACTCCTAAAAGAAGTTTAATAGTCAAAGTGGTTGTAAATAGGAGTTAATCATGGGTAAAGTTGTTGCAATAAGAAAATAATTAAAAATATATTAGTTGCAACAAGAAGTAGTGAGTTTACTATTTATGGTAAAGTGGGTAAAGTAGTTGAAAGTGGGTTATCCCTAAAAGAGATAAGTTAGGTAAAACAGTTAGAAGATAACCCCTAAAGGAAGCTACTTGGAGAGTATAAATAAGAGAACAAGGGTCTCCCATTAACACCTAATTTGAGCACATTGAATATCTCTTTTGTGAAATGTTATGGTCAAGTATCATTGATAAATCTATAACAGTAAGTCTGAAGGAACGATGAGAGAAGTTGCAGGATTTGAAGGGTTGACACTATGGGTAATGAACTAGGGTTTTACTAAATACATCCACAATTTGTATTACTAGAATGGTGTGGCGATGCAGGAGCATCGCTTCACCCAGCAACACGTTAGTTGATATCACATTCAACGTGCATTCAATGGAGGAGAGAGGCACCAACCCTCTCATTTTAAAATTTGAAATTGTAATTAAATGTAATTAAATGTTTGTAAGGCTGGAAGATCCAAAGCCATGCCTTTGTGCAGGTTGTAGGTAGAGTTTCCTTAATGATTGACAGGCTGATGAGATCTAGATCTGATCCGGAATAGACAACCATTGAATGTAATTCATTGTAATTTAATGAGAGTAGGTAGCTTGGAGGGAAGAGCTTGAGGAGCCCTCTTTTGTAAAAAGATCTTTGTATCTAGATTCATAAGGTAGATAGATTTAAGAGGAGAGAGCCGAGACTCTGTTGCAGTCCGAGCTTGAACACATTGTAAACAAAAATTCTGAGATTAATATAAAGGGAAGTTTTTCCTGCATGAGATTATTTGTGTGTGTTTATGCATTTGATGAATGTATTTTATGTGTTTATGATTGTAGGCTATAGATGTATGTGTTAGGTTCCATCTGCAGGCTATAGACAAAATTCGATGTCTGTGAGTTTATGATTTCAAATCTGGGTTCTTTATGGATAAATGCAAGGGGTTGCATGACTGAGTGTTGAATACTCTATGAGCCAGTGAAAAGAGTTCACATCTGAGTTTTGTGGAATTCAGACAAGAACATGCCAGGAGGGCACACCAGAGGAATTATAAACTCAAGGGAGAATCCTCAAGGTTACTGAACACCTTGGAGGAAAGACTGTGTAGAGGAGGGCATAGAGAGAAGACATAATTGCTGAGGATTTTGTGAAGCTCTACTAGGTGGGCATTGAGCGAGTGAAAGAAGTGCACCAAGGAAATATGTTTCGAGTTCAGACAGAAGATAAGTGTCAAGGGAGACATTTTGCAGAGTTGTTTAATACTTTGTTAGCTCAACAAGGAGTTCTTGAGCATAAGTTTCCAAGAGGGCACTTATATCCCTTCAAGGAGTGAAAGGGTTGTTACAGAGTTGTTGAATACTCTGGACAAAGACATGTGCAAGGAGTGCACTAGGACAACACTCAAATGAAGTGTTGAAAGACATCCATATGAAGGCTAGTCAGAGCACAAGGATTGTGTACATGGAGAACTTGTTTCAAGTTTCAAAAGCTCAGGAGGTCGAGCACAAACTTGTGCCAGGTGGGAACCAGAATTATTCTAAGGAATCAGAGGATGAATCCCTTAGAGACTGAGAAAGTGGAAATCTTAGAAGAGATAGCATGAGGATTGTACAAGAGTGGAATTATTCCAATTCCCAAAGCTCATGAGAGACAACGTCTTCAGAATGTAGACGAGACCAAAGTTATTAAGCTCGCAGAGGAATCAAAGGCCACAACCTTTGAAACATTGGAAATCTTCCAAGTCAGGAAGAAATCAAAAACTCAGGAGGAAGAGTGACTGCAACTGTTATATCAACAGTTGAGGAGGAAATATGGATCATTGAATCTCACATCCAGGCACACAAGAGAGCATGCAAGAGGAAATAGATCTCAGCCGTAGGATCTGGGAGCATGTGGACCAATATCCATTGGATCCAGAGGAATGTGTACAAGGTTTAACCCTTTGGATTTTCACAAGAGAGTGGAATTTGTGAAGTCGCGAAGTCCTGAAATCATCATAGTCATCCATCGAGACAGGACACATGGCAAGAGATCAACATTTCGCTGACTCGTAGGAGGGAAAGGTCAAAGGGTAGAATCATGAGAACTCGTGAGGTTCGAGTTCATGATTTTATCTAAGTCGTTGGATTGAGGAGAGATCTAGACCATTGATTCATTTCAAGGGAAGGAATATCATAATTTTGGGAGTCAGGAGTGTGAAGGAAGCTGCTCTCGAAAGTCGTGAGTCACAAAATTTTGATTCGTGAAGAAAGAATCTGGAGCGTCGAATCACAAGAAATGAGGACCGTTGATCTGACATCACAGTCATCTTGATTTCTCATTTTGGGATAAGGGGAGAGAACCACTTCGCAAACCCCCGATACGTGAAATCCTGACATGCTTGGAAACTAGGCCCGAGGTCATAGCTAAAGATCACATTAGGAAGAATTTGAGGAGCTAGGGACCGTTATCTCATTCTTGGCATTTTGGGAATTGGAGGAGTCAGGGTGACTCGCAATAGAAGTCCCGAAATCAATAAACATGAAGTGCCTTTTGGTTATGCTTGTGGTCAAGGGTAGTGGTCACGTGGAGGGAACTCACGCCCAGTGCTTGTTCACACAGGCAGAGTTTCAAAAGGACCTATGGATTTGTTCATGGGATTCCATCAAGGAATTGAAGAGCTAATCCAGCTCGAGGGTGAGAAGATACAGTGACCGAGAGGTCAGTGTAACCTGAAGAGGTAGGGGCTCTATGTAAAAGTGGTATTAGAGCTTGCACATAATTGATTTCTGTAGGTAGCAGGTGAAGGAGGAAACAGAGTGCAATACTCTGTAAAAATTGTTGCAAGGTGTGAAACAAACAATTGACAGCTAGGTGGGTTGTAGGAGAAGTTGGGAATTATCTCGATTGTAGATTGAACGACAGAATTTTCAGGAAGGTAGGTAGAAGAAGAGGATGTCTAATGAAGGCCATGAACATGGTCCAAGAAAAGACCTCCATCAGAAAATCAAGGCTGAGATAGACAAATACCTCAAAACGATGAGAGCACAAATGGAGAAGCTTGCATTTAAAATGCAGTAGGATGCTAAAGTGCATTGGGTGTATGAATGGCCCATGAAGAAGAAGGTGAAGTGGCTCGTTCATAAATTGTTGGACAAATGTCAACAAGGGTTTTTGAGAATGTGGCTGAGGTATGTTGAAATCCTCAGATGTGAGGAGGAGATTGTTCACATCTGTGAACCGAAGGCAGGAAGACACCTGAGTGATGATGAGGAGAAGGGATCAAAGAATGGTCTCAGAAATAGATAGGTGAGCAGTGAGGAACTTTCATGTTTCCTAGAGGGCAATGAGAAGAGGTCAATGATTNTTGTTCACATCTGTGAACCGAAGGCAGGAAGACACCTGAGTGATGATGAGGAGAAGGGATCAAAGAATGGTCTCAGAAATAGATAGGTGAGCAGTGAGGAACTTTCATGTTTCCTAGAGGGCAATGAGAAGAGGTCAATGATTGATCTCAAGGACTACCAAGTGGGCAGTGAAGAAAGATCATATTTCCAGGTGGGAAATGAGATGGGATCATTGGAGGATATCATAGACTACTAGGAGGCCAGGGCAAAAATACCATATTTCCAGGTGGGGAAGGGAGAGAAGATGAAATTAGATGAGAGTTCATATAAGCAAGGAGAGTTGATGGAGGAGAATCAGAAATACATTCCGATCATTGGAGGAATTGAGGTATTCTTTCCAAGTTTCCCAATTAATGCCACAACACATGTTGCAGGTGCAACAACAGGAGAAGGAAAACCAACAGAGACTGTCACAAAGGAAGGAGAAAGGGAGAATATATTGAAGTCTTCCCAAGCAGAGGAAGAGGAGAATCCAGTTGATTTGCTCACTCCATGGGAGAAGGAATTGAACATGCTGGAGGATTGGTTGAACCATCCAGATCCAGTAAATGACTTCCATGAAAAGACAGTCAAGTAGATAAAAGGAGAATTCCAATTTGAGGAGCAACTAGAGGAAGTTGGAGGTATGCCAGCAGGAGAGATGACAGTCAAGTTGTCAGAGGAGGAATCTGAGCAATAGATTAGTGATGAGACTGCAGAACTAAAGTCTGCAGTAGGGTGGAAAGATAAGGCCACAAGAGATGGAGAAAATCACAAGGAGGATCAAGTTGATCTACCCATCAATGAGGAGGGAGTGTAGTGGAGAAAACTACATAAAGAGAGCCAACCATTGGAGAAAATGGAAGAGGTGATTGAATAAATAAGGAGGTATATGTTAAGGTCAGTGAAATAAGTAGTCAACAAAGGGAATTTGAACAGGAGGAAGCCTACAAGAGCAGCAGGGTAGCAGTAGTAGCAGCAGCAACAACAACAACAACAAAAAAGTGGAGCAAATGGACATATCCAAAGAACAGTTTGGGATCTAGGTGGATTTCAACAGACCTAGGAAGCTCGTGAGTAGGAGCTCATGAATTTTTTGCAGCAGTGGAGTATGATGCAGGAGAATTGCTTCACCCAACAACGTGCCAACTAGACAACACATTCAATGTACATTCAATGGAGGAGAGAGGCACCATCCCTCTCATTTTAAAATTTGAAATTGTAATTAAATGAAATTTAATGTTTATAAGGATGGAAGATCCAAATCCATGCCTTTGTGCAAGCTATAGGTAGAGTCGCCTTAATGATTGATAGGCTGATGAGATCTAGATCCGATCCAGACTAGACAACCATCGAATGTAATTCATTGTAATTTAATGAGAGTAGGTAGCTTGGGGGGAAGAGCTTGAGGAGCCCCATTTTGTAAAGATATATTTGTATCTAGATTCATAAGGAATATAGATTTGAGAGGAGAGAGGAGAGACTCTGTTGTAGTCCGATCTTGAACACATTGTAAACATGCATTCTAAGATTAATATAAAGGGCAATTTTTTCTGCATGAGATTCTTTGTGTGTGTTTATGCATTTGATGAATCTCTTTTATGTGTTTATGATTGTATGATGTAGATGTATGTTTTAGGTTCCATCTGCAAGTTATAGACAAAATCCATTGTCTGTCAGTTTCTAATTTCAAGTATGGGTTCTTTGTGGCTAAATGAAAGGGGTTGCATGACAGAGTGTTGAAGAATCTGTGAGCCAGTGCAAAGAGTGCACATCTGAGTTTTATGGAATTCAGGAAAGAACATTCTAGGAGGGCGCACCAGAGGAATTATAAACTCAAGGGAGAAGCCTCAAGGTTACTGAACACCTTGGAGGAAAGACTTTGCAGAGGAGGGCACAGAGAGAAGAGAATTGTTGAGGATTTTGTGAAGCTCTACTAGGTGGGCATCGAGCGATTGCAAGGAGTGCACCAATGAACTTTGTTTCAAGTTCATACAAAAGATACGGTTTGAGGGAGACATTTTGTAGAGTTTTTGAATACTCTGTCGGCTCAGCAAGGAGTGCTTGAGCATAAGTTTCCAAGAGGGCACTTATATCCCTTCAAGGAGTGAAAGGGTTGTTACAGAGTTGTTGAATACTTTGGATGAAGACCTGTGTAAGGAGTGCACCAGGCCAACACTCGGACGAAGTGTTGAAAGACAACCATTTGAAGGCTAGTCAGATCACAAGGAGTGTTCATAGGGAGAACTTGTTTCAAGTTTCAAAATCTCAGGAGGTTGAGCGCAAACGTGTGCTAGGTGGGAACCAAAAGTATTCTAAGGAAGAAGAGGGTTGAATCCCTTAGAGATTGAGAAATTTGAAATATCAAAAGAGATAGCATGAGGAGTGTGAAAGAGTGGACTTATTCCAAGTCCCAAATCTCAGGAGAGACAATGTCTTCAGAACATAGACGAGACGAAAGTTATCAGGCTTGCAGAGGAATCAAAGGCCACAACCTTTGAAGCATTGGATATATTCCAAGTCAGGGAGAAATTGAAAACTCAGGAGGAAGAGCGACTGCAGCTGTTAGATCAGTCGCAGAGGAGGAAATATGGACTATTGAATCTCACATCTAGGCACATACGAGAGCGCACAAGAGGAAATAGATCTCAGCCATAGGATCTGGGAGCCTGTGGACCAACATCCATTGGATCCAGAGGAATGTACATGATGTTTAACCCTTTGGAGTTTCGCAGGAGAGTGGACTTTACAAAGTCACGAAGCCCTGAAATCATCATAGTTGTCCATCGAGATAGGACACGTGGTGAGAGATAAACATTTCGTTGACTCACGGGAGGGAAAGGTCAAAGGGTAGAATCCTGAGAACTCATGAGGTCCGAGTTCACGATTTGATCTAAGCCATTGTATCGAGGAGATATCTAGACCATTGATTCATTTTGAGGGAAGGAATATCGACATTTCGGGAGTCAGGAGTGTGAAGGAAGTTGCTCTCAGAAGTTACGAGTAACGAAATCCCGATTTGCGAAGAAATAATCTGGAGCATCAGATCACGGGAAACGAGGACCGTCGATCTGGAATTGTAGTCATTGTGAATTCACATTTCGAGAGAAGGGGAGAGAACCACTTCGCAAACCCCCAATACGTGAAATCTCGATGCCCTTGGAAGCTAGGTGCTAGGTCGCAGTTGGAGGTCACATCAGGAAGAATTTAAGGGAGAAGCTAGGGACTGTTATCCCATTCTCGACATTTCAGGAATTGGAGGAGTCGGGGTGACTCGCAATAGAAGTCCCGGAGTCGAGAAATGCAAAGTGCCTTTTGGTGAGGCTTGTGGTCACGGGTAGTGGTCACGTGGAGGGAACTCGCACCCAGTGGTTATTTGCACAGGCGGAGTTTCAAAAGGACCTATGGATTTGTTCATGGGATTCCAGCAAGGAATTGAAGAGCTAATCCAACTTGAGGGTGAGAAGATCTAGTGACCGGGAGGTTAGTGGACCCTGCTGAGGTAGGGGTTATGTGTCACATGGAAATATGCAGGCCACGGTGGGACAAAGCATGAATACTCATGGGTTTACTGAATATAAAGTGCATATATGTTTCCAAAGATGAAAAGGAAGATCAGATCTATCATCAGTGACAAGTTGTTGAGATGAGAATTGGATATAGGAATGTATAATAGTGAGAAGGTACAACAAAGCTATCTACGATAACAAAAGTTATGTTATAAGCTTATATTAAGTAGATGTTTGGTGAATGCTTGGGGTATAGCCATGGGAGATTGAGATTTTTTTCTTGAGGGACTGTTGGTTGTATGGTATATTATGTATCAAACAGATCTATAGGGATACATTTCTACTGTATTGGTTGTTTGTTCTCGGGATACTTCATTGGGCATCTTGTTAAGACATATCATATGTTATTTGGAGTATGGTTGAGGGTTTATGGTTGATACATAGTGTTATCCATATAGGTTGGGTTTGTATAACAATGAGGATTTGATGTATGGTTAATATAAGGTTTTATTATATCACACAAGATCAGTGAGACATATGTATGAACCTATTACATGGTTTTGTTAGATATACTTGGATATTGGATTAGTATTATTTTCTATCATATCAACCGGTTTGTGAGCAAATACAAAGAGATTATACAGTGACTGAGATTGAGATAGTGACACGGAGAGAGTGACAGAGAGAGTGTTAGTGTATTGGCAGAGCTTTGTGCTAGTATGCTAGTTGTAGAAGCATAGGCACATATATTTGCAAGTTGTAGTAGGGAAAGGCATGGACATCCACGTGTTGTAGAATAGACAGGTCACAGATCTACATGAAAATTTTGAAGAATATTGGTATAGGTTGGGATAGTGTTTCAATGAAAATTATTAAAGTGACAATGTTGATTTAGTAATAGTGACAGGTTGTCTACATTTGACATTTATACTTCAGGGCGGTTGGATGGGGCAAGGATAGGTGGTTGTTTCCACCTTTCGGTTGTAGCTGGAGAACATAGGATGTTGTAGCCAGATAATTGGGGAGTTGGAGCTTCCCTTAGGTTGTAGCCTGAGAATCTAGGGGATTGGAGTCTCCTTCCAGTTGCAGATGGAAAACAAAAGAAGTTGGTGCTTCCAATGAATGTAATTCTTAAAGACATAATAAAAACATTCTATGGTTTTCTCTCGCATTGGATTTCCATGTTAAAATACTGACGTATTGTGTATATGTATGATTTCTCATTTTTCATGGTTTATTTATTTTTCACTTGTTGAATGATATTGGTAAACTGATCATAAATATATATATTGTGGTAAAAAATGATTAAAAAATACTATTACTGATTCACCCCCCCTCTCAGTAATCCAACAATTGGTATTAGAGTAGTTCCTTCAAAAGGCAGTTTAACCACTGGAAGGAGATAATGGATTACTCTATGATTGGGATACCATAGTTTGACAGGGAAGATTATGCCTTCTAGAGTAGAAGAATGTAGACACACTTACATGCACTAGGATTTTATGTTTGATGATCAATAGTATATGGATACAAAGAACCAACCATTCCTCCAACAGATAAAGATGGAAAGAAACAGATAAATATGGAAAGAATTTTGAAGAAAATAATTCAAGAGACAAAAGTACACTATTGAATGGTTTGACTAAATCAATATACACCAAATTTATGAACCATGATTCCGAAAAATACATCTGGGTCAAACTGAAGAATATATATGAAGCAGATGAGAAAGTCAAGGAAGTTAAACTTCATTTTTTTAGAGAAAAGTTCAAATAATTGAAGATGAATGAATATGAAGACATATCAACCTACTTTCTAGGAGTTGATGAATTATTAAACAATATCAAAGGTCTGGGAGATGAGGTAAATGAACAAGTCATTGTCAAAAAGGAATTGAGATCCATACCAATGAGATTTGATTCAAAGATTTTATCTCTAGAAGAGAGAGAGGATCTAGCTACACTGACCATGGATGAGTTGCATGGTACACTCATAGCTTATGAGATGAGAACAAAGAAACACAATATATTTACAAAGGAAACAACATTAAAACCATCTAATAAGACAAAGAAAAAGGACAAGAAAAAGACAAAGTCAGATAGTAGTGGAAATAATATCTTGGAAGACGATGAAGAAGTGGCCAACTTTTTCATAAGGATGAAAAAGGGAACCGACAAATATAAAGGTAAGATTTTGTTGATTTTTTTTAACTGTGATGGTATTGTTCATTTTGCTAATAAATGTCCCCATAAGAAAAACAAAAGAAATGAAGAAGATGACTCTAAGAGGAAACAAATATACAAAGGAAAACAAACCAATTTTTTTTTTCAAGAAAAGCCTTTGTACCAAAGAAGACAATTCCTCATCAAATGAAGATGAAGTCAATGATAGTGATATAGAAAGGGTATTATTCATGGCAACAGAAGAATCAGATGAAGAAGGCACCAAAGAATAATATGAAGAGGTAGAATTTTATTATAGAGAAGAATTATTGAGTTCCATAGAAGTTATAAAAATGGAAAAGAAGAAAAATAAGTCACTACAGACATAACTAAAAAGAAAAGAGGGAACTCAAAATTCAAACTTTG
The DNA here is from genome assembly GCA_010110895.2 of Picea sitchensis. Lineage (NCBI taxonomy): Eukaryota > Viridiplantae > Streptophyta > Pinopsida > Pinales > Pinaceae > Picea > Picea sitchensis. The sequence goes on from SNQJ01S0001717.1 coordinate 210,960, forward strand.
AAGAACTAGAACATATGGTCACTAAACTAAAAATACAAGTAGAAGAAGACAAGATAATTGAATAAGAACCCAAAGAAGAGTTAGAGGAAAGATATAGGATCATTGGAAATTTGGAAGCAGAGATTGTTATATTGAGAAAAGACCCTCAGATAAAAAATAAAAAAAAAACATGCATAATATCTCTAAAGTCTTGGATGAGATTATTAGCAGTCAAAGGCCACATCATGACAAGTCCATACTAGGATAAAACCAGACAGAAAAGGGCTCAAGATCCAAAAGAACAGATCAGGAAACAAAGCAAAGAAGCTATGCAGAGACAGTCAGAGGATATAATGAGAAGGAAGAAGAAAAAAAGTTTCAAAAGGAAGATTACATATATACTCCACCTCCAAGAATATTCAAAGCTCAGAATCAACAACAGTCAGAAGTAAAAATATCTCAAGAAGAAGAAGGATTCAAACAAGCAACACTGTTCAAAATATATCCAACTCCTAGGTATCAATCAATTTTTATTGGATTATGTTATTCATGTAATAATTTTGGGCACAAGGCTATGAATTGCAAAGCCAATACCAGAAATAGAAACAACTATGAAGGATATACAATAAATTATTATCCAAAAAGGCCTGATGAAATGCATAGTAGAAGCTACAACAGGTTTGAATCTTTGAGTATTGAAGTGGAATGCTACAAGTGAAACAAATTTGGCACATGACCAAAGATTGTAGAATGAAAGTTCCTCCAAGAGAATCACAACAAAATAACAATAGTCACAGACAAGAATCACAAAGAATACGGTTAAGAAAGCAGAATCAATAAAACAATGAAGAATGTGCACTTTCTCTATAAGCTCAACACGAGAAATGTGGATGGTATGTTGACAGTGGCTTTTTGATGCAGGAGAATCGCTCCAACGTCATCAAGCGCTAGCCAACCA
>SNQJ01S0001717.1:217455-248420 GCA_010110895.2 Picea sitchensis
GAGCGGTCATTTTCGCCCGTCAACAGGATGCTAAGGTAGAAAATGTTATACTAGTGGAAGATATGAAACACAATCTTCTATGTGTATGTCAAATATGTGATCAAGGTCACAAACTTGTGTTTGATTCACAAAAATGTGAGATAAGAAAATCATATTCAGGAAGAGTGGTGGCGACAGCTGTGAGAAATCCAAGAAACATATACATACTACATGAAATTGGAAAGGAAAAGTGTTGTTTAGGAAAGGAATATGAATTTTGGTTATGGCACATGCGAATGGGTCACATAAATTTTGATAATATTGTGAAGGTCAACAGAAAAGAAACAGTTAGAGAAATTCCCTAGATCATGAATCCAACAAATACATTATGCAAGCATTGTCAACAAGGAAATCAAACCAAGACCAAGTTCAAATCAAAGGAATACTCCACAACAAGACCATTGGAAATTGTGCATACTGATCTAGTTGGACTGACTAGAACAAAGGGTTTGAAAGGTGAGAAGTATTTTATGCTATTGGTTGATGACTATACATGAATTAATATAGTTTTGTTTCTCAGGAATAAGTTAGAGGCATTAGAGAACTTCAAAATGTACAAGGAGATGGTTGAAAATGAAATAGATTCGAAAATCAAATGTTTGAGATCAGACAATGGAGGAGAGTTTACTTCAAAGGAAATTATGGACTTTTATAGTAAGCATGGGATAAAGAGGCATTTATCCATTACCAGGAAACCACAACAAAATAGAGTCATCGAAAAGAAGAACATGACATTACAATAAATGACTCGAACTATGTTAACGGATTCCAAGTTGACAAACATTTTTTGGGTACAGGAAGTGCATACAACATTTCACATTAAAAAAAATGAATGCTCAGAAACAATAGTGATAAAAATCCTTATGAGCTATGGAAAGGAAGAACAATGGATGTGAAGTATTTCAGAGTTTTTGGCAGAAAATGCTACATTAAAAGAGAAGATGGAAAAATCAGAAAGTTTGAATCTCATGTTGACAAAGGTATACATGTGGGGCACTCAAGAACAAGGAAAGCATACAAATGCTTCAATATAATTCTCAAAAAAATTGTGGAAAGAATCAATGTGATGTTTGATGAAGGATAAAATAAGAAGTAAAGGATTCAATGGAATATGTTCACGAAGAAGAATTAAAGGAAGAAGAAGTAGTAGAAGAGGAAGATGAAGAAAAGCAGTCAGAATAAGAGAAAGAACAACAAGATATTCAAGTACCTACAAAGAAACCTAATAGGTGGATACAAAATAATCATCCATCAGGTCATATTATCGGGAATAAAGATGCAAGAGTTGAAACTAGAAGAATAATCCATTCACCAGAATATCTACACTTAGCTCTACTATCCAAAATTTAGCCAATCAATTTTGAGGAAGCTTGTAAAGATGAATTATGGATCAAATCCATGGATGAAGAGTTAGATCAGATAGAGAAGAATGACACTTGGGAACTGGTTCCAAGGCCAAGGAACAAGGATGTGATCGGTACAAAGTGGGTCTTCAAAAACAAATTGAATGAAGATGGACATGTTACCAAGAATAAAGAAAGATTGGTATGTAAAGGATACACCCGGGTAGAAGGCATAGAATTTGAAGAGATGTTTTCCCTAGATGCCAAAATGGAAGCAATCAGGTTGATCCTGTCTTATGCATGCTACAAGAATATTAAAGTGTATTAGATGGATGTAAAATCAACCTTACTAAATGAGTATCTAGAGGAAGAAGCCTACATTGAGAAACCAAAAGGATTTTAGTTGTCAAAGAATAAAAATTATGTTTGCAAGTTGAAAAAGGTCTTGTATGGTATTAAACAGTCTCCCAAAGCATGGTATTCCATACTAGACAGATACTTACAACATCAAGGGTTCAGAAAAGGGAATTCAGGAAAATACCTCTACATCAAGGTAAATCAAGATACTATTTTGTTAATTGAAGTTTATGTTGATGATATTATATTTGGTAGTGATGATGAAATGATGAGCCGAAAATTTGAGAGTTTGAAATGTCATTTCTTGGAGAATTATATTTCTTTTTGGGTATTTAGATATGTCAAAGCAACCAAGGCATTTTTATCTTTCAAACCAAGTATATCCGAGAAATGCTAAAAAGGTTCGGAATGGAAGATTGAAAATAGGTTAGTACTCCTATGCAAACCAATTGCAAGTTAAGTAAAGATGATGATTAAAATTCTATAGATCAGAGGCAGTACAGGTCCATGATTGGCATCTTACTTTATGTGACAACTTCTAGACTAGATGTGATGCTGGCAGTTGGATAGGTAGCATGATTTAAAGCAACACCAAAGGAATAACATGTTTTGGAAGTAAAGAGGATATTCATATATCTCAAGGGTACAAAAGAGTTTGGATTATGGTATCCAGAAAGGAATCATCTATCACTTATTTCCTACACAGATGCATATTGGGCAAGTTGCATTTATGATCGAAGAAGTACAAGTGGAGAAAATTTCTAGTTGGGTGAGTGTTTGGTATCTTGGCTATGAAATAAACAATCATTAGTATCATTGTCTACAATCAAAGCATAGTATATTTCCACAACAACATGTTGTACACATGTCCTATGGATGAAACAAACATTGAAAGATATATAAGTTGAGTATGATGAGCCCATTCCAATATTTTGTGATAACATAAGTGCCATCAGTATCTCAAAGAATCTAGTGATACACTCCAAGACAAAGCAGATTTCGATCAAGTTTCATTTATATGGGAATAGGTTGCAAAGAATAACATTTGAGTTGAGTATGTTGGGACCAAAGAATATATTGCAAATATCTTTACAAAACCACTTCCAAGGGAAGTTTTTGAGTATCTTCGCTAGAAAATCAGAGTAGTTTCTGCCCCACAATCATTTTTCAATGATTTTCTTATATGTCATAGATTTACATGAGGAAGCACCATGAAAAGATCAAGGGAGTATCTAATGCAGCTGGTGTTAGTGAAAATTGTTTGACAGAGCTAAATTTAGTTGTCTGTCGCTATAATTGGCGGTTTGACTCTTTTGACAGGACTATTGCCGAATTTGATAAATTAAGCACCTTTTGGCATATCCGTTCTATTTGACAGAACTATTGCCGAATTTGATAAATTAAGCACCTTTTGGCATATCCGTTCTATTTGACAGAACTATTTCCGAATTTGATAAATTAAGCACCTTTTGGCATATCCGTTCTATTTGACAGAACTATTGCCGAATTTGATAATTAGGCACCTTTTATTTTATTACACCCAACGGAAATGATTTTGTGCATAATGTAAAGCACCTTGTGACCATCCAACGTGACCATAGTCCAACGGAAGACACAATTAACAAACTTTTTGTACTTACCATAAGATTTCCGTTTCCATTCACCGATGGACGYGTGGCCTCAACRGAAATCWCCAAAACGCTTTGAAATTCGAACCATCCACCCTCCGTTGTGATCTRGGCCGTCTACTCTTTGTTCTGGACTCCGCTTAGATCTCAATCGTCCATCTCCTGGGTAGTTGACACCATCGATCATGGATCTCCTCGAGTTCTTCTCTGCCTTCTACCACGAACCCCAATACGTACAGAATGAAAATGCCAATTCGTTTTCAGTATTGATTCGATTCCAAGGGTCTTTAGACAATATTACCAGGTCGTTTATATACTCCAACAATTCATACACAGATGAAGAGGATTCTCACATACAAGAATGTTGCAAAATAGATGGGGATTTTTATTAATGAGTTCTAATTTTCTCCTCTACAACTAATCCGTGCACTCTCTCTCGTGCCCTCTCATCTCTTTACCAATCGGTTTAGTTTTCCTAAATACAATTCAAAACGTAGGTTTTCAGATCCACAAAGTCTGGATCGAATCCACTCAGATCCTACAATTTCTGATGGTAATCTCAACTTCTCCTACAACTATTACATTGTTAGGATTCGAGATCCTTTGACCATTTATTAAATTTGAACTAAATACAACAAGAAAATTAAAGAGCACCCACTCTCTCTAAAATTTGCCTTTGACTTGCAACAACCATAGATCTTCTAGCGCTGTGAACTTATGCTCCTGCATCAGTATCCCAAAGGACAATTCAGTTAGGGGGCGCAACCCCAAGGATATTTCAGTCAGGGGGAGTAGCCCCGAAGGGAAGTTGGCCTTTTCCATTGATTTCAAAGGGGGAGAGATTCATTAGATGCATGGAGAGAAATCATAGAGGCATGATTCCAAGGGGAGTGATAGTCATAGGGGGTGCATGAATGTCATGAATTTAGTGTTACATTAGAGTGTTGCCATAAATTCCAAAGGGGGATATTGTTGATTAATTGCGTTGGTTTCCATTGATGTCAATCCTTGAAGCAAGTCTGGTAGAAAATTTCGGTAGCCCCATAAGTGTGGATAAGGGACCCATGTTTTTCTGAGGAATAATGTAATGAAGAACAATGAATTTACATGAAAGACTATCATAGATGGATAATACATGTCATGTTGTTTCCGGTGATATGTGTTACATCGTTTCGTTCCTCGCGGTTGAGGAGATATGGCTTAGTGAAGTTGGAGAACCCTCAAGAGTTATCTAGAAGCGCCTAGAAAGTCAAAGAAGTTAAGTATTCTAGAAACTCCTAGAAGAAGTTTACTAGTTAAAGCGATTGTAACTAGGAGTTAATCATGGGTAAAGTTGTTGCAATAAGAAAATAATTTAAAATATATTAGTTGTAACAATAAGTAGTGAGTTTAATATTTATGGTAAAGTGGTTGCAAGTGGGTAAAGTAGTTGAAAGTGGGTTAGCCCTAAAAGAGGGAAGATGGGTAAAATAGCTAGAATATAACCCCTAAAGGAAGCTACTTGGAGAGTATAAATAAGAGAGCAAGGGTCTCCCATTAGCACCTAATTTGAGCACATTGAATATCTCTTTTGTGAAATTTTATGGGTAGGTATCATTGATAAATCTATAGTCCTGAGTCTGAAGCAGTGAAGAGAGAAGTTACAAGATTCGAAGGGTCGATACTGTGGGTACTAAACTAGGGTTTTACTGAAGACATCTGCATGTTGCAGTACTAGAAGGGCATAGAAATCCATGAGCCATAGTGGGACAAAGTGCGGATAACCATGGGTTTACTGAAGATAGAGAATAGATCTATTGCCAAAGTTGAAAAGGAAGATAAGATCTATCATTAGTGACAAGTTTCTAAGTTGAGAAGTGGCTACAGGAAGGTCTAATAGTGAGAAGGTGCAACTGAGATATATACAGTGTTGGCCCTTGAACAAGTTTTGGAGAACTTGGGTCACGTTTGACCGATTTTGGGACTTTGACAGGCTAGTCAAAGATAGAGGGCCAGGAAAAGCGGAGATTACAGGATCTTGCCCCATTTTTGTGGGATTTTTGTGTTTAGGGTTTATGTAATGGTTATGGGATGTTGGCCCATGGGTTTACCCATGTTTAGGCCCATTTTGTAATGTATAAATAGATAGCTAGGCGATGTAAGAAGGGGTCAGTGTGCTAAGTGAAGTAGTAGTGAATGTTTGTGGCTTAGTGCGGAGCTAGAGGCTTTGTGCATGTTATGTGTTAGGACTTGTAGAGATAAGTGCAAGTGATTGTAAGAAGCTAGTGTGCATTATGTAATGCATATGGGATGTTGGCCCATGGTTTTACCCATGTTTAGGCCTCATTTTGTAAATGTATGTTAGATATGCTGTAATGGCTGCAAGAAGGGGGTCGCAGGCCAAGGGAAGTAGTAGTGAACGTTTGTGGCTTATTGTGGAGCTAGAGGCTTTGTGCATGTTGTGTTGAGAAATTGTAGAGCTAAGTGTAAGTGTTTGTAAGAAGCTTGTGTGCAGTCTGTGTAAGAAGGCTTTGTGTTGTGACCAAACATGGAGAAGGAGGATCTGGCGAGGAGCACGATATCCCGGTCCTATGTAAGTGGGGGTTTTTGGGCTCTGCATGTAAGAAGATTGATGAGAGATAAGGCCAAATAAGAAGAAGAGTTGGTGGACATAGCCCCATTGACCGATGAACCACATATATCCCGTGTTGTGGTTTCTTTGTGCATTATAGTTGTTATTTTATTGATGTGGTTTATGCTACTACGCTGATGTATGTTAGATGCATCCGATATAATAGCTTAGTGCTTAGGAATGTGAATGAATGCCAGGATCTGATCTATTTTTATATGCTGGCAATTTAGATGTATTAGATCTTGTCGAATACTCACTTAGTATGTAACTAGGGTTTCCCTAATTTCGCATGCGAATAAGAGAGTTAACCGTTGACTTTAAATTTGCTATTTGTCGTTGTTGTAATCACATATCCGTGGTCCACATAGGTTGTAGACACTTGAGTCCTACAACCACCCCTTCTACCTCTCGTGAGACTTCATCCGCCGCGGTGTAAGCATGGCCAAAGGGCTAAGAGTTAGGGTTTGCTGCGCGCTATCGGGTTGCTGAACCCCGGTCTACCCCGTTAACAAATGGTTCCGCTGCTGAACTAAACTGCGGATTGCCGGGAACCGGCGAAAGAGAATCTATGTGCATAGATATTCTTTTTTAGTGCGCATTATTCTACTTGACCGTGGAAGCTCTATGCTAAGAAAGGAATTAGATCCTCACAGTGCAGGTAAGATCTTAAATCTTGCGGCTTTGAGAAAGGTAAGATAAGTTAAAAAAATTATTTTGAAAGAATGGATCTAGGCATGTTTAATAGATTTTGGTCCTAGTCTAAAAATTAGGGTACAATAACCGAAGAAATAAGATTTGATATGAATAGATCTGATAGAAATAATGAAAGATATGTTATTCCTATGCATATAAAGAATGTTTGGACTAACAAATGGATGCAGGATCTTAGAAAGATTTTTTTGCAAGTTAGTTAATGTGATCCCAATGCACAGTACAGGAAAGGTTGGGGGTCATTTAAAAGAAAGAGAGGATTACATCTTTTCTATAGTTGCAGAAGACCGGAACATCTTGCTAAAGAATGCCTTGGTAGAGGTCCTAGTTGTCTTTGCTGTAAAGATATGGACCATGAAGTTTTGGATTTCCCTAGAATGATTTCTAAAGTTGAAAAGATGAATATGAGACAAGAAAACCATGAGACATGCCAAGAAACTAAGGATATGACATAACCACATAAAGAATCAGAGACTATATTATTACAGATGAAAGAAGCCATGAACGATCACACAAATATCAACTTATCAGAGATCTTAAAAGAGAAAGAGTGCATAGAAACAAGAATAGGAGACTTCAACATAGACTGTCCTGGATGAGGAAACACATGTGAATATCAAGACATAAAGAACTTGGGAAATTTTGGGAAAACCCGCTATGGTTCCTTCACTGGGAGGAATAGGATTGTTTAAAGGGAAGCTATATGGAAGAATTACCTAGATACCTATGAGTGTTCATGGCACTTCAACATAAGAATAATTTGAGGTTGTTAATTTTGTTGACAACAACGCCCCATTTTCTATTTTTCTAGGAAAAACTTGGGTTGAGAAAGATCATATCTGAAGGGAACAAGAAGAGGAAACTCTAGAACAGAAAAAAGCAAGAACTAAGAGATTTCATGGCTAGAAGAATAGCACACTTAATAAAAGAGTAGGATCACAATCAAAATCAACTAAGAGCCAAAGACATTGTTGTCGAAGTTGAACGAATGCAAGAAATCTTAAGAAACTTATCCATGCAAGAGAGTATAACACTTACTCCAGAAAAAGAAGAAGTATTTCCCTTGAACCTTGTGAAAGACCCTCAACAACGCAAAGTTCCTATGCCAAGAGGATATAAGAACAATAATGGAAAAAGGAAACTAGTAACTCAAATCACAGGAAAGAAAGCCAGAAAGCTCACCAAGAAGAAAGAAAAGCTAGAAAAATTGCAAGAAGTACCAGAGAGGAATTTGTAGAAAGAAGGTTTGCAGAACTCGAACTTTGATGGGATATCAGAACAACGTAAATTGGCACTTTTCCATGATGAATCAATATGATTGTTGGAGGCATCCTGACCGTTATCCCGACACTCCAGAATAGCTTGAACCGCAGTTATGGCTAGAAAGATCGCCATTAGACTATTGGGACCATGCCATAACAGATGTAATTGCATTGATTGAGGCGTTCCTGCCTGTTGGAAGAGTCCGTTTCAATTTTGTTTATTTATCCTGTTGAGCGTTGCACCGAGAACACTTTTTCCAATTGTGATTACCTGAGCCCATAGAGAACTAGTTGCTTTCATGTAGTGATTATTGAGACCTCGCCATCTGTTCTATTACATTGAGTATTTGTTCACCGACCTGAGATATCAGATCTCAAGTGTGCATGTCGGACGAAATTAGCGTAGTAGAAAACACGCTCGAATAGATCCTAATAGACCTCATGGCTGAGAAGGTGATGTCTACATGCATCCAAGCCTCATCGACGAGAGGAGTGCAATCATCCTCGTCAACTTCTGGTGGATCTGGAACATCCTGAGCTGCGACAGAGAATGAATGAAGCATTGTGATGAATTAGCGAATGCAAATCTCATCCCATCTATCATGCCTAACTACATCCCACCTCTGGTTGGCAGGGTGAGTCGTGATAGCATTCTGAGGGACTTCGACTACACAGTCATCATTGTGTACCTCCTGAAGGGAATACGTGTAGTCAGACCACAGTTGGAGAGGATTCTGACGTTGAATATCAACGACTATAACTTAGAAGACCGCAAGAACTATGACATTCTTGCACCATACAAGTATTTGACCAAGACAAAGGGGAAGAAGTCGAAGATCATCCCCCATCCATGGACCATGGACATCGCGAGGTTCACCATCCTGAACGTAATGAAGGTACCCCACTTTGGAAGGAACTAGGAGGTTAACGCATGCGTTAAAATCCTACTGTTGTGCTTCCATGGCAGTTACCTATGGTTGGACAGGCGTATCACAGTTGATCTGGTGTTGATCCATCAGATCACCAGATTAAGCATGCAAGGACCAGAACCAAAAGACTTTTATCCAGGGAAGGTTGCATATCGTGCCCTAGCACAGAGAATCAAAGATACCTATGGTGATGTGGAGAAGGGGAAGCGAGGCTACAAGGTAGCCTCCATCCAAAACGGCTCAGTGTGCCTATCCTGCCAGTTGATTTCTAGTAATCTAGTAATGAAGAACAGACCCATGCAGTTCACAGGGTTCGTTGTTGACCTCGCAAGAAAATGCATTGAAGGGCTACAAATGAACTGGGTGAGATACCTCGTCAATGAGTTAGATCAAGACTATCACGAATATCAACATTAGGGATATGAGTTCCATTTTAGTTGGTTTTTTATCCTCATCTCCTTCATTTCTTGGGAGATGCTGGAAGGTACGACCTTCCCTAAAATTGAGCCATTTGAACCCTTGGTTGTGAAGTTCACTACGCTATGGTATTCAAGCAACATGGATAAAAAATGGAGGTAAAATGCGATGTTCCACACCTATTACCTACAGTTGAAGAGGGATATTGAGTATTTCCCTCATATGATGTCGAACACCCTAGACAGGTTCAATCCAATTATGAAGTTCCGCGTAGATAGACATTTTATTTATATCACTGCACATGGAGACGGACATAAAGAAGAGCTTCAATCCTACTACAAGCTCACAAAGGAGGACTTGGAAGAAATAACTAAGGAATGGCCTGCAGAGCTCCTTATACTAGTCGACCAGGTAGAAATGTCTGACCCCGACCTCATTGGAAGTCATGTTGTCACTCGTGAAGAGTATGATGCACCCAACAGTAGCAGGAAGAAAAAAAAGGAAGAGGTACAAGACCTAAACAACGCATCAAAAGAGACTGCTTCGGACTCACCTGGAGGGGGAGGTGATGACGAAGTAGACAAAGAATAAGACAAAGGAGAAGAAGACAAGCAAAAACAAGGTTAAGTAACACCGCCTTGGGATCCTATTGACAAAGCTGAAACCTCCAAGAAAAGAAAGGTTTCCCCCACGAAACCTACATCATGGAAGAAGTCAAAATCTAGTAAGCCCAAGCTACAGATTGTGCTCATGGTAGATGACATCCACCTCATCATTTCCATTTTATTAGATACATCATAAGATATTTTACAGCGCAGTGAAGAAAAACAAGAATCCATGTATGATCGCGTTGAAGCAGAGCTTAAAGGGATACACCAAGCTCTCCATTCAAGCCGTGCAGTGCCTACTGCGTCGTTGTTAGCAGGGAGCATAGAAGTAGGAGATGAGCCTACCTAGCTACGCAAGATAGCAGATGCGACCGAAGCTTACCTTCATCGTGTTCAGGAAGAAAGAGAGCAGGCCACAGAGGCCTTAAAGAAAAAAAAAGAGGAATCTAGAGAACAACGTCGGTTTGCGCAACAGGAAAAAGATGACATCCAAGCCAAGTTTGCAGAGGATAGAGCACAGATCCAGAAGGAGAAGGAAAAACTACTCGCAGAGTAGATTGGAGTTAAAAAGGTAGTCACTAGAGCACTTCTCTTTGTGATGGGATTAGAACAAATGGAAGAAGACACAGTGGAAAGCCAAGTAGGGAAGCTTGTCGAAGCCATTCAACAACTCCAACAAATAATAACAGAATTGGAATTACAGATAGTGCCAAGCACTCTGCAGGAAGTGCGATATCTAAGAGAAGAAACTGCGAGGAGAGTAGTTGAGATAATCAAGGCATTAGACTTGGAATGCAAACATCTCATCAGTCGAAGTGCGTAGACCTATGAGCGCCTTGCATAGGACCCTGAGCTCAGGACACTGGAATCACAACTCCAGGAGGCAAAGTAGCAAGAAGGAACAATGCAAGCACAGTTGAAGCTATTGTCATCGGTCGAGAGGATGAAAAGAGCCTAGGAACAGTGCATGGTTCAGCGACAGGCCCATGCCATTCATAGCAAGGTCATGGAAGTAACCTAGCGACTCTAGCTAGTGCAGGATGAATCTTGCACACTTTTTTAGGAGATTGAAGGACAAGGTGCACAACTAGAAAAAGTAGTCACCTCAGTTGAACAGAGATTGGAAGGACCTATCATCGAGAAGGTCATTAATGAGTTCACCAAGAAGGAGGCTCTAGCTAAGCAGCAGGTTGAAGCAGCTCGAGCCAATCTTGAGGCCTTCGAGGCAGAGTTACCCAGATTAGAGTGACTCGGGATGAGTCACACGTGAGTGTTGGGGGCCTATTGGCCCTTGACCTATTTTGGGACTTCGACAGACTGGTCAAAGATAGAGCGCCAAGAAAAGAGGAGATCGCAGGATCTCACCCCCTTTTTGTGGGATTTTTGGGTTTAGGGTTTATGTAACAGGTATGAGATGTCGACCCATGGGTTTACCCATGTTTAGGCCCATTTTGTAATGTATAAATAGATAGCTAGGCGATATAAGAAGGGGCCAGTGTGCTAAGTGAAGTAGTATTGAATGTTTGTGGTTTAGTGCAGAGTTAGAGGCTTTATGCATGCTATGTGTTAGGACTTGTAGAGATAAGTGCAAGTGATTGTAAGAAGCTAGTGTGCAGATTGTGTATGAATGCTTTGTGTTGTCACCTAACTCGAGGAAGGTAGATCTAGCGAGGTGTGCACATATCTCCTGTCTTATGCATAGTGGGTTTTTTGAGTTTTGTGCATGTAAGAAGATTGATAGAAGATAATAAAGAAGAAGAATATTTGGTGGATGTAGCCCCACACTGGGGTGAACCGCGTATATCCTGTGTTGTGGTTTCTTTGTGCATTATAGTTGTTATGTTATTGATGTGATTTATGCTTAGTGCAGTGATATATGTTAGATGCATCTGATATAATAGCTTAGTGCTTAGTAATGTGAATGAATGCTAGATCTGATCTATTTCTATATGCTAAGTGCTTAGATGTATTAGATCTTGTTGAATATTGCACTACTCTGTAACTAGGGTTTCGACCTGCGATGTGACTAAGAGTTAAATGTTGATGAATGTTAACTGCTAAGTGTTATGTAAGTGTTGTAATCACAGATATGTGTCCCAGCTAGGTTGTAGACACTTGAGTCCTGCAACCGCCCCTGCCTCTACCTTGTGTGAGACTTCATCTGCTTCCTAGGTGTTACCGAAAGGGCCGATAGTTAGGGTTTTGTTGGTGCGTTGCTGAAGCATTGAACCCTAGGTCGGCCCCTGTGCCAACATACAATAACAAAAGGTATGTTATAAGAATATCTTAAGTATATGTTTGGTGAATGATTGGGGTATATCCATGAGAGATTGATATTTTGTTCTTGAGGGACTGTTGGTTGTATGGTATATTCTGTATAAGATAGATCCACAGGGATACATTGATAATGTATTTTTTATTTGTTGTTGGAATACTTCATTGAGCATCTTGTTAAGACATATCCTATGTTATTTGGAGTATGTTTGAGGGTCTATGGTTGAGACATAGTGTTATCAATACATGTTGGGTTTGCATAACACTGAGGATTTGATGTATGGTTAATTTAAGGGTTTCTTATATAACACAAGATAAGTGAGACATATGTATAAACCTAGTACATGGTTGTGTAATATCTACTTGGATATTGGATGAGTATTCTTTTCTATCATATCAACTAATTTGTGAGTAGATACAGAGAGATCAGACAGTGACTGAGATTGAGATAGTGACACAGAAAAAGTGACAGAGAGAACGTTAGTTTACTAGTAGATATTTGTGCTAGTACATGCATTGCAATAAGCAGAGGCGTGAACATCCATGAGTTATAGTAGGGAAAGCAACATACATCCACATGTTGTAGAATAGAAAGGTCATGGATCTGCAGGAAATTTTTGAAGAATATTGGTACAGGTTGGGATAGGCTTTCAGTGACAGTGTCGATTTAGTGATAGTGACAAGTTGTCTACATTTTGCATTTATACTTGAGGGTGGTTGGATAGGGAAATGATAGGCAGTTGTTGCCACCTTCCGGTTGTAGCCAGAGAACATAGGGTGTTGTAGCCTCCTTCTGGTTGTAGCCAGAGAATTAGGGAGTTGGATCTTCCCTCGGGTTGTAGCATGAGAATATAGGGGGTTGGAGTCTCCTTCCAGTTGCAGCTAGAAAAAAAAGGAATTTTGTGCTTCCAATGAATGTACTTCTTAAAGACATATTAGAAAAAACATTCTGTGGTTTTCTCCCACAATGAGTTTCCACGTAAAAATACTGGTGTATTGTATTGTGTATGATTGCTCATTGTTCATGGTTTATTTATTCTGAACTTATTGAATGATACTGGTAAACTGATCATAAATCTATATTGTGGTAAAAAGGGATTAAGAATCAATATTACTGATTCACCCCCCTATTAGTAATACAACACCTCCAAGAATTTTTTCCAAAGTAGCTGCTCGATATGCTCCTTTATCCCTTCCTGCAAATTTACATGATTTACCTGACAATTATATGAAGAGTTTCTCTAAATTTACTAAGGAAGGGGATTTAACAACTATTGATCATATGACATTCTTCAATCAGTTTTTGGATATAATTGATATTGAATTTGAAGATGTTTATATGAGGTCGTTTGTACAAAATTTCGAGGGCCAAGTAAAAACCTAGTGAAGGGTACTTCCTGCAAATTCTATAACAACTTATGATGAATTAGAAACTTCTTTCTTAAGACAATGGGGTGAGAAGAAAGGCCACCTTTATTTTTTCACTAAATTTGGATAATTAATAAAGAAGGCTTCTTAAACCATTTCTGAATTTATTCAAAGATTTAACAAGCTTTATAGTAAGATCCCAACTGAATTTAAGCCATCTCAATCAGCTGCAAAGGTTACTTTTGCAGGGGCGTTTGATTTTGATTTTGCATTGCTTTTGAGAGAGAGAAGAGCTACAACATTAGCTGGGATGCAGGATGATGTGATTGAAATTGAATCTAATATGACGGCATGAGGAAAATTAAAAAATAAGGTTGAAATTGGAATTAGATAGCCAAGGAAATTTAGAGAATAAGGGGGACCTTCAGGTTCAGGGAGGAGTCCACATGACGAGAAAATAGAGGAAATGGATAAGTTAATTAAGGATTTGTCAAATAAGTTATCCAAGATGGAGATGGATAAATCCAAACCCATCCCTTACGTTAGGAATCCAAATCAATTCAGGAAAACATTAATACAAATCATCAATTTCAACAGAGACTACTTAAGAACGAGGATCATCAAGAGAATTCAAGCTCCTTTCCAAAACTGAAAATTTAATACAAGGAGATGAAGAACATGAATACAAAGAAATAGATGAGGGAATGTATTTAAAAATTCAAGCTCCTTTCAAAACTGAAAATTTAATACAAGGAGATGAAGAACATGAATACAAAGAAATAGATGAGGGAATGTATTTACTCAGTGATGATGATAGTGAATCTCATATAACCCAACAATATTATGAACTATCTTTAGGTTCTAGACAACTATTTGATGAGGAAATATTAATAATTTTGATGAACCTACCTCTCAATATAAAATTCTTACTGATTCAATATTGGCTGAATTACAAGATAAGTATGATTTGAGGCCAAGAGATAAAACTACTGATGTAAATAAACCCAAAAGGGTTTTACTGCGAAATAAAGGAAATGAAGCTATAGTCTCAAAACCATCAACTGAAACATCAACAGTTCAAACGAAACAAGTTGAAGAAAAAGAAACACAAACTAAAACACTAGAAAATAAAGAAGTAGAAGTGCATACAAAAGAATCAGAAAAAACAGTTAGCACTTTTAATTTGGAAAATGAATTGAATAAAATTAAAATTCCATTACCTTTGATAGAACTCGCTAAGAATCTTTCATATAAGAAGCAAATTTCAAAAGTCATAAATTTTCCGGATTCAGAGAGTCAAACTGGTGTTATTAATATTCAATATGAGCATCCAAAAATCATGTTTGGGCCTCATATTGAAAATGATAAATATTTTGTGGCTCTATTTCATATTACACTTACTGTACATGATCATTTACTGCATAATTGTATGCTAGACTCAGGTGCTTCACATAATCTTATGCCAAAGAAAATAATGGATAAATTGGGTATGCAAATTAACAGACCTTATCGAGATCTCTATTCTTTTGATTCTAGGAAAGTTAAGTGTTTGGGTATGATAAAGGAATTAGTTGTAAATTTGGCCCAAATCCCAGTCAAAAGTGTTCTTATGGATGTGGTGGTAGTTGATGTACCTACAAAGTATGGCATTATTTTATCAAGATTTGGGGGTACTAAATTAGGAGGATCAACACAATTAGATATGACGTATGCCACAATTCCTATTTTTGGTGGGAAATTTACTAGATTGTATAGAGAGACAAGAATGGATTATACAGTCAGTGATCCAAAAAATCCCAACAATTATCCAGTCTACATTGTTGATCAAGACTTGGGAAATTGCATATTATCTATTGATGATGATTTTGAAACTTGTACAGAGGATGAAAAAGTTAAAATTTCTTAGGATAATGTAAATATTAGAGAAGGAATGTGGAAAATGTATTTCGATGGTGCCTCTTCATTGGAAGGAGTTGGAGTTGGAGTATTACTTGTGGCACCAAATTATGCGTATTACATTCCATTCTCTTATAGATTGAAATTTGATATTTATTATATGAATAATGTATGTGAATATGAAGCTTTGAGTTTAGGATTAGAATCTTCTAGAAAGTTTAAAATTCAACACTTAATTGTATATGGGGATGCCGGACTTATTGTGAAGCAAGTAAGACAAGAATATCAGGCTAAACATCCTAGAATGAGATGTTATCGAAATTGTGCATGGGACTTAATTGAAAATTTCTTCATGTATTTTAATATTCATGCTATTCCAAGATTGGATAATCAACAAGATGACTTCTTATCTAAGGAACCAAGTAATTTCATCCCACCTATTGTTTTAAAATTGAAATATCACATTGAGATGAGACACAAGCCTTCGATACCAGATAATGTTCATTACTAAAAAATATTTGAGGATGATGAACAAATAAAATAATTCCTCGAAATGGTTGATGAATTTTCAGAAACTCACATCGATCAAGAAAATCAAAATGATTCATCTTGGATTATGAAGGAAGCAGAATTTGAAGAAAAGTTTAAGAACAAAATTGCAAATCATAAAATGATTCTGTTGAAAAATAATTAGATTCCAAAAGGCCTCATTCCTTTAGAAAGACTCTTTGATTAAAATGATATCCCTTTTAAATATACTTTGCAGCCTCAACCAGAAGAAGTTGAAGATTGTAATCTTGGTTCTAAATAAATTCCAAAATTTGTAAAGTTATCTAAATATCTTCCCATTGAACAAAAGCAAAAGAATAAATAACTTCTCAAAGAATATAAAGATGTTTTCACGTGGCACTACGAAGATTTGAAAACTTATGATACTTCTATTGTTGAGCATAATATTCCTTTAAAACCAGGTGTCAAACCTTTCAAACAAAAGCTTAGATAGATCAATCCTATTCTTTTGCTTGTAATAGAAAGAGAGGTTAATAAAATTCTTGATGCAAAAATTAGTGTGCCTCTGAGATACTCTGAATGGGTAGCTAATCTACTTCTAGTTAGAAAGAAAAATGGGGAGATAATATTATGTGTGGATTTCAAAAACCTAAATCGATCTTCATTAAAAGATAATTACCCTTTTCTGAAAATGGATCATATTCTTGAAAAGGTAGTAGGGGAAAATAAAATTTCTATGATTGATGGTTTCTAGGAATATAATCAAATAGCTATTCACGAGGATGCTAAAGAAAAAACTACATTTACTACTCCATGGGGAAAATTTATGTATGATAACATGCCATTTGGCTTGATGAATACAGGTGCACCTTTTCAAAGAGCCATGGACTTATCTTTTTTTGGTGAAAGAGATAAATTTGTTGTTATTTATTTAGATGATCTGACAATTTTTTCTAATTCTAATGCAGAACATTTGAAACACCTCAGACAAAATTTTGATAAATGCAGAAAATATGGTCTATCTCTAAATCCTAAGAAATCTCATTTCGCTATGCAAGAAGGGAAGTTATTAGGCCATATTGTATCAAAATATTGGATTAAAATTGATCCACAAAGGATTGAAGCCATTGATAAGATTAATTTACCTAGAAATAAAAAAGGAGAATCAATATTTTTTTAGGAAGAATCAATTTGTTGAGAATATTCATTCCAAATTTGGTTGAAATTATTAAATTGATCACGTATATGATAAATAAAGACAATGAGGTGAAATGGATCACAAAATCTAAGATATGTTTTCAATGCGTTAAAAAATCCATAGGAGAAGCACTAGTTTTGGTAAGTCCAGATTATTCGAAGGAATTTTTAGTCTTTTCTCTTGCATCTGAACATACAATTACAGTGGTGCTTTTACAAAAAAATAATGATGGATTTGAACAACCTATTGTCTTTTTTAGTAAAAGCCTTGGAGATGCAGAATTGAAATATGATATTTTAGAAAAACAAACTTATGTTATGGTTAAAGCACTTAAAGTTTTAGGGACATATGTATTACATTCCAAAGTGATAGCATATGTACCCACCAATACTATAAAATAAATCTTAATTCAACCTGATAGTGATGGCAGAAGAGGCAAGTAGTTAAAAAAAATCCAAGAATATGATATGGAGATCAAACCAACCAAATTAGTAAAAGGATAGGGTTTAGAAAAACTACTTGTTGAATCCAATCTTAAATCTCTTGGAATTAATCACATTGATTTTGAAAATCCTTTATGAGATATTGAAGAAATTGATGATCAAGTACCAACAACTCAAATAGATGACAAATTCTCTTCCTCTCCTTGGTATAACAAGATAGTGGCATACCTTCTCACTCTTCAATGCCCCGTTGATATGACCCCCCAAAAAACAAGAATGTTAAAGTTACAAGAAATTAAATATTTCATTATTGATGGTAATCTATATTGGAAAGATATTTTAGGTTTCTTATTAAGTTTCTTAGAAAAATCTGAAATATAAGGCATTATTGGAGAATTTCAAAAAGGAATACATGGAGCACACCATGCTTCGAGAGAAACAACCTACAAAATCCTAAGGGAGGGATATTATTGGCCAAAATTGTTCATTGATGCAAATGCAAAGGTTAGAGCTTGCAAACAATGCCAACTCTTTGTTGGAAATAAAAACCTTCTCGCCTTACCTTTAGTTCTTGTCAAAGATGAAGCTCTTTTCCAACAATGGGGCTTAGATTTCATTGGAGAGATTCACCCTCAATCCAGTGCCCAACACAAATGGATCCTAACTGCCACTGGTTATTTTTCTAAATGGGTAGAAGTTATTCCAACCAGGAATGCTACAAACTCAATGGTAATAAAATTTTTGGAGGAAAATATTCTAGAAATATTTGGTTGTCCAAGAAAAATAATTACAGACAATGCACAAGATTTTAAATTTGTTGCTATGATAGAATTTTGTCAAAAATATAATATTATTTTGGGTCATTCTACAGCTTATTATACTCAAGGGAATGGATAAGAAGAATATTCTAACAAAACTTTGATGAGAATAATTAAGAATTTTCTGACATAAATTAAAAATCTTGGCATATACATTTAAAATATGCTCTATGGGCGAACATGATCAACACCAAGAAATCAATAGGTATGTCACATTTTCAGTTGGTTTATGGCACATATTTTATTTTACCATTAATATTTCGCTTCCTATGATGAAATTATGGCAGGATATTGATGAAGACACAAATGATTTGATAAGAAGAATCAATCAAATAATTGAGGTCAATCAAATCAGAGAAGAAGTAAATGAAAAAATTTAAAAATATCAAGACAAAATGAAGGTTGTCTTTGATAAGAAAGCCAAAGATAGGGAATTGTTTCTTGGAGATGTAGTTCTAAAATGGGAAGCTAGAAGAGAGGACGCTGGAAAACATGGCAAATTTGATCATCTTTGGTTTGGTCCTTATAATATTGTAGTGGTAGAAGGGAGAAATACCTTCTCTCTTCAAATCATAAGTGGAGAGATTCTCGAAGCACCTATCAATGGACATTATTTTAAGCATTTCATTCAGTAGTTTAGTTTTCAATTTTTATTTTTGTTTTACATTATAAATACTGGTGTTGATTGGTTTTACGTTGCTTATTTATTTTCAAGTTTTGATCATAATTGAATTAAGAACTCATTATATGAATCTCAATTCAATTAAGGTTTTGAGTGAATTATTTTTTATTAAATTGAGCTTTCAAAATAAAATAAAAAATTAGCTATTTTTTGATACTAAGAGTTGGTTTGATGTTCCACTCAAAAATGAAAGATAGATGTAAATAAATTGACTTTGAATCTTTTCTATTAAGTAGTAAATAAAGAAAGATAAAATCATTTTCTCTTACCTTTATTTCCAATCTCTATAAAATCACTGGAGCTTATCATTAAACAAACTTTTACATACTATGTTCACAAGTATGGTGAAAAGTATGGTGAAAAGTATGTTTCAATTCTTAGTCTTTGATGAAAGAGTATATTTAGGGTAATTTCTTTGAAACCTTGTGCTTTTATATTAAAAGATAACCGGTAGACATCTCAAGAAAATAAAAAAATAAAATCATCTATTTGTTCATAGGAAAAAAGTATAGTTAATTTTGAGGGGTTATTAATCTCAAGGTAATCTAAAAGCGTAGTCAGTTTTACTTTATTATTTATTTTTAATAGTCATCATCCCAAAGTGTTTAAAAACACACTAATTGCCCCCATCCTACAACAATAAATAAAGTAACAAAGACAAATGGTGAAAGGAAAATCATAAAACTAATTGCCCCCATCTTGATAAAACAAGATGATGAAAGGAAATTCATTATATGATTGCCCTCATCTCAAGGAAAATTAAGAAGTAGGATGGTGAAAGGAAATTCAGAATTGGGGAATGCAAATACCTTCACCAACGCTATGGACACCTGCCTGGTAGTGAAGCAATGTTTTTGATGACTATAATGAACTGCAACTACATATCTTACATCTATACCCTATTATTAATTCTCTTCAAAATTCTCGGTATTGTATCTAAACAAGTTCTCTTCTAAACCATGGATAAAATGTTCGTGCTCCAAAGAGATGATAATTACCAATTTGACCTTTAATATTTTAGTCATGCTATGATTAATTACCTTAGATATTTCTTGAGTAAACTTAGATAAAGAAATACTTTAATAGCTTGCTTGAAATTTAAAATTCAATGTGTTTAAGGTTGTATTCTCAATAATTCAAATGATTTTAATAAGAGATTTATTTTTTCAAAGTAAGTGAAAATGTGTTTCAAATCTTTCAAAAGTTATTTTGAATATAATAGAATAATGAATCCATTTACCTAATAAAGGCACTTGTTCTGCAGTTCTTCAGTGCCTCACAGGGAGCTGTCATCCCCAGTTGTAGTGTATGTTAGAATAAATCAAAATCTGAAATAAAATTCAAATTTTGAATTCTTTCTTAAACTTTTTAAATATCATAGATATTTTCTGATTTTTTTCTTTAGAACTGTTATTATATAAAATAATAAAATTTGTTGTTGTATTTCAACAGGGTGGATCAATCCTAGACCATCAAATCCCGATGCATGTCAGCATCAACGATTTGTGGGATTTCGGGGATATAGAGTTACACAATGTTTAATCTATGCATTGTTATCGTTCATGGTTCCATTTCAGGACTTCACGCTTTGAGATTTCAAACTTAACATTTATTTAACCTTTTTATCCCGAAGTCACGAAGCTTCAAAGTTTTGGAAGTCACATTCATAAATACTTAGCTGACATGTTCTGTAGTGTAGCTAAAGAGGTAGTGGGGAGGCCCAGATGGCCCATAGTGATAATAGTTGATACCATTCAATGTAAGGTGGACTAGGTCCACTATATTATTAAATAAGACCCACTATGGTAATTAGATATAATAAATGTAAGAGGACTTACTAGAAGGTTCTACTTCTAGAAGGTTTCTCTTCTAGAATGTTGTTAGGTGATTGGTAGCACTATATAAAGGGTTTCAAAAAATGTAATGTGATGTCAAGAAAAATATTGTGTTGTGAGTGGTATCTCAATAGGAGGATGCCTCCTCGAAGAGACAAATGAACATGAGACGATCTCTTCCATAATTGGATCTATTGTATGTGTTTCCCTACCTCAAGGGTTTTCTATAATAAAGTGTGGTTTCTTCTATATTGATATATAGATATATTGTGTATTCAATATTTATGGTGATTTTATTTTTATATATACACTGGTTCTTAACAAATGGTATCAGAGCTCTGTCCTTGGGAAAAGAAGGGAAGAAATTTTGTTTTTGCATATTTTGTTTTTTAACAAAAAGGGGGGTGACGCACTTCAAGCTCATATCTAAGAAAATTTTCTCATAATCTTTAGAAATTAATTGGATATTTGGATTCCTCTCAGAAAAATACCCAGTTTAAAAAAATAAATCAACCGAAATAGAGTCTGGGAAGTAAAGTTATGAACATTTTAAATTCAACAGTTTTTCAAGGTTTTTCCGGAAAAAGCCGCGATTTTCTATCGTAAGCTATTTTTAAACCCTAATTTTTGTTGCATATTTATTTAAAGAATGATGCATTTTAATGGTAGAGATGATGGCCCTAGTATTGAATAATATATCAAAAATATAAATTCATAATGTGACTTCCTATGACAAAATGGACTATGGATAAATTTAAGGGATGATGCTCTTAACTAGTGGTTTGGAGTTAAACCTGAAGATATTTCTGCACTTTCAGATAAAGAATATGAAAAATCATTTTTAGACAAGTGGTCTCATTCCAAGAGTAATGATAAAGAATGCACCAACTGTTTATTTTCAAGTATCAAATCTATATTACAGGTTCATGGTTGTATTCATAAAGAAAATGTCATTGTTTCTATTAACCCTAGTTTCCAACACAATTTTATCAATGTTCTGTTGGTTAATATATTGCACGTTCCTACAAATAATATTCAAAGCACAAAGGTTGAGGGTGAAAATACTCAAATTTTTAAATATTTGAAGCTTACCATGGATAAATATGTGTTGGGTTCAAAATTTCATGCTATAGATATGGGTGAGGTGGATATTGATTTGGTATATCCTTGGATGGATTCAGTTGGTACAATTAATATTAATGTGAAAAAGAAGTTTTTGAAGTTGTGGTACAAGAAAAAAAAATCACACTGCAGGATGTGTCTCTTAATAAGAAATATGGGCCCACATAGGCCAACAAACAAATTATTGTCGAGTTCGAAGTTGAATCAGAGGCAAAATCTATAGAAGGATATGAAGTAAAACCACATAAAGGACATGATCAATAAGCTAATGAAGTCATTGACTCAAAGGCATAATGTGTTGCATATTTGAAGAAAAATGAATAGATTCCTACAGTTTTTATATATAATCATCCACATCATATAGAGACACAAAATTTATCTAGGAAAGGGCGTGACAACCAACACATTTATGCACCAACAAGGAACCAGAAAGGAAACCAATCAAGATAAGGTGCATGGAGGACTCCTAGCACTACAGGAAGAGATCAAGCTACAAAAAAATTTCCATGGCAAGCACAACATGATGTAGAGAAAGATCAGGGTGGAAAGACAACATATGGACATCATGTTCAACTTCCATTGGGATGGATGGATGGTCATACTTGGTACTAGTTGGTTACATTTCTTAGTCGATCATATTGTATGGTTTCTTCTCGTGTTTCGAGGATGAAACATGTGAAGGGGGATGGAATGTAGTACACCTACGGAGGTAATATGGGGTACCTAGGGAGGTACCTAATGTGAATGTGGTTATGTATTATTAGTGGAATTCATTTAATATATGAGAATGTGGTCATTCAATGTAAGGTGGACTAGGTCCACTATATTAATTAAGACCCACTATGGTAGTTAGATGTAATAAATGTGATAAGGCTCTCTAGAAGGTTCCTAGGAGATAGATAGATCTATATAAAGTGTAAGCAATGAAATGAAACATAGTGAAGAATATTGTGAATGAATCAAGTATTGTTTGAGGAGTGTTATCATTCCTTAAGGATTAATCTATGGTGTTACCCTACCTCAAGGGTTTTTTCTACATTCTTGTGTTGAGTGTTTTGGTGAATGGTTTGGTGTTTATTATAGGTTTATTGCTAAAGTATATTTGCAGATTATTCAGGTACTTAAAAATTGGTATCAGAGCACTTTCCCTGGTAGGAAGTGTGGGAAAATATTTTTTTTTTTTGAAGTTTTGTTTTTTGGAGAAGAAAAAGAGGGCCGAAACATTCTAGATAATTTTTGTAGATTTCTATGCAAAATTTGTAGAAACTAGTTGTATATCTGAGTTCCTCTCAGAAAAACACCCAATTTTAAAAAAAAATCATCAAAATAGAACCTCTGGAAGTGAAGATATCATTGATTTAAAATCAACCATTTTGAGGGGTTTTCGTGACGGAAGCGGGACTGTAGAGTTTATAACTTTTCATAGATTGCTCAGATTGCTACCAGATTAGTGTCATTGGATAAATCATTTTAAGATATTTTTTTTGATATATTATATGTGGTGTTTCTGATGGATATTCACTCTCAAATCATGGCAACCATCAAGAAAAGAATTCAAGAGTTCAAAGTTGAAATGCAACATATTCAAGAGCTCAAAGTTGAAATGCAACATATTCAAGAGGAATGTATTCAAGAGTCCAAAATTTCAAGGCATATTTTATGGATGAATATAATCAAGAAATATATGCTTGGTATGATTTCGAGGTTGATTGTGATGATTTGTATATGGACAATTGTCATTTTTGGGATAATAATTATTTTCATCTTTTATTTGATGACTCTACTCCTCCTTCTGTAGAGAACATCAATGTGACAAATCATGAGCCAATTATTATTACCAATGTCCAACCTGCATATTCTACAGTGGTATTGTTCCTTCCAGATTATGCTACGATCCTTTCCCACTATGTGGATGGATCTTCTTATTTGTATCCACATGAGAGGTGTTAGTATTTGGAGCATAATTTTCAGTTGGTTATCGGGTTCCAATATCTTTCGCTTGGAGTTCACATGAGCACTTAGACATGGGACCCTAGTTTACAATGGCGGTTGGACTGCTTCAACATGGTGGCTATCATTTCTACATGGGACCATGATTCTCTAGTCTACTTCAACACTATGATCCACACTTATCCATGGGATCCTGGTATATGGTTGTACACCCTCATAAAAAGTGTTGAGGACAACAGTTTCATAAGGGGGATGGAATGTAGTGTAGCTAGAGAGGTAGAGGGGGGGGGTAGAGGGCCCATAGTGATAATAGTTTAGGCCATTCAATGTAAGGTGGACTAGGTCCACTATATTATTAAATAAGGTCCACTATGGTAATTAGATATAATAAATGTAAGAGGACTTACTAGAAGGTTATACTTTTAGAAGGTTCCTCCTCTAGAATGGTGTTAGGTGATTGGTAGCACTATGTAAAGGGTTTCAAACAATGTAATGAGATATCAAGAAAAGTATTGTTTCGTGATTCGTAGCTCAACAAGAGGATTCCCCCTCGAAGAGGCAAGTGAACATGAGATGATCCCTTCCATAATTGAATTCATTGTATGATGTTTCCCTACCTCAAGGGTTTTCTATAATAAAGCGTGGTTTATTCTATATTTCTCTATGGATATATTGTGTATTCAGTATTTGTGGTGATTATATTTGTAGATATACTCAGGTTCTTAACATGTTCTATGCCACTTGACATTCTTACAATGTAAAGACAGGTGGCACTTATTTCTGTCTTTTTTGGACACATAATTTGCACATTTTAGGATGACACGTGTCACCCATATTCTTATGACACATCATCATATGTGATGTCATCCTGCCACATCATTTCAGGATATCGTTCTCCAGTATATCATATCGTTAATAGATCTCATAAGCCCCAGATTCCCAAAGTTCTAAAGTATCGGAGATTAAAGGTTAAGTAATGATCAGTTTAATAAAGTTTGATTAAGGATAATTAATCACTTCGCGACTTCTTGAAGTGTCGGAGTACTTATTATCACTAATCATGATCGTTAATGATAGTTAAAAAATGATTAAGGTAATATATTTGAAGTAAATTTTGCGGTCATCATGAGGGGGAAGATTTTTTAAATGAAAACAAGCTCAAGGATGTCACCAAGTCAGAATTACATAAGGTTGCAGCATGGCCAAAGCTATTTCCCTACATAGACATGATACACTGGGTTCTAGAGCATGTGGATATATCGACCAGGACCATCTACAACCATCAAAGGACTATTGTCAGCTCTTTTCAACTTGAATATATCCAAGTAACGTATAAATTGTCCAATACTCCCAAATATGTCCACAATGGAGAATTTGTGAATTTTTTTGATAAAGAAGAATGTGTAGATTATGATAGAAGCATCCATGATATAATTAAAACTTGTTGGGGAAATAAAAATAAATTCAAAGTAGATAGTCATGGTATATACTTTTGGATTATTGAGAGGGGGGGTGAATCAGTAACAGAGCAATTTAATCATTTTTCACTATAAAATGCAAGTGTTATATCAATGTAGAGTTATCATCCAATAGATGCAAAGTAAATAAACAATGAAAAAATGATCAATCACACACATACAAAATACACCAGTGTTTTACATGGAAACCCAAAGTGGGAGAAAACCACATAATGCGTTTTATTATATGTATTTAAGAATTACATTCATTGGAAGCACCAACTTCCTTTGTTTTCCAGCTGCAACTGGAAAGAGGCTCCAACCCCCTAGTTTCTCAGGATACAACCTGAGGGAAGATCCAACTCCCCAATTATCTGGATACAACTAGAAGAAGGCCACAACCCCCTATGTTCTCAGACCCCAATCTGAGGGAAGCTCCAACTCCCTAATTCTCTGGCTACAACCAGAAGGAGGCTACAACCCCCTATGTTCTCCGGCTACAACCGGAAGGTGGATACAACCACCTATCCTTGCCCCATCCAACTACACTGACGTACAAGTAGAATGATGGAACCACTATCACACTATCACTTTGAGATATATTGTTGTAAACCTGTACCAATCAACCTGTACCAAATAGTCTGTACCAATAACCTGAACAATGCATCAACCTATACATCAACTTGTAATCAACCTATACCATAAACAAGTGTATCAACCATGCACCAAACTGTACCAAACAACCTGTAATCAACCTATACCATAAACAAGTGCATC
Organism: Picea sitchensis; assembly: GCA_010110895.2. Lineage (NCBI taxonomy): Eukaryota > Viridiplantae > Streptophyta > Pinopsida > Pinales > Pinaceae > Picea > Picea sitchensis. The sequence continues at coordinate 243,691 of SNQJ01S0001717.1, forward strand.
AACCATGCACCAACCTATACCTCAACCTGTACCATTAACAAGTGCATCAACCATGCACCAAACTTGTACAAATAACCTATCACAACAACCTGTCCAAACAACCTATCTCATCAATCTTATCAACCAAATCATATCTATTCACCAAGATCAATCACCAAGACAACTCTTAAAGATGTGCATCAACCAAGCATAACACAACAACTCATAATCATCACTAAGATCAATATGTGCTTCTAATAATATACCAATACAAGTATCTTATATCATCCATAAACCATGTGCCAAAAATACTACTAACAAGTGCCTCCAACCATGTACCAAGTATGTACCAATCATGTATCAACTACTCATCAACTATGACTCATCAAGATGTACCAACATAATCAACTATACACCATGTATGTGCCAACTCATCAACTACTTGTCTCAACCATGTACCCAACGTGTACCTCAACCAAAAGCCCCCATCAATTTCATCATCCAAATATGATTTGATCACATATACCTCAAACACTATACCACAAGTATGTACCTCAAACCATGTTCTAGAACCTCATTGTTATACAACCTCTATATGTACCAATAACTTCATCAACATACCTCAACCAAAATCCCTCAAACATGAACCAATACTAAAATTCAATAGATCTTCCTCGGATGAACTCTACAACAAGCCATAAACTCCCAAGAGGGAATCCAACATATTTACAAGGAAAACCCTCAACTTGATTCATAAATTCAACACTACACATATGAAAACCATACCCTTTTTTCTTCTTGTAGTGTTTTGTTGCCGCGGTTTTGTTGTTGCGAATCCATTGCCGCAATTTTCCTTCCAAAAATAATATCATCAACATAAACTTCAATTAATAAAATATTATTTTGAGTTACCTTGATATAGAGGTTGTTGTCTGCACTTCCTTTTCTGAACCCTGCCTGCTGTAGATATTTATCCAATCTAGAGTACCATGTTCTAGGAGCATGTTTTATACCATACAAATCATTCTTCAATTTTTACATGTAATCTGTGTTCTTTGATAKCTTAAATCCTTTTGGTTGTTCAATGTAGAATTCTTCTTCATCTTCTGCTTCTTCTTCATAAAGATGTTCCATTGATTCATTTTCTTCTTCCTTTAATTCTTGTGCAATCGTTTCATCAATTGTTACATTGATGCTTTCCAAAAAAACATTTCAACCTTAGATTGTAACACTTGTATGCTTTCCTTGTACTTGAGTAACCAACAAGTACTCCTTTGTCCACACGAGAGTCAAACTTTCTCATTCTTCCATCTTCTCTTTTGATATTGTATTTGCTTCCAAATACTCTGAAGTGTTTCACATTTGTTGGTCTTCCTTTCCATAGCTCGTAGGAAGTTTTGTTATTGTTGTTTTTGAGCATTACTCTATTTTGAATGTGAACTGTTGTATGGACTGCATGTGTCCAAAACAATATCTATCAATTTTGAATCCATTAGCATTGTTCAAGCCATTTCCTGTGTAATTATCATTCATTATGATAATGTTTATTTGTCTTTGAACTACTCTCTGAACCGATCTATGAATCTATGCTCTCATCCACTTTCATATATCTATCCAAACTTTCTAAGTGTTCTTATGAATCCATCTCTTTCCATACTATCCAAGACTCTACTGCACATTGTCCATAATGTTGACCCATTTATCACTGTACTATCATGAAGTATTCACTACTACAACTGTTGTAATTTTTCTAACTGTCTGCTCTGGATCTGTCTATTAAAACTCTGCAAGCTACTCGAAGGATGGTTCTTTTGTATGTCACAACTATCGCATAGACTCCCCCTGTCTAATATTCATGTTCATTGGGAGTCTCTAAGCTGGATGGATTAGAACAATTCCTGCTCTGATGTGTATTCATCATCATCTTCATTGGTATATTTGTCATCTCTCTGAGATTTGACTTATTTATTTCTTTTCGTGGATTCATATTTCACTACAATGCCTACAAGTATAATCTCTTGAATGTGTTCCTTATTTACTTGTCATTCTTTTCTTTCAGTTGTTTTCCAAACCTTTCTATATCTAACATCTTTCTTTTCTCTGTAGAATTTTCTTCATCTCGTTTTATTGTCAATCTTGCGATCTCTGGGACCTGGTCTTTGTTCACCTTTTCTTTGTGTTTTCTTATCCATGCTTTCTTACATATGATATCAGTGTTCTCTTTCATGGAAGTATCGATCATGCTTCTACAATAACTAGCTATGTGTCCATAGTTATGACATTTGTAACATTCAATATTATGTGGGGACACATAGACATTTATTTCTTGAACATTTCTTTTATAATCCCTGCAATCTGCAACCTTATGTCCAAAGTTCGTACAATAAAAACAATGACCATAAAATAAATTTGCATACTTGGAAGTGAATAATCTTCTTTGTGGAGTAGTCCTTCTGACTTTTTTCCATCACTGATCATGATCATGATTGAATCTTATTTGTGGCTTGAACATGGATGGTCTTCTTGAAGATGTATCTTCAATATTTTTCTTAGATTTTGTTTGACCGTGATTCCTTCCTTTGAGTACTTCTGCATAACTCTTTCTATTTTCTTCATTCTTATTTTATAGCAACCTAGAGTGCTTCTCTTAATTCTCTATAACTGTTGTGGATGTTTCTATCTCTTTAATGTTTTGGTTGAGCTTGACGATTTTACTTCTGAATGTGACAACTTCTTCTTCAAGCTTCTCAACCTCTTCTTCTTTCTTTATTATTTGAGACTTCATGACTTCTTCTATTTTTTTCTCTTGTTCAAGCTGAATTTTTAATGTGATTATTTATTCTTCAAGTCATTTCTCTTCTTGACCAAACTCTACCTCAAGCTGTTTTAGATCATTACTTATTTCCTTAAGATGATCTGTCAATATCTTCTCTCTCATTTATTCTTCTTCCTTCTGTGCTTCTATGTTTCTTCTAAATATTGCTTTTGATATTCAAGATTTTCTTCGATCTTTCTGGCTTCTTCTACCTAAGTTCTTAAGTTCTCGATGAGCTGTTGGGATTCTTCAAAAATGTGAACACTTTCCTTTTTTTCCATCAATTCTTTCTTGAGTGACTTGTTTTCTTCTCTTAGTTCATCTAAAGCACTAATCAATTCTTCTTCATAATCGTCTTCCTTTTCAATTATTTTTTCTGTCTCATTTCCTTCATGGCATTCTATTTCAAGATGTCCATGTTTTTCACAATTAAATAAAAACAACATACCTCTGGTGATTATGTACTCTTCATCTTATGAATCTATTTGACATGGTGAACACAATTCTTCTTGATCTGTATTTGCATCTTCTTTGTCATTTTCTGAATCTACGATGGGTGAAGAATATATTTCATGTAACTTATCCCAAAGTTCTTTAGCTGATGAACATTTACCAGCCTTTTCTCTTACTGTATTAGGTAATCCTTCCCAGATGAAATCCATTGCTATTTTTTGTATTTTTCTTCAATTCCTTCTTGGATGCAGTCTTTTCTCTTTTTGAACTATCATATCCTGTAACAATTGATAGACAAATATAATGTCCCCATGCCTGTAAAAATACTTTCATTTTTCTGCTCCACATATCATATTTTAAACCATTCTCACCATTAAACATTGGTACTCCATTCTCAGAATAATCCATGATCTCCTTTCAATGGTTAAATTTTTTCCTGAAGAATCAAATCTAATACCAATTGTTGGATTACTAAGAGGGGGTTGAATCAGTAATAGATAAATTTAATTCTTTTTCACCATAAACTGCAAGTGTTATATCAATGTAGCATTATCATCCAATTGTTGAAGAATAAATAAACAATGAACAAATGAGAAATCAAACACATACACAGTACACCATTGTTTTACATGGAAACACAAAGCGGGAGAAAACCACAGAATGTTTTTTCTTATATCTATTTAAGAATTACATTCATTGGAAGAACCAAATTCCTTTGTTTTCCAGCTGCAACTGGAAGGAGGCTCCAACCCCGTAGTTTCTTAGGCTACAACCTGACGGAATCTCCAACTCCCTAATTCTCTATCTACAACCAGAAGGAGGCTACAACTCCCTATGTTCTTAGGCTACAACCCGAGGGAAGCTCCAAATCCCCAATTCTCTGGCTACAACCCCCTATGTTCTCCATCTACAACCGTAAGGTGGATACAACCACATGTACTTGCCCTGTCCATCTGCCCTGACATATAAGTAGAATGCTAGAACCACTGTCACACTATCACTGTGATATATAATGTTGCAAACTTGTACCAATCAACTTGCACCAAACAACTTGTACCAATAACTTGAACCATGCATCAACCTGTAATCAACCTATACCATAAACAAGTGCATCAACCATGCACAAACCTATACCAAACAACTTGTAATCAACATGTACCATAAACAAGTGAATCAACCATGCACCAACCTATACCTTAACCTGTACCATGAACAAGTGCATCAACCTGTTGACAGGAAAATTTGACATACCATCAAGTGGAAAAATAGATCTTGTTTGGGGTTGTCTAAATAACCCAATCCGTTTGATGTAACCTATTCTGATGGGTTTAATGGATTTGTTAGCTAACTAGGGTCCTAAAGATAGAAAAATAAAATAAACTAACTAAAGAAAATATTCTAACAATCGACACAATAATTACAAATATTTATCTAAGAATGTGAATATACAAATGATTATGAACAATTTATATACAGTTTACAA
>SNQJ01S0001717.1:264282-274793 GCA_010110895.2 Picea sitchensis
ATGGGGGTGATGTGTTCTTGGGGGATGAATCGACAACCTAAATTATCAGATGGGGAAAATTTCGACTGAAACTGCAAAATGGGAGGAAAAGAACCCTTCCAGGTGTGCTACACATTCTAGGTTTGGAAATAAACATGATATATGTCGGCAAGATGAGTGATGTAGGTGCGCATACTTTTTTTCAGAATGATCCATGCAAGATGGTCATAGGTGTGATGGTATTAATGAGAGGAGTTTGGATTGGTACCCTATACAAGTTGTTAGGGAATGTCGAATCGACTGGATGCAACAACTTTGTTACTCCTGAAATTGACTTGACTATGAATCAACTCGAATCAATTTCAAAACAAATCGAATCGACTCAAGGAAAGTCGGTTCAAATTGACTTGACAAGACATGATGAACTCAACCTGACCAGGTTATGGCACAAGACGATGGGACACATTGGAGAAAAATGACTTCGAGCTATGAAAAGCAAGGTATTGTAGAAGGTTTTCTTGAATGTGGTTTAGAAGTCGACTTTTGTGAACATTGCATATATGGGACAAAAAGTCAGGTGAGGTTCCCATCTAGAGAGACAAGGGAAAATGGGATTCTAAAAATGGTGCATAGTGATGTGTTTGGCCAAATTATAGTGCCTTCACTTTGTGGATCCCTATATTATGTCTCCTTCAAAGATGATTTTTCCAGGAAGACATGGATATATTTCCTGAGGAAGAAATCATAGGTTTTCGAGAGATTTGAGGAGTTTAAATCTCTTGTGGAAAACCAGACAGGGAAGAGGATTAAAGTGTTAAGGAATGACAATGGTGGTGAATTATATGGAAAGGAACTTGATCAGTTCTGTAAGCAGTGTGGCATAGAACGCCAAAATACCACACCATATACCCCACAAAAAATGGAGTTTCTAAGAGAATGAACAGAACATTGATGGATAAGGCAAGGCGCATGCTCAGTGGTGTTGGGCTCACACAAGAATTATGGGCGGAGGTAGTCAAGACTACAAGATATCTGGTGAATATGTCTCCTTCATCGACGCTAGTTGACACAACTCCAAATGAGGTATGTTCTGGTTAGAAGACTTCGGTGGAACATCTCAAAGTGTTTGGTTGTGATGCATTTTTGCATGTTCCCAAGGAAAAGAGGAGCAAGTTGGGAAAGAAGGAAGTCGAATGCATTTTCATCAGGTATAAAGAAGGGATGAAAGGATATAAGCTCTAGGATCTTGCATCAAGGAGAACAATGTACAGTTGAGATGTGGTCTTCAGAGAAGTTGGACGTAAATCCAATCCCGAGGAAGTTGTTCAGACCGAGAATTATCTTGATACAATGTAGTTTGAACTGAGGAATGAAGAAGATGATTCAGATGAGTCGACTGAATTTGAGGAAGAGGTGGAAAAATTGACTCCGGTGGTAAGGAGGTCAGAAAGAATAAGAAAACTAATTGAAAGGTATAGTCCACATGACTTTCATTCCACATTCATGCTAACTTCCATTGACAATGAGCCCAATTCGGTTAGTGATATAGTCAACTCAGCAATGGATAAAGTCTAGAAGGACTCCATGGTCAAAGAGATGGAATCCTTGTACAAGAATGAGACATGGGATTTAGTCAAGTTAACTAGTGGAAGAAAGCCCATTGGTAGAAAGTGGGTATTCAAAAAGAAGATGAATGTCGCAGGTCAAGTCGATAAGTTCAAAGCTCGACTGGTAGCGAAAGGATATTCCCAAGTCGAGGGAGTCGAATTCGGTGATATTTTTTCCCTTGTTGCAAAACTAGCTTCCATTAGAGTAATAATGTCTCTGGCTGAAACATTCAAAATGGAGATAGAATAGATGGATGTGAAGACAACATTCCTACATGGGGACCTAGAAGAAGAAATATACATGAAACAACTTAAAGGATTTGTAGTAAAGGGAAAGCAAGAGTTGGTGTGCAAATGCAAAAGATCCCTTTAGGGTCTCAATAAATTGCCAAGGATATAGTACCAGAACTTTGACACATACATCCTTAGTTTGGGATTTGTGAGAAGCAAAGCTGGTCACTGCATATATTCCAAGGAAGAAGGTGGGATTTTCATATATGTAGCTTTGTATGTCAATGGCATGTTGTTGATTGGAAATAAAATGGACAAAATAAATGAGGTGAAGAAGCAACTATTCTCCAAGTTCGACATGAAGGATCTCGGTGCAACTAACTTCCTTCTAGGAATGGAGATTAAGAGAGATCGAGCCACTAGAAATATCTGGTTGAATAAGATGAAGTATATTGAAACAATTTTGAAATGATTCAACATGCAGGATTGCAAACTAGTGAAGGTGCCAATTCTAGTAGGAGAAAGGCTTATTGTTGAACATTGTCCAAATACACATGAAGAGATAGATGACATGGCACGTGTTCCCTGTTATCCCATATCTTAGGGATAACTAAGGAGATGATGTCTCAAGGCCCACATGTACTAGACATGGGGTACCGAGAGCCATATTGGATTGAGCTTGTCCCTGGAGGGCCCATCCTTTTTTATTCAATGCCTCCATTCTGTCAACAACAACAACATCCATCCCATCGGCCTGGTTCTAAAGTAGCAATGGGTCTTTCTCCATGAGGTAATGAGTTCGGGTATCATGGTATGTGTCACTCTGATTCTCAAAGCATTTGAATATGTCTATTTAATTCTCTTTTTCTTCCCGACGTTTTCTTGGAAATTATGCCTTTTAACTTGTCCTACCTAGGGGGGATGAAAAAATACCCTAGCAAGTTGGTTCCCTTAGGAATGAGTTTCCATTGGGTGGGTTATGAAGGGTCATCATCCATTCCTTCCATACTTGTCACTTTTCATCCTTTTCCCTCTCACCTATCCCATACATTGGTTCGGGCATTGGGTTTGCCAAGCTAGTAAGTTTTGTACCTTGCCTTGTGGCAAGAAGGGGCTAAAGGCCCAGAGGGTAAAAGTAGTCAAAAAAAGATAAAATCAAAAGATTAAACCTTGAGATGCTTCGCCTGGAGATCCCCGAGAAAGAAATAAAAATATTCTCAACAAGAAAAAGGGGAACCCATAAATAAAATACAACTCAAGACCTAGTTGGTGGATAGGGGGTCTCATCACGAGCCAACCTATTAGGTCCATGGGTATGTAACGGTATGACACTACTATTCATCTGGTCACCACGCTAGGATAGTGTATTTTGGTGGCATAACCAAGAGAAAGGGGGTCTCGTCATGACCCAACCTTCTCATCTCCATGAAATGCTTGTGGGTAATGTTTTCACCACTGGTCACCGTGCCAGGGCAATGTTCTCCAACTATTCTCTTGAAAGAAAAATAAATAAAACAAAGAGTAAAAAGGCATTGAATGGGATAAGAAACAATTTCATCCATGAAAAGGTGCAACTCACCCTCTACAAAGGCACGCACACATAAGACCTACATTTCCCTGTCATCACTGCACCCCTTGCCCAAACATCCCCCACACCATCTCATGCACTTACATGACCTAGATTGGTCTTCACCTGGAAACATCCCACACCTAAGGAGAATTATCCCAATAGGACGTCCTGAAACCCTCTCCAAACCTGGCTTGTTAAATAGTATAACGACTTTGAGAATTTGTCTGGGAAAGGGGGGTTTTATGCACATGTTTGGGTAAATTGGTTATTAGTTGTGATTAACATTGCTATGATCCATGCGACTTATGATCCCATGGAGGGGATACTTTTTTTTGATGCAGAACCATGCCTGACAGAAAGGTACATATGGGGAGATGATTAGATCGGACGTCCATAGGGATAAAATCCCACTAGATGGATATTGATACCCCAACCAAGGCGCAGAGAGATACCAGAGGCTTGCACCAGAGAAAAAGAAGGATGTTCCACCAATGGCACTTTGCAATCCTGGACCCAAGGGGGCCTTGCCCTCCCACCATGATGTTTTTCCTTGAAGGCCCTTAACAACATCATTTAGAGACTTGACGTCACCTAGTTGAGGTATCCATCTTGAGGATGTCTTTGGTTGGCACATGTGGTAGTTCCTAAGGGGTTTTGAGCCCCAACGTTTCACTTGGAGGGATAAAATTCCAACAAGAAGGCTAACGTCACCCTAGCAGGGGAATGATGTCACCCTAAAAATATGAGATTAGGGTTTTGTTTGACAATTTTATGTAAAATTGGATTTTTCATGTAAACTAGCCATGTCGACCTTTTTTAACCTAATTTGTAATTAAAGGTCATTTGTATTGTATAAATAAGATACCAAACTCTCATTTTGATCATCATTCTTTCACTCATACAAGTGAGGTCTGAAATTCGGCCTCTTTAAGGCTTATTGGCTGAAATTAAGTGGTGCACAACTCTTGGAGGAGGCTTGTCTTGGTGTTTTTTGGCATTTTCTTGGTGGAAAGTCTTCAACTAGGGCATATTGCTAGATTATTCTTGGTGAATGTAAGTGAAAATCTGAAATTCTTGTTTCTTTGAATGGTTATAGTATCTTTTACTTTGCATTTTACTAAGATTATGAAATTGCTAGTTTTAAACCATAGGAGATTAAGCACATGTTATTGTCCTTATCTCAATAGTTATTCACCTACTAGATTGTGCTAGAAGACATAGCCATTGAAGCATGTGCTAGGGCCCTACCTTTGTAGCAGTCTAACACCATTTTCTTCATCAAGCCTTTATTTACCTCAAGCTTGAGCTAAAGAAGAAGGAAAATTGCTAGGGCCTAGAGTTACCTACTTCCTAGTATTCGTTTTCCTTCTAGGGTTTGGTGATTGAGGCCTTGAGTTACCAACACTTCAATCATTATCCCTCTTGTCTTTAGTTCACATACTATCATTTGTTTCCTTCAATATTGTTGCTACAAAAAAGTGACTCCATTATCCCTAAAGACACTGGTTTAGACCTTGTACTTGATTGATTTATGAGAACAACCCTTAGACCTTATACCTCAAGCTATTTGCTAACTTTTCCTAACCCTAGATTAGATTAATCTACTAAAATTCTTTCTACTATTACAAAAGTAATCTACAGCCATATATTATAGCAGTAAAAGCTCCTAAAAGAAATAGTTAAAGTTGATTTCTACATTGCCTTCTTAGCTTCTGACAAGTGCTAGCATATTGCCAATATTAGGTTACCATTTTGGGTCATTTTGAAGCTTGTTTAAGGCATAATTGTGAAGTTGTTATCATAAATACATTGATTTTATAAAATAAAAAATTGCTTCATCTTATATCAACTTATTTCTTTTATTTGAAATTCCAAGGTTTTACGAAGCACTAACATCAACTGTTACTTGTAAAATAGTGTTTTCTTGTTGTCTTGTTTTGGGCAGGTACATTTAAGCATATCTTTGCTTCATATTGTTAAAACTCTAGGATTTTCTGATCAATTTGACTTGTGAGAGGGGACAACTTTTCTTGATACCATAACCTTTTCCTTCCTAAACCCCCAGGTCATCGAGGATGTCTCCCCTGGGCTTTCACCCCTAAATAGAAAGAGGTGTCTTATTAAGGTGACGATGATAGGGAAACCTCCTGTTACACCAATTTATTGTTCACTTGCCTTTGAATTTTGAGCAAGTAAAAATTGTGCGATAACATTCCCTATGCAAGTGTTTTTGGTAGTTTGATGTATGCGATGGTCTGCACTTGACCAAACATTTCCCATGCAGTGGGAGTGTTGAGTAGGTACATGTTCATACCTGGAAAGGAGTGTTGAGTCTCCATTTTGACACTTCTAATTCCCTATATTACCCCCTATCTGATCCGATTTTACCTATGTCATGTGTATCTAATTGATTGTTTCCTCCATAAATACACTCGATGACCTTGTTCACGTGCATACGAGGTAACTTATGATTAAAGCATGATTTGTTTAGTTTAATTGAGTTAATTTGATTAAATGATTGATTATGTATGATACTAATCACTTTGACTCTTAAACAGCATGATCCGGTACCCATTCTATTCCAGTACCAAGGCTCCACCTATTCCGGTACCAGCCTGTGTTAATCTGGTACTAGACATAATTCAAAATTTCTGAATGTTTCTAGAAGAAAATCAGGCTCATGGGTTTTGTCCAGAAAGATGATTTCATGTGGAAACATGAGTCAAAATTTACCCATATCACACGTGTGGACCTCCATCTCAGGGGGAATGATTATGCCAAAATTAGCAAAAAACTCAAACTGCCAACTTGCGCCTCGATTTTCATGCATATGGTATCAGATCTAGAAATTATAATATATGGGTTTTGTCCCAAATATGGAAAATTCAGTAATACACCGACAGTTTTTCAAAATTAGAATTGGTTTGGGAGATATGGGTGGATCCCTAACTCGAATTTGCCCAAATTGTTAAATAACACGGATTTTTGGGATTTATCCTAAAATTGTAAAAATTCTTTTCTTAGTTTGGGGATTTGGTGTCATCCATTCCTCCATGGATTTTATGTATAAATAAGACCTCATAGGTCTGAGTAGGGAGGAATTATTATGTTGTAAGATTGGTTCTTGAAGAGAATGATGCAATGTTATGTTGGGAAATGAAATGTTGAATTTCTGATCTACTTAATCAATTGAAGGAATGCAGATGTTGCTTATGTGATTCATGAGAATAAGTAAAGTGTTTTGGTCGGAAATATCTTTAGAGGTACTGTGTTGGTTCGGTAAGGGCCCACTGCCCCAACCAAGGTAAATCTCGATGTACATGTTTTTGTGTGATTGTGTGAGTGTGAGCATTTAACAGTTGTGTGTTGTAAATGATTTCAAATGAATTTTAAGTTCAGTACAGAGTTGCTTGATTTTGAATAAGTTTGAGTAATTAGACATTGAACATAGTAGATACGTTCCATTTTCATTTTTGCAGATTGATATTTAGTTAACAAGAGTTGGATAAATGTGTGTGATTGTTAAATATGCAATTGTTATTGTTTTGAATTTATGATTATGTTTCTCTTAGTAGGTATAGGAATCATAAGACTTCATCTCTCACCTTCATGCTTCATGTAATGAAGTCTTTCAATCATATTGACTGCCTCCTGTATTGAAGAAGATTTGATTAGCATTGATAGGTTTATGATTGTTTTCTTTCTAAGAGAGGATAAAGTGGATTGTTAATCACAGTTTTGATTGCTACAGGAAACAAGATCTTGAGTTCATGTCTCTAATTCATAATCCTGGAATGAACAAACATGTCACCTAAGAAAGAATCATTTGATTGATTGTTTTTCTTGAGAATTTTTATTATCATTTTTCTCTGCTAAGTTTGAAGTTGTGTGAAGCATTTAGATATCCTAAAACAAAGCGTTAAATTGTTGATTAGTTTAGTTTCTACAAATAATAGATTCAAAGTCCATATTTTCACTTCATGAGATTGTAAATGGACAAGGCATTATCTGAGAAAAATCTTTTGAGTACACGATTGCAAGTTTTTCTTTTTAATTTTTGAATTGTGTGAAGAGTGTTATCTTTAAAAACAGAGTGTTTTTTTATTGTTGGTTTTCTTATCTAAGATATACTAAACATACATAGGAACCTATCTGTTATGGGCACATATAGTGCATCAACTCTGCTGATTACGAATCTCGGTTGATAATTTATGTTTGGTAATATATTATGCAAATAATTGCACCAACATTTTGGCGTCGTTGCTGGGGAGTTGTAAATGGTAAAAGGTATTATTGGAATTAGATTGCTTTAATGGTTTTGGGTTGGTTTTATGGATGACCTAAGGGCGGAGAGAAGACGGTAAGACATTTGGGAAGAGCCCACGCATCCACTTTGGTGGGGTTGCTCCAAAGTTAGGTTGTCCTCTCTTCTTTTGATGGAAGTGTGTTTTTATTTATGAAAATTTAGTTTTATTTATGATAAGATAACTTGTCCCAACCGATAACCTGGTGATAGCAGGGTCCTAGTAACACAAGTAATTCAAGCTTGGTGTGTTTTGTTTTTGCAAATAGCTTTAAAATTCAAATCTTTGATGATAAATCATGTTTGGGGTGCTATAAGAACCCCCCAAGTACTAATTTGTGTTGCGAGACAAGGATCATCAACCAACTAGAGAAATTCAAGGATGATCAAGAGATTGAAGAATGTTCCTCCAAGAACTTTCTCGCATTCTAGCATGAGCTGGGATATCAGCCTCTCAGGAAGAGCATATCTTCACAACAGTCAAGAATCTAGTTGTCTCTCCACAGAAAGACTTAGAAGTCCCCTTGGATTCCTCTTGTCAATTTGTTGAGGAGAATAAATAATCATGGATAGAATTCAATGGAGAGAAACTAGTGGAACCTAAGATTGAGGAGTCCTTAACATGCCTCTCAACAGATCATGTATGTACTCCAAAGACCAATCATCTTGAAGAGGATAATATGCATATCATGGTAGAGGAAGACATGCAGTGTGACCTAAACAAAGAAGAGAAACAAGAATATAGTGATCCTATTGAGATATGGTTTCAATTAGTTATTAGTTCACACCACTCTTTTATTTATTGCTTGATATCATCATCAAAGAATTTGGTCCTTCATACTCTGGTATGCATTAAAATTTATCTTTTAAATTCGAGTATGGATATATTTCTAACCCTATTATGCACATGGCTTCACTGGAAGTATTCCTATACTTGAAGGACATTTTCTTTTGTTCAATTAGAGTAGGATAGTAAATAAATAAATAAATGTTTCATGCGACCTATCTTTCATACTTTTCATAAATGATAATGTCAAAATCTAATAAAGCAATCAGTTTAAGATATTTTGTTCCTATAGTAGATTTCTTTTTAGAAGTTATGATGATTTTGTTTGGAATCTTATGAGAAGAGAATTTACTCATCCTCTGAATGCACACATAATACTGGAAGGGTTTCAAAAGCGGAGAAGGCATCCTTTTCAATGGAAGATAACACTTAAGGGAGTGCTTCATGACCTATTTCTTCAAATTTCTTCTTTTTCCTTAAGTTGTTAAAAATGATGCATTCGTGATTTATCATTACTTATCTATTTTAAGACCACTATTTCACAAGGATGATCAATTCAGTGATATTTTTAATAGAAGTTTAAATTGAATGCTAATTACAAACTATTTTTTTTCATAGCTAATAATGCAACTTTTGACATTTTTCCTAAATTTTCTATTTGTAAGCATGAGTTAAAATCTAGTTTTAATTAGTTCTATTGGTTTGTTTTTAGCAGATGTTCGCAACTCTCTGAGAAGATGTTTTTTAGCATATCACATTGTTTGCATGAGGCCATGAAAAACTTTAGGCATGGGGGAGTGGTTGTTGAAACCTTCATATTCTTTTGCAACTTCCTTCGGCGAGGCCAAATCAACGTGTTCAGTGCTGGGATTTGATAGTCATTTCCAAAATTCTGGTACCATTCTATTCCGATACTGCAGAATTGCGTTCATCCGGTACTGCAAACAATGTTTAAATCTACATTCATCTGGTACTGTGGGAGGAGGTCTGCACTATTCCGGTACTGAACCCCAACTCTGTGTTATTCCAGTACTAATGGTCATTTCTATGCTCATCCGGTACCAAAGGAGAAATTCTGTGTTCATCCGGTACTAAAAAACATTATTGTGCTCATCCGGTACTGATGGTCGCATGTGCGCTCATATGGTACCAAAGGAGGAGGTCTGCACTATTCCGGTACTAAACCACAACTCTGCGCTATTCTAGAACTGAAGCACAACCCTGCGTCCATCTGGTACTCAGGTGATCTGGTACCGGTAATGAGGTGTTGGTAGTCATTATCCTATACTCAAATTTGTTTGCTACTTGATTTAAATGCTTCAAGCAATAGGACGTATAAACTCAACATTTTTTCGTTTTACTAAGGAATTAGACTAATTATGTAGTAAACATATGGTTACTCTCAATTATTGCACACTCCCTACCATGAAATTTTGCAAGCCCTCTTATACATCTCCTCGTATATTATCATTGAATTCCTTGGTGAAGTGGTTGTTGTCATGAATGAGAAAAAATCATCCATCATGTCACTCTTTTTATGCCCCTTGCTCTGTTTTGGTACTATCTTGTTCCGGTACTATCTATTACGGTACTGCAGAAACATGTTCTGATACCAATTACTTATCTGGTACTGATGCCAAGGTGATATGATCTTTTTCCTGTGCTTAACATCATTTTCACTTTAGGTAATTAGAGGTATGGGCTAATCTCTTCATGTTCTTTCTATCAAGGATCATTTAAGTCTTGTGTTGAATTGTTTTTACTCTCATGTACATCTTCCTCCTACATTTCTACACTCAACCCTGAATGACTCATCCTTGCTCTCCTTTGAGAAGATATTTTCACATTTATCTCTATATGATAATGGGTGCACTTGTCTTATTACCTCATAATTTTGAAGAAGTGATTGCTAATTGAAATATCCATTGAAAAGTGGTAACACCATTATGTCAAATACTAACCTAGTTGATTCAAACAAGTTTTTATCCAAGTTTATCTTTACAAGTTTTTCTTGGGAGGTATTGATGAAAACCT
>SNQJ01S0001717.1:292127-304466 GCA_010110895.2 Picea sitchensis
CATGATCAACATCAGGTGTCGCATAAGTTTCAGGTGGGAAACAAAGTTTGGTTGCACTTGCAGAAAGAACGCCTTACAGGACCCCATCGAAAGATTTACCCACTCTTTTATGGACCATACACTATCACAAAGGCTGTGGGGGATAATTATTTTGAGCTCAACATTCCTCCTTTCCTTGGCCTACACCCAGTGTTCAACGTGGATCTCCTTCGCCCTTATTTCCCACCATTATTGGACACCTCAGAAGTAGTAGAACAACTGACACCAACAGAGCTCAACCCTGACTACATACAATAGGCATCCAATGATCATATTGTCGAAAGACAGATCAAGGGCACTCGACAACAAAGGATCCAGCTTTATCGAGTCGTCAAAGCAGGACACCTCCTGCACCAAGGCAAGTGGCTCACCCAGGGCCAAATTCAGTAGAAATTTCCTCATCTAATGGGGGACCTCAATGAAATGGAGACCATTTCTTCCTAAGGAGGGAGGATTTATCCTGATGGATATCGGTGGCCACCCACCTTTTCCAACTAGCTCAAAACAGTTTTCTGACATTTTTGGCAATTTACTATTTTTAGCAATTTTTACTTCTAGGGCCATTTTGAGGGCCTAAATGAAGGTTTTTCGGTATCGATCTCCTCAATGATAGCCAAATGCATGATTGGTCCCCCAAAATTAATCTCCTCGACGATACCTTTCCAACGGGATATCACACGCTTAAAAGGAGATCGTATGCAAAAGTTACGACCCCTGGAAGTTGATGTACTAGCTTACCCAAACGGGGCCCACATGACTTTTGGGGCTTCATCTCCTAGGGTTAGGTTTTTGGATGTCTAGGGTTTTTTGCATTCTTGATTATTGTAAAAATACCTTCAGATCCTCATTGTAACTTTCTTCTTGTGAATGCGCGCTGTCGTCACATCTCTTCTCAGAGATAAGCCGCCACCATTCTAGCAAGCTTGTTTTCGCTACATTTTACAGTTTCATCTTATTTGGTTATTGAATAGAAAACCAGTTTTACTGTATCTCTGTTATTTTGTGTTAAGCACATGTTAATAATCTATATTCATTTCATTCTACTCATAAAATCCAGATCACACATATCACATATTGAGGGACCCATGACTCATTTCTTCAATTTTTCTGATATGAGAATATCCTTGTGGGCTAAGATCCAACCAAAAATATCTTTGGAAATCCGTCATTGCTCTGTAGACTCATTTTTTCTTCAATTTTTCTGATGTGAGAATCTCCTCATGGGCTAAGATCCAACCAAAAATATCTTTGGAAATTCATCATTGCTCCATCTTTGCTTGTAGAGGGATAACCATTAATGTAGTTGGGTGGCCTCAAGCTAAAGGGTGTACCCATTGACATTGTATGAGGAGTCACCCCATCTCATGCAATCTTTTATAGTCATATTATAGGGGGTGCATCCTACGAGGTCTTTATAAAGGATAGAAACCAATGTCTTCGACTCTTTGGAGGGGATCCAAGGTTCTAACCTAACCATTTCTTAGAATTTTCATCCAAGTCTGAAATATCAAAAAGAGTTTGAATATTCTTACTATCTATCGAAGCTTTGAGGGGGGAGGGGAAATTCCATTCTATTGAATAGAGCCTCTTTCCCATTAATACTATCATTCCAAATATTCACTTCTTCCCCATTTCTTGGAATCCGGGTGATTTTCTCTTTTATTACATTGATTATTTCTTTAAGAAGCCTGAAAATGTGTGAGCCTTTTTGGACCTTTAGTGGATTCTTTACACATATGACTCTTGTACCTTTGAATTATTGTTTCCACAATATATTTTTCCAACACTCCAACTTACCAGTGGTCATTCTCTAGAGTAATTTGGAACCCATGGAAAAATTCATCATAGACAGATCTTTTATACCCAATCAACCCTTCTCCTTTGGGCTTTTGATGGTCTTCCAATTGATTAAATGATATGTTTTAGTATTTGATCTACCCCTTTTCCACAAAAACTTCTTGATGTTGACATAAATATGGTTCATTATGCCAACATGGATGAACATTGGTATAAAGGTAAAGCTAATAACAATGATTTTATTAGGACCACTCGCCTAGCTAGATCGAGCCACTAGGACCCCCATTTCCCAAATTCAGTATTGATTTTTCCAAAATAGTAGACCAAGATTGAGAGCGGGGGATTCTAAGAGAAATGGGAATCTCCAGATACCTGAAAGAAGTCCAATTTTCAACCAAAGGAAACTGAAGAAGTCTAGATAAATATAGAATCCAATACTTGGGCACTAGTGTTCCATCCAAATATTTGACATTTCTAACGATTGGCTACTCTTCCAGATGCATCTAAGAAAGAGTCCAAAATTTGATTGAATTTTAGAGGCAATGATGAGAGAGGATCCACCCAGAAAGATATTATCATCCACAAATTGAGAGTGGTTGATACTTTTTGATCCTCGAATAATCTTGATCCCCAAAATATTTCCTATAAACATTTCTAACTCAAGTTTATTGCTGAGAGAATTAGCCATAATGATACATAATAGAGGGGAAAGAGGAAATCCTTGCCTCAGAACTCTACTTCATTGAAAAAAATATGTGGGTCTTCCATTAACTAAGGATATCCAAGGAGAGCCAATGCATGAGGATATCCAATGATAAATGTATATCTAAATCCAAAAGTTTCCATTAACTTTTAAAAGAAAAGAATGTTTTGCTCGGTCAAAGGCATTTGCCATGTCTAGATTAATTATCATACCTTTCTCCCTTGCCTCTAGATTTGAGTGAATGGCTTCCTGCACCAACACAATGTTATCAATAATATGCCTATTTTGCATAAACCCCCCTTGATTATCATATATGAGTTTGGGAAAGATATTTTTCATCCGATTGGTAATAATCTTGGTCATGATCTTATTGGAAGAACCGTAGAGGGAAATGGGCCTAAATCTGGAAAAATATGAAGGGTTCACTTCTTTCAGAATTAAGGCTAAAAAGACTATTGAGCATACTAAAGAATTCTTTTTAGATCATATTTTATAAGATCCAAAAATAACCTATAAAAAGAAATAGAGAAACCATTAGGCCCAAGGGATTTGTTTGGCTCCAAACTCCAGATGGCATTTTGAGTTTTGGCTTCTTCTATTGGTCTTATTAGCTCATTGTTTTCTTCACCTGTTGTTTTCCTAGCAACATTTTTTATCTCTTCAAAATATGATATTTTTTATCCATCCTTCCTTGAGATCTCTTTTACATTATTTCTGATTAATCGTGCTTTAGCCTACTTATGGAAGAAGTTGGCGTTTTGATCCCATGATTTAAGCCACAGGCTTCTTGATTTGAGATGCCAATGCTTCTATTCTAATCCAATATCATGTTGATATTTCTTTTGAAGGGACGCCTCTTCCTCATGCAGTTGCATCGTAACCTCTAGTTCTACTTTCATCGTTAATTGAAATTCTGCAAGCTTTAGTAGGATCCTTTATTTCTCTAGAGAAGGCGATGTGTAAGATACATTGACCCAATATTTGAGATATTTTTTAACTAATTTCAAATTTTGTTCCCAAATATACATCGGGTACTTGGGGTCTTTCTATTCCAAATTGATTGTACACAATCTATTGCTTCTTGAGAGTTGAGCCAAAGTGGATTAAATCTAAAGGGAAAGGACCAAAATTTGAAGAGTTCTAGAAGTATAAATCAATGGGCTTGTGATTAGAAATGGTAGGGGGGAGTATCTTATATTTAAATGCAAAGTCCTGTAGGAGGAGATCACTTTGTACCAAAAACCTATCAAGTCTGGTAGAAATATGTTTAGAGCCAAATCTTCTATGTGTCCATGTGTATTCCCCTTGATTGGTTTAGTATCTAATAAATCCCATTCATTCATCATATCTTATATTTTCTCCTTGAAAGGATCTCTTACAATACCTCACCCTCTTTTCTCAGAGTTGTACTCAGAGTTGTACAAGATAACATTGAAATCTCCTGCTATGATACTATTGGTTACAAAATCTATATTTTGTAGAGCTAAACGAGATCTACATCATTTGTCTTTCTTAGTGTAACTAACTGACATATATAGATTGAAGATATTAAAAAACTTACCTAATCAGATATTTTTAAAATCTAGTCTGAATCCAATTTTGAGTCTGGTAAGAGAATTCCAAAGTCACCACTTTAGTGTTCCATAGGGTACATAATACCCTTGATGTTCCTCAAGAATCTTTTGTTATCCCTTCACATAGCCTCCATTGCCACTTTCCTATTTTGATTGCTTCTAATGAGTCCATTTTAGTCTCTTGGAGTAAGAGAATTTTAGGCTTCTCAGATTTAATTAAATTTGTTATTGATGTTTCTTTACTTCTGTTGCCTAAACCTCTATAGTTGTAGGAGACTAGGATCACTATTTGTACTAATGTTTGGCATTCTCCCTCTTTGAGGAACACTATTTCCATGGGATTTTGTGGATTTTAATCCTGCTCCCATAGATATCTCTTTAGTCAATTGAGATCCCAACCTATTTTTTTTATTTTCTTGCTCCTCCCTAATATTTTGGGCCGACTTCCTTCCCCATATGAAATGGATTTTTTATTTCGATCCCTCATCACCATGCTCCTCCTCAATAGGAGCAAGAGGCTCCAAACCTTTTACTTTTGGATTAGAGAAGGCGCTCAACATCTGAAAAATTTTCTAGTTCTTCCAAACCCACTAGAGCCTCCACTTCCTGAATGACCCGAGAAACCCCATATCCACAAGCTTCAAATGACTCATTATTTAGATAGTCCAAGTCATCTTGAATCTTCTCTGTTAGACTAGACAATCTTTGGAATTTGGACTAAAGGCACCTCCTCTTGAGAGGAAATTTTTCTGACTAAGTTCTTAGTGATAATGACTTGAGGATAGAATGATGCAGGAAGGCCTTCTTGGGATAGAATTTCACATGTGTTGGACACAGGATGATTACTACTTCCTTTTTCGCTATGCACCCGGGGTTTCTCTAGATGAGAAATTGAGGACGAACACTTGGATTATTTTTCCCCTGAGGGTTTTTAGCCCTAGACGAGACTGGTGCTTTTCCTACTACTACCTGATATCTAGCTCCTAGATTAACATTATATCTAGACTTTTGACCTACTATTTTCCATTTCTACTCTTTTTCAAGTACCTGTGGATGTTGGGTAGTTTCCTACTACTACTTGATATCTAGCTCCTAGATTAACATTATATCTCAACTTTTGACCTACTACTTTCCTTTTCTCCTTTTTTTCAAGTGCTTGTGGTTGTTGGGTAGTTTCCTTTTTTTAGTTTTGGCAGTGTCTGTATTTATGACAAAAATTGCATTTGAATGGACACTACTCATAGTTAATTTGTTGAATATTTTGCAAGTTATCTAGGGTTATTAATATTTCTTAAGGTAAAAATTTCTCAAGATTCACCACAACACAAATTTGAGTACATAAAACATGTTTTCCCTAGATTCAACTCAGTCAATGTAGTTCCCAAGAGTATTGTTGATGCAACAGAGATCATCATCACTCCAACAATGAAGAGGTAGATGGGGAAGCCTCACCCAAACAAGAATGTCTAAAGGGACATCATTTTCAAGGATGAAATCTGGAGATTACCGATTCATATACATCCCTCTCGTTCCTAAAAATATATGGCCCACTATGGAATATTAGATCCTACTCTTCTTTGGTTTCAAAAAGGAAAGCATAAAATCCCTTACCACATAAAAACTGATGCAGTTGTTTTTTGATGTGGGGCATCCCATAGTTTTGGGAGAGGGATAAATCTTAGTGAATTGGCCGATGAGGCCACTATTTTCAAAGGCCAAGGCTTTGCATCTAGACCAAGTAGGAGGTAACTTAGCTTTAGGAATTTTCTCCATCCTCTTCAAAAATTTGGTGGGTGAGATTTGGAGGTTCTTGCATGGGCAAAGATCATGGATTGGAAAGCCAAATCTTTAGCATCTAGAGGAGGTTTCAACCTCCTCCAAAGGGCATGTCCATTATTCTCATGAGATAACCCTCCAAAGGTCATGTCCATTATTCTTAGAGAGAACACACATATCTTTGCATTTAAAGATATTGTTTAATTAGTAGAACCAACTCCAAGATGTTGAAGGACACCCATATCACCAAGATCGACATATGGTATGTACTTTAAGAAGAAGAACAAGACTTAAATTTGTCATACATTTGAAATAAGATCTCAACATGTCACTTGTAGGGATTGAAATTGAACCTTGATAGGGAAGATAACAATCATTCCTACCAACCACCAAAGCTAAATCCAATTAACATAGAGTTTGATATATTTATAAGTGTAATTTATCACAAATATGTACACACATATAATAGTTTTCCTATTTATTAATTTAATAATACTAATAAAAATTTTGTATTAATCAAACAATACTAATCCAACATGCATTGATTATATCAATACCAATTCTCATATCATGATATCTATTAGCACAAGATTGGTTAAGGTGCCAAGTATCAAGAGACACCCGCAGTCAAGAAGAGCATAACCCCTAAGAAGAAGCCTGCCATTTCTGAGAAGGAAAAGTTTGTTGTGCCAAAGGAAGATCCTCTTTCTAAAAGAAAGAGTGTGAGGTTGAATTTCAGGGCTGCTAAGCATTTAACTAGCTGGGTTTTGAGTTTTTGCTAAGTGCTAGTTTCCCCTATGGTAAAAGGCATCACCCATTGTACAGTCAAGGCACTTAATTGAAATGGTTTTGTCATCATGAAAGACTACAAGTTTCTCTTCACACATTCAAGATTGAAGGAACTACGTTTTTGGTTATGCTACCCACACTTGCACACATACGCAATGCAAGTGGCGCTACCTAATATTTCACAGAGAACAGAATCTGCATTTCATTATTCATTTTGGCAAATGAATACAATTGTTATGAGATTTTTATTTGTTTTAGGGAAAATTGAAATTACATTGATTTATTCCCAATATTCAAGTTCAAGCATCAAAGCACCCATGGATTTATGCTACCGAATTGCATGCAAAAACATAGTCGGGCGCTACCTACAGGCGTTGCGTAATATTCTGGCAAAGGCTAACTTGTGTAGAGTTATTCTGCCAGTTTTGAGTCACTAATTTAAAACTTGGGTTATGAGTAGTGGAGGATGTATTTTTGAAAACTAGAGGAGGTTTTTGTTCATAACATTCCAAATAACAAAAGCCTCTCTCAGTTTTTCAAAATGTTTTTTGGTTTGAGAGATATTGGATATAGAAGTAGGTGTTGCGTACTCTGCACAGTGGCGCTGCGTACTAATTTCCTGTAGCGGTCACGGTTTTGATATTCGCCTTGTTGGGAGCTTGCCACATGTCAAGGAGAGTTCGAATGACTTCTCAAGGATCATTTAGATGTCAAGGGACACCTGCACCTAATATTTATCTCCAACAAAGGCCTCATGCATGAGGTGGAAACAATTTATTAATGACTTCCAACAAATTCCTGGAAATCAGTGGTTTGTTGGATTTTTTTCTCTTTGACTGTTGCCACCTATCTCCAAGGATTAGAATCCAATGGAAGAGATGGGATTCGACCTCCTAAGGTTATTTGGATGCTATTTTCTATTTAAGGAGGGAGATATCTCTTAGAGAAGGAGGATTGACGAGCCAAGAGAGGCTAGAAAGAGTAGGAATAGGTAGCTTCATGTGTGTGTTCATTTGTAAGCCTATGGGCATTTTATGATTGTAAGGATCACTGCTATTGGAGACTCATGAGAGCTGTGATTTCATATTGTAACTCTTCTTTTATATTTCTTCTTATTTTAATATATTGCAGAATTAAGGATCAAAGGCTGTCAATGATTTATGGATCCCTACGCAGCAGAGGATCTGTTGTATTTTGCCCATCAGTCATTGTTTATATTCAAATATTTGTTGATTCATTGAATTCAGAGGATATCTATTTACTGAACATTCTATCTTATGTTTTCCTTCTTCATTTCTTCCACCTATCAACACATAATCTTGTTTTTTGTTAAGCAGCTTTTGTGACTTAGATGAGTGGGATGTTTGTGACTCCATTGTCCATTGGTGTAGCCTACTGATCTGCAGTTTGTTGCCCTCTCTCTTTCTTTATCCATTTTTCTGATCCACCTATTCAAAACCAAAGTTATCTTTAACATTCGTATGGGTGTTGAGCTTACACTTTAGTAGTCAAAGTGTGACTTTCAATGCTAACAATATCAATTTTAATTTCAGTTTCTAGTAGTCAAAGTGTGACTTTCAATGCTAACAATATCGGTTCTTCCATTTCTTTATATATATATATATATATATATATATATATATATATATATATATATATATATATATATATATCGATTTGAGCTAAAGGATCATGCTTTTCTATTGGACAACGATTTATATATATCCAAGATGCATCGATTTGAGCTAAAGGATTATGCTTTTCTATTGGACAACGATGTTATTGTTTCAAGATATACAGACAATGCATAAAACACAAAATAATGAATCGATTCAATTGGAGAATTTTAGAAGAATTACAACTATTTGATAGAGTTCGTGTGAAGCATCCTCTATTTATTTTTAATCATGTAAACTCGTACTAATTCAAACTAAGGGTAGAGTACACTTACAATTTACTTGTTGCTTTTCAAACTATAATTTGAGTTTAAAGGTAAACTATAGAACAAGTTCCATTGTTCGATGAAGAAGGTGCAACGTTGAGCTTAGACCTTTGCACCCAGCCTCCTCAGTCTTCAAATAGTATTAGGTTCAGCTTAGTTACAATGTGATCTATAGTTAAATAAAACTCATAAAAAATAATATATATACAATGTCGAATTCAAGTTGTTTCCATCCAATATATACACTATAGTTCACTGTTATACTAATTCCAAATGGGACCATTTCAACCTATAGAACCACTATTACCCTTAGAGCATTAAATATATGTTAACCACTAAAAACGATTTCAATCTACAATCCAACAGTTAGATCCATTGCAATAATACAATATACAAAAGTCGGTGATTTCCATCAGTGAATTTTATGATTTACATGGTCTACAATATTCATTTATATGAAACTATTTTAACTATAGTCTAATTGTTAGTTCAATGCATTACACAAGACTGGTTCCAAAAGAAATGTTTAACTAACAATTATACAAAAAAAATCCAATCGACTAATAGTATCACTGTTTAAACTCAACGCGTACATAGTAAATCTCTAAAAAAAAAAAGGTATTAAACCAACAGTTATACCAAGTCGACTCCAATGGAAATGAAATTGAGTAGCCGAATAACTATTAGTCTCAATGCATTTCTCTGCGGGTTTTTCAAGAAATGCTTTCCATCAATAATCATACCATGCAATTCCATATGAAACCCTATCAACCTATCAATCATACTTACAGTTTCGACTTCACATAAAATAATTTCTACCATCATATATATATATTACACAGACTTTTACAAGGTTGGAAGTGGGTCTAATGGTTAAGAATGCATGCTTCCTCTTAAAAAATTACAAGTTCAAATCCATAAGGGGGTGGGTATGTATGACTCTTTAGACTTTATCATACAAGATTTATTTGAGATCAATGTAATTACCAATAGTTTACAGACCTAGGAATGAGTTTATGAAAAGTATTGTTTAGGAGGCTGGATTCCCAATACTCAATAATGAAGATTAAACCCAAGGAAGAGGCCCAATTAAACTCTTCCATGCTTGGGATGGAATAAATGTGATATAAATCAATCAATCTAAAAAAGCCTTTAAGAAATATGTTTTTGAAAGGTAACCTTAGAGAACAATGATTGAAAGTCATTATGTAACTTTATTTTTCTATGAAATAATTCAACTTGAAAATATCACTACAATATGACTCTTAGGAAACATAAGATATTCTATTAATGAGATCTATGAGAACCTAACATTATGATTCACCATTGAATATATACTTGATTACATAAATAATTTCACATTATTAAATGACAAAAAATACATTATGGAGAACACAAAAATAATTAATAAAGCATATATAACTATTTACTCAAAATAACAAATTAGTCATTTATTCAATTTCACAAGATAACATGATAAAATATAATTTCTTACAAGAACCAAATGATCCACAAATTAGAATCAACTACATGGAAATTTTGAGCAAAATGCCTCTTAACTCCAATAAGAGAGTTTTTGAATAAAACTTGAAATAGTTCTTGGTTACAATCCTTCATCAATTTTCTTAGAGCGAAAGTGAAGAGGTCAATTTACATATTTATAACTTAATTCTCATGCAAAATTAGAATAAACTAGAAAAATGTAAAAAGGTCACAAAAGCCATGCAAGCCATGATAATTCATGCGAACTAGGTGTTTCAACTCGTGTATGTTCAACGTTGTACTTTCCCCATTTCTGAAATAACTCATCACACAGATTTTGACAAGTAAACATGTAATGCTCTTTGGGAAGACTTATAGTTGAAACTTCTTGACTGAACCTTTTGATACACTTTTCCAATTTTGGAAAACCTGATTCCAAATGAGTTGCCATCATCACCTCACTTATCATAAATCATTGAAGGTACCCACATTCTAGTGAGGATATTCCTTTGACCTTTGCTTCACGTTTAGCTACTATCCCCTTTAATTGTTTTAGTACTTTAAAGATTGACCTGAAACCCTTGGGAGGGACAAGACTTGGAAACCTATTGCGTGAAGTTGTATCTTCCATGAGATCCCATATTTTGATGCAAGATGACCACTCTTATTGAAATTATCTTTGAGATGCATCAACTCACTTGCCCTAGTAATTTACTATTTTTTCCATCTTGGACAGTTCTTCTTTGGTCAATATTATAATTCCATGATCCTTGTGATCTCAACTCTTCTGAATTTTCTTAATGAAATCAATTTGATCTTGAACATTAGCATGTTTTTACTTCCACATGAGATTTTTGTTATAGAGGATAGAGAACTTTAGGCTCACTTCTTGCAATTCTACTACCTTATCTATGAAGTTCTTCTTAATATGTTTATTTACTTTATTTGATTCAAGGACTTCCTTGATGAACTCACTCACTACATTATGGGATCCTTTATAATATTCTTCTTGATTCTTTAATGCAATAATATGCTTGCTCATATTATGCTCAACTTCATCCTCCCTAGCCTTAGCTTTGTCAATAATAGCATGAGAGATGGCTATCCTAGTTGATAGTAGGTCACTGAGATTATCCTTCTTTATATCTAGCAGAGACTCTTTAGTGGTGCAAATAATAACATTATCTACATCTATCCATTTCATTTTTCAAGTCCTCTTAAGTAGGGCCTGCTTGTGTCGATTTTAAGCTATGAAATCAAGGTGTACAGACTCTTTTAGGGTATATGGAATAGGCTAACCCCCCATGAAAACATATTCTCCAGATTACCTAGAGTATGCAATTGTTCCATAATTGGTTCTTTAATTTTTTTCACTACATTTAGGTATAGCTTCATAATCCCCTGTTAAATCTATCACATTGTTGGGTGGTGTTGTAGCTTGTTGTGATTACTGTTGGGTTGTTTCTTGCTTTGGCTGTTGTTTTTTATCACCTATAACATCACCAATACCTGATCCAAAATGACATGCTTCCTTGTGCAATCTCTCCTCCTCTTTCTTTCTCTTTTCCTCCTCTTCTTCTTTTCTTTTGTTTTCTAGCTGCAATCACTCTTATTCCTTTTTATTTTACTCCTTACCTAGAAACCTGTTTTCTTCCTTAGTGTTATTTCTTAATTCCTCGGCAAGGAGTCTTTTCTTTTCCTACTTGTTTTTTGATTCCTTTTCTTGTCTTTGTTGGATTACTGGGAGGGGGGGTGAATCAGTAATAGAGCAATTTAATCATTTTTAACCATAAAATGCAAGTGTTATATCAATGTAGCATTATCATCCAATAGTTGTAGATTAAATAAACAATGAACAAATGAGAAATCATACACATACACAATACACTAGTGTTTTTATGTGGAAACCCAGAGCGGGAGAAAACCACAAAATTCTTTTTCTTATATGTCTTTAAGAATTATATTCATTGAAAGCACAAACTTCCTTTGTTTTCTAGCTGCAACTGGAAGGAGGCTCCAACCCCCTAGTTTCTCAGGCTACAACCTGAGGGAAGCTCCAACTCCCCAATTCTCTGGCTACAACCAGAAGGAGGCTACAACCCCCTATGTTCTCTGGTTGAAACTGGACGGTGACTAAAACCACTTATCCTTTTGTAATGATCCCAAGCCAAATTCTTTCTTGGAATCACTAACTACTACTAATTTATTGATTTATTAAGTGTATACAAGATTCATCA
>SNQJ01S0001717.1:339113-389167 GCA_010110895.2 Picea sitchensis
TTATTCCTATTGAAATATTATTAATGTTCTCCAAGTGATCATCAAGATTATGAAAGTCATGAACAAAATAAATAATAAACATCAATCACACATATGATATACACAAAGGAAGATATTCATGAGGAAACCCATAAAGGGAGAAAACCTCTTCTTCTTAGAATGATAGGTAGTCTTTTATGTTCTGTACATCATCTATCTTTGAGAACCAACTCAAAATGAGGCTACAACCTTTGTTTTACAAGCTGCAACTTGTTGAGAGCACCAACTCTCTAGTTTCTCTAGCACCCACTAGAAGGAAGCACCAACTCCCTAAGTGTTCCAGTACCAAATGGATGGAAGCACCAACTTCTAGTCACACAAGCACCAACCTGTATAACAGAGAACAATGGTTCTCCCTTGCACCACCCTACCACCTTGGTTTTTCTGGCTGCAACCAGATGGAAGCTACAACTCCATGTGTTCAAGAACCCACTTGAAACTCTGAGGACAATAGTCCTCCCTAGCACCACCCTACCACCCTGAAATATAAAACTTTACTTACTTTCTCTGTCTTTGATATGGTCTATTACAACTCCATTTCTCCTCTGCCTTCTTCAGCTTCTATGCTCTATTCCACTTCTGCATATTTCTTCTTCTATGCTCTTCTCTTTTTCTTCCTCCGCACCACACCACTCTAATAAGCTTCTCTTTAGAATTTTATGCTCCGTGCTTCCTCTCCATTCTATACATTGTGCCTCTCATCTCCACTTCAGGTACTACACTGTGTCTCCTCCTACCCACATCCGTAACTATTGAAAACACATGCTCTCTTCTCTATTCTGCATGTCTTACTCATGCCAAGTCCTTTGCCTGATCATCATTTGAACTCTTCAACTTCTCTGGCAATTATTATGAATCTATTCATTATCAATGGCCGTTATCCCAAGATTCTTTGGGTTCTATGGTAGTTATCTTGAACTTGTTCATCACTAGAGGGAATTATCCTGAGATTCTTTGGCTTCTCTAGCAGTCGCAAATCTTCATCTTCTCTGGTAGTTACAGTCAGTCATTGTTTTCTTCTTTGGCTTCTAATCCCCTTCCTTCATGTGATCACTAGATGTGACCAAACGCCTATTCAAAAGGTGCTTCCTGATATTGGTCTAGTGAGCACTAGCTCCATTTCTTGATATGACCTTGGGCGATGATCTCATGTGACCACATGATTACGGGCACATCCAAAGGTGGTTTGAATCAAACTACTTTTTGCCCCACAATTTACCTCAAGCCTCTAGGTGTCCTTTTTCCAAAATTGTGGTTTCGATTGCGGCCCGCCTTCAACTTTTTAAAGTTCGCACATATTCAATCCCCGCAATGCGACGGGAACATCAATCTGATGATCTTGATAGTGCTCCTAAATGGATGGTTCATATTTGTTCTTTCACGATCTGTGGATCATATCTAACCTTCCTAAATCAATCACGATGATTTATTTCATGATCCGAGATTCGTGAGTTTCAAATATCAAACCCTGCTTTCTTCTGTACACCAATCTTACAGAGTCCATGATCTGTGGACACTTGTCCTTCTCAATCGATGACTCTGCCTCCACTTCGATATTTTTACCTTTCAACCAGATCAACGGTTTTGTGGATCCTTTCTCAATCAACGGTCGAGATCTCCTTCGGGTCTTCGAACTTCTGAAATATCAAGTCTCAAACTTTAATTCCCCTCGAAGTATGTGTACTACTACTACGTGTCCTCTTGGATCAGACGGTTGAGGCTTACTTTGGGTCTTTACTCGGAGTCCACATGATTAAGCCATGTATTTTCTGGATAAGATGACCCATATTTACTTCAAATGATTTGATGCTTGAGATCTTTTTCAGATGATCTGACAACTGCAATCTACTTCGGATGATTTGATGGTCGATAATTTATTTTGTCTTTCTGGGTCTCCGGGCTTTGGGAATTTCAAAATTCAAACTGACGCTCTGGATCGGATGAACCAGATTCAATTTAGATGATCTGATGCTTGAGATATTATTTGAACAATCTAACGACTGCGATCTACGTCGGATGATCTGATGATCGAGAATTTATTTCGGCTTTTCGGGTCTTCGGGATTCAAGAATTTCAAAACTCAAACTGATGCGCTGGATCAGACGGCCCAGATTCACTTTGGATGATTTGATGCTTGAGATATTCTTCGAATGATCTGATGACTAAGATCTACTTTAGATGATCCGATGGTCGAGAATTTATTTTGGCTCTCTGGGCTTCGGGTATTTCAGTCCTCAACTTGAAATTCTTGAAGTGAGATTTTTCCAAAGCGTAACCTCCTCATAACTTTAGATCCAAAACGAATGATGTTCATTTGATCAATATCTAGGATCAACGGCTCGATCTATCTGCAATGTAGCTTTGGCTTGGATTAAATCCAACAACTCTCCATCTTTGCTTATCCTATCCTTCCATTTATTTCGATCCGACGACTGATGGAAATTTGGGCAATCGAAATCTCGATTGTTTTCCCCCGCTTATCCTATCCTTCCACTTATTTCAATCTGATGGCTATGAAGACTCTCGAAGAAAATCCATGATCAAGGATTTGATCCTGATCACATTTCTGTACTACGCTTTTCCTTCTAATCTTTGATCTCTGCATATTGTTYGCTTCTCCTCCTGAGCTTATGCTTTTCCTGTTTTCCATCGTCGCTATTGTTCTTGCCATAAATGACAAGCACACGCTTCCTGTAAAACATGCCAACAATCTCCCCCTTTGGAATTGATGGCAACCTTGAAAGGCTRCACTATTCTACTTAGACCTTCAATTGTAGCATATAGACAACACCTTTTTCTACCCCTTTGAAATCAATATCAAAGAAAAAAAAGAGTGAATTTGTGCTACCCATGATCATATATACTAGGAGCACTCTCCCCCTGAAAAGATAGACTATTTAGCTTGATAACGGGGTCACGGCCAACTTCTGGCATAGATACTCAAATTGAGCTTTTGCAAGTGATTTAGTGAAGATATCAACAATCTGATCTTTGGATGGAATATAATGCAAAGAAACAATAGTGTTGGTCACATGTTCCCTCAATAAGTGATACTTGATGGGTATATGCTTGGTCTTGGAGTGAAATACATGATTCTTTGACACACTAATTGCACTAGTATTATCACAATGAATTGGGATCGGTACAATATATTTTACCTCCAAGTTTGCAAGTGTCTGAATCATCCAAAATACTTGGGTACAACAAGTGGCAGTTGCAATGTATTCAACTTCTATAGTCGATAAGGAAATGGAACCTTGCTTCTTTCTCAACCATGCTACAAGAGAATCTCCTAAGAAGAATGCACCTCCACTCATGTTTTTCCTTTCATCCATGCAGTTAGCCCAATCAACATATGAATAGACTGATAATTGAAAATTCGGATTCCTAGGATACCATAGGCCATAGTTCATCGTTCCTTTCAAATATTTGAATATTCTTTTGACAACTATCAAATGAATCAATTTAGTGTAGACTGATACCTTCCTACCATTCCAACAACATGCATTATGTCTGGATGAGATGTTGTGATGTACAACACGCTACCTATTATAGACCTATATGAACTATGATCAACATCAGGTGAGTCATCATCCTTGCTTATCTTGGATCCAGTGACCATAGGTGTGATCACAGGTGTAGAATATTACGTTTGAAACCTTTTCAATATTTCTCTTAGATATTTCTCCTGAGAAAGAAATATTCCTTCAGACCTCTGAGTAATTTGTAGACCAAGAAAAAATGATAGTTCCCCTATCATAGACATTTCAAATTTAGACTGCATGGCAGAAGCAAACCATTGTACCAATGAAGCATTATTACTTCTGAAGATGATGTCATCTACATAGACCAACACAATGAGAAAATCATTATCCTCTATTTTGATATATAGATTGTTGTCAACTGTTCCTCTCTTGAACCCTTTGTATTGAATATACTTATCCAGTCTATAGTACTAGGCACGAGGAGCTTGTTTCAACCCATATACGGATTTCTTCAGCTTGCAGACAAAGTTAGGGTTATCTGACAGTTGGAAACCTTCTACGTTTTCTATATAGACTTCTTCTTTTATATCTCCATTTAGAAAATATGACTTGACATCCATTTGATAGGATTTAAACTTCTTATGACAAGCATAGGCAAGAAACATTCTAATAGCTTCTAATCTTGCTACGGGCACAAATGTTTCATCAAAATCCAGTCCTTATATTTGAGCATACACTTTGCATACAAATCTAGCCTTATTTACTACAATATTTCCTTTCTCATTCATTTTATTCTTAAACACCCATTTGGAGCCAATTACATTCTTATCTATAGGTCTAGGAACAAGCTCCCAAGTATTGTTCTTCTTAATCTGATCCAGTTCCTTCTTATCCAGTTCCTCATTCATTGATTTTAACCAATTTACATCTTTAATGGCTTCATTAAATTTCTTGGGTTCCACCATGGATTTGAGGGCTATATGTGATTTCTCAGTGTCTTTGATTATCCTTCTCCTAGTTTGTACACCTTTGTCTTTTTCACCAATTATCTGACTTGCAGGATGATTCTTTTGAGTAATTATGGAGGAAGGATTTGATGTTTTATGTTGATTTGAGTCTTCCTGAGTATTTGTATCTTCATATGACTCAGAGTATTCTCTTTATGATTCTTGGACCTGTTCATCTTCAATTTCAACTATATCCTCTGTTGTTGATTCAACACTGCTTACATCTCGTACATGGATTTCTTCATCAACTTTTATGCCAATACAATCAACCAATTTTTGCAGCCTCTTATTATATCATCTGTATCCTTTACTGTTTGTGGCACACCCTAAGAAGATACCTTCATTAGCCCCGTCATCATATTTTCCAAGGTTTTCATTATTATTCTTTATGTATCACTTACTCCCAAAGACTTTGAAGTGTTTGATTGAAGCAGGTATTCCATACCACAGTTCATAAGGTGTCTTGTCACTGTGTGGTTTGAGGTGGGATTTGTTAAGAATATGGAATGTTGTGTGTATTTATTCTACCCAGTAGGTTTGAACAATGTTCTTCTCATTCATCATTGACCTGGCCATTTGTTGAACTGTTATGTTTTGCCTCTCAACTACTCCATTTTTCTATGGAGTTCTTGGGATTGTGTATTCTCTCTTGATCCCATGTTTATCACAAAATTCCTTGAAATCACTTGACATAAATTCTCCTCCTCTATCTGATCTTACTACCTTTAACTTGTTGCATGTTTGATTCTCAGTTAAAGCCTTAAATATTTTAAATTTCTCAAATGCTTCATCTTTTTCTTTGAGAAAAGCAACCTAAGTGAGTCTGGAGTAATCATCAATGATCAACATGAAGTAATTTTCCTTCCCTGTGCCTTCCTGTCTTGACGATCCACACAAATCCATATGAACTAATTGGAGTGGTTTCTCTGTTGAAGTAGAGCTCCTGGATTTAAACTGTGTCCTGGTTAGCTTTCCTACTTGGCAGGGTTTACACACAAAATGTTGTGGCTTTGATATTCTTTGAATATATTTTACTGCCTTGAGATTTTTGAGCTTGATTAAGTGTTCAAAGTTTATATGTCCAAGTCTCCTATGCCATAACCAACTTTCATAATGTTTTCTTATATGACACTCTTCTATATCTTCTTTCAACACATATACTTTATTATCTATCCTTATGCCTTTAGCCACCACTTGTCCTGAGTTTACAGACTTTATATTACAATCTTTCGAAGTGAACAACACTTCATATCCTCTGTCACACATTTGAATTACACTGAGCAAATTATTTTTCAACCCATCTACAAGCAGAACATCCTAGGCTTTTCCTTTTCCATTACTCAAACTCACCATCCCTTTACCCTTGATTTTACCTGATTCATTATTTCCAAAGGTCACATTTCCTATTTTGCTTTTACTTATAGATAGAAACTTATCCTTGTATTCAGTCATGTTCTTGGAACATCCACTATCTATATACCAGGGGTCCTTTTGTTTTTGAGTTGAAAGTACTAGACCACATTTTTCACTATCTTTCTTTTTCCATGTGATGACATTTCTAGCTAGGGGTTTTATCCTTGGATGTGCTTTGTAATTCTTTAGATGGCAGTTTGTAGCTTTGTGGCCAAAGTTATGAAATTTATAGCATTCGAGCTCATTGTTGAATAGGTCAAAGTTATTTGTGCAAATTTGTCCACTCATTGGTTGTTTAGTTCTATGTTGAAAATAATGTTTATTTCTTGATCTCCTCAGTTGTATGTCTCTACACTTAATTTGAAAATTTGCAATCTTATGACCAAGATTAGAGAAGTAAAAATAGTAACCATGGAAGAAATTTTGGTACATGAAGGATGGTCTTATTCTTGGCATTTGTTGCTCCATCTTCTCATATATTTGTTTTTTATTAGGGATCATCTTTTCTTTATTAGTTGTTGGTGGCAGAGTATTCACATGGTCTGATTGTTTGCTAACTTGGAACTTGATCATCTTTACTGGCTCTTTGTTTTCTGGATGTTTGCTACTTGAAACACTTACATAGCCTAAACCAATCTTCAACAAAGGAGATCTTTGTTTTCTCAAAATGTCATTTAGTTTTGTTGAGGCTTTAATGCTTGGAAGATTTTGGATATACAATGCTTTAAACTTCTCCATCTCCTTTCTAGTTTTTACTACCTCTTCTTCCAAGGCTTCACATCTTGCCTTCTTCTCTGATAACTGTTGTTTCATAATGTCCTCTATTTTCTTTGCCTCTTCTAATTCCACTTTTAAAAGGGAAAAGTCTTCATCAAGTTTTTTATTGTCTCTCTTGAACTGTATCATCAATTGTTTTTTCTTTTTCTTCTTAAATTTGAATCTAGCAATTTCTTCTAGGGAATTGATCAGTTCTCCTTCCAATTCAACCACAACTTCTTCATTATTAACATCACTTCATGTTATTTTATTATCATAATCCTATTTGGCCATAAGCATAAAGTCATTAACCTTATCTTCATAAGAAGAATCATTATCTGTGTCTCCTGAAGAGTCATCATTGTTTACACATAAACTTTTCTTTTTATGAAATCTCTTGGATTTGTACTTCTCTTCACCTTCAAAGTTCTAGTACTTCTTATTGTGTGGACACTTAGATGCAAAGTGACCTATCTTTCCACAATTAAAACATTTGAAGGGAAACTTGCCTTGGTACTTGCCTGATCCTTTCTTTAGTCTTCTCACAAATTTTGCTTCAATTTCATTAGGCTCAAAATCCTCATTCTTATCTTCTTTAAATGATGCTTCTCTAGAAGTGGTTTTATCTTTACCTATCCTCATTTCATAAGAAGTCAGAGTTCCTAGAAGTTGATCAATAGACAAGATCTTAAGATCATTCAATTCTTCTATTGCAAAAATTTTTGGATTAAATCTATTAGGTAGAGATCTTAAAATCTTCTGAACTAAAAATGTGTCTTCAATCTTCTCACCAAGACCCTTCATGGCATTCACAAGCTCCTAAAATCTTAAGTAATATTTATTAATTGTCATTCATATTTAGTTGTTCAAATTTGAATATATATGTCTGAAGTTTGGCATCTTTTACTTTCTCATTTCCTTCATAACTACTAATGAGTTTATCCCACATCCCTTTGGCAGAATCAAGATGCATTAGCTTTACAAATTCAACTTCAACAAGCCCACTCAAGATAGAATTCATTGTCTTTGCATTGAAGATAAATTCTAACTTATCATCTTTGGAAGCTATCACAACAAGTTTTATATATCTAGTCTCTACAACATCCCAAACATCAGCACCTAAGGCCATAATGTATGTTCTCATTCTAACCTTCCTAAAAGAAAAACGCGTTCCATCAAACAAAGGAGGCTTATTGGTTGAAGTTCCTTCATGACTTGTCATGTTTAAGCTTACTGATCTACCTTTAGCTAAAATGAACCCTCTCTGATACCAATTGTTGGAAATACTAAGACAACTGAGAGGGGGGGGGGTGAATCAGTTGTTACTGTGCTTAAATTTTGTTATGCCTATTGAAATATTATTAATGTTCTCCAAGTGATCATCAAGATTATGCAAGTCATGAACAACAGAAATAATAAACATCAATCACACATATGATATACAAAGAGGAAGATATTCATGAGGAAACCCATAAAGGGAGAAAAACTCTTCTTCTTAGAATGATAGGTAGTCTTTTATGTTCTGTACATGATCTGTCTTTGAGAACCAACTCAAAATGAGGCTACAACCTCTATTTTATAAGATGCAACTTGCTGAGAGAACCAAATCTATGGTTTCTCTAGAACCCACTAGAAGGAAGCACCAATTCCTTGAGTGTTCCAACACCAACTGGATGGAAGCACAAACTTCCAGTAACACAAGTACCAACCTGTATCATAGAGAACAATGGTTCTCACTTGCACCACCCTACCACCCTAGTTTTTCTAGATGCAACCAGATGGAAGTTACAACTCCCTATGTTCAAGCACCCACTTGAAAATATGAGGACAACAGTCCTCCCTAGCACCACCCTACCACCCTGAAATATAAAACTTTACTTACTTGATCTGTCTCTGATATGGTCTGTTACAACTCCATGTCTCTTTTGCCTTCTTTATCTTCTATGCTCTGCTCCGCTTCTGCATCTTTCTGCTTCTATGCTTTGCTCTTTTTCTTCCTCTGCACCACACCACTCTATTCAACTTATCTTCATCATTTTATGCTCTGTGTTGCCTCTCCATTCTATACACTGTGCCTCTGATCTCCACTTCAGGTACTACACCGTGTCTCCTCCTACCCACATCCATAACTATAGAAAAAAAACGCTCTCTTCTTTGTTCTGCATGTCTTACTCACGCCAAGTCCTCTGTCTGATCATCATTCGAACTCTTCATCTTCTCTAGTGGTTATTCTAAATCTATTCATCATCAGTGGCTGTTATCCCAAGATTCTTTGGCTTCTCTAGCAGTTATCCTAAACCTGTTCATCCCTAGTGAGTGTTATCCTGAGATTCTTTGGCTTCTCTGGAAGTCACAACTCTTCATCTTCTCTGGTAGTTACAGTTAGTCCTTTTTAGCTTCTTTGGAATCTAAGCCCCTTCCTTCATGTGACCACCGGCAGTGACCAAATTCCTATTAAAAAGGCGCTTCCCGATCTCGGTCTAGTGAACGCTAGCTCCATTTATCGATATGAACTTGGGCGATGATCTCATGTGACCATGCGATTGCGAGCGCGTCTAAAGGTGGTTTGAATCAAACTAATTTTTTCCCTGCAATTTACCTCGAGCCTCCACGTGTCCTTTTTAAAAAAATGTGGTTTCGATTGTGGCCCACCTTCAAATTTTTAAATTTCATGCATCTTCAATCCCCTCAATGCGACGGGACCGTCGATCTCACGATATTGACAGTGCTCCTGAACAGACGGTTCAGATTTGTTCTTTCACGATTTGTGGATCAGATCTAACCTTCCTAAATCAATGACTATGATTTATTTCGTTATTCGGGCTTCAGGAGTTTCAAATCTCAAACCCTGCTTTCTTCCATATACCAATCTTCCAGAGTTGATGATATGTGAACACCTATCCTTCTCAATCGATGACTCTGCCTCCACTTCGAGAATTTGACCTTTCAACTAGATCAACTCTTCTGTGTCTCCTTTCTCAATCAACGGTCGAGATCTCCTTCATGTCTCTGGACTTCTGAAATATCAAGTTTCAAACTTTACTTCCCGTCGAAGTATGCAGATTATTGCCACGTGTCCTCTTGGATTGGACGGTTGAGGCTTACTTCGGTTCTTTACCTGGAGTCCACAGGGTTATGCCACATATTTTCTGGATCAGACGACCCAAATTTAATGAGGATAATATTACGCTTGATATCTTCTTCGGACAATCTGATGATTGCAATCTACTTTGGATGATCCGATGGTCGAGTATTTATTTCGACTTTCCGGGTCTCCAGGCTTTAGGAATTTCAAAACTCAAACTGACGCTTAGATCAGACGGCCCAGATTCACTTCGAATTATTTGACGCTTGAGATATTCTTCGGACGATCTGATGACTACGATCTACTTCGGATGATTCGACGATCAAGAATTTATTTCATCTTTTCGGGTCTCCGGGCTTCGGGAATTTCAAAACTCAAACTGATGCTCTGGATCAGACGGCCCAGATTCACTTCAGACAATCCGATGCTTGAGATATTCTTCAGATGATCTGATGAATAATATCTACTTCGGATGATCTGATGGTCGATAATTTATTTCGGCTCTCCAGCTCTCCAAGCTTTGGGTATTTCAGTTCTCAACTTGAAATTCTTGAAGTGGGATTTTTCCAAAGCGTTACCTCCTCATAATTTTAGATCCAAAATGAATGATGTTCATTTGATCAATATCTAGGATCAACAACTCGATATGTCTGTTATGTAGATTTGCCTTGGATTAAATCTAATGGATCTCCATCTTTTCTTATCCTATCCTTCCATTTATTTCGATCTGACGCCTGACGAAAATTCGGGTGATTGAATTCTCAAACATTTTTCCCTTCTTATCCTATCCTTCCACTTATTTCAATCCAACAGCTGTGAAGACTCTCAAAGCAGATCCACAATCAAGGATTTGATCCTGATCACATTTATGTACTGTGATTTTCCTTCTTAGCTTTGATCTTTGCATATTGTTCTCCTCTCCTCCTGAGCTTATGCGTTTCCTATTTTCCATCGTCATTGTTGTTCTTGCCATCAATGACAAGCACATGCTTCTTATAAAACATGCAAACAGTATGAACTTGTATATGTTTTTCAAGTTATATTATCTAGAAACACATGATTTTTTTTGCGGGGGATGTACAAGGGACCTTTGTCCAAACAACAATATGTAGATCCAAAGGGATCTCAAATTTAGTGCATTTAGAAAAACAATGCATCCTCCCTAGAAATTAAAGACTCCAAGTTTGAGTGTTTAAACTAATATGCCTCTAAATATGTAGTTGTTATGGAATTATTGTGATCTTATGAACATCTAGTTGCATCTTGATATATTGAAGTTATGAACTTTATGATAACCAATTAATACTAGAGATGCACTTTTTTGCAAGCCAAGTTGATCTTCCCTCTAGGAGATATTCTTGTTTGGTTGTTTGTCCCAAGTAGGTTGTCTTGTAAATTCTATGGAGCTTACCATAGAGGCAGGTCACCAATGATAGATTTGAGAGGGAGATATAGTGATGATTGTAGAAGGAAACATATTAGATAGTCTCTAGTTTGAGACATGAAGAATTCTAACCAAACAAGGAGTTGTATACATAACAATATTCATTCATGTACTGAAGGAGAAGAGCATGCATTTATATCTCATTAATGAGACATATCATGAGGAGGAGGTATCCTTCAGGAGGTCTAGAGGACAT
This sequence comes from Picea sitchensis, assembly GCA_010110895.2. Classification (NCBI taxonomy): domain Eukaryota; kingdom Viridiplantae; phylum Streptophyta; class Pinopsida; order Pinales; family Pinaceae; genus Picea; species Picea sitchensis. The sequence continues at coordinate 350,539 of SNQJ01S0001717.1, forward strand.
CACATGTAGATTGATAGTGAGAAGGAGGAGATGGTGTCTTATCCCCCTCACCCTTCAACAGTTCATAGGGATCCAGTTGATCCTATTGATCTAGTTGATCCAGTAGATCTTGTTGATGTATTGCAGTAGGCCGAAAGAAGCATGCATGGACTCATCAAACCTTGTAGGAGGAAGATAGACATACAAATCCCCGTGGTAGTTTCAGAGATAGAAATAGACCTTAGATATTCTCGAGCTATGTTTCAGTGATGAGCCACATAATTGATTGTGAGCCTTCCTGTTATGAGGAGGCATATATTCAGGAGGTATGGAGAGATTCCATGATGGAGGAGTATCATTCCATCATGAAGAATGATGTGTGGGATATTGTTCTAAGACCCGAGGGGAAGTCTGTGGTGACTTCCAAGTGGATCTATAAGATCAAACATGTATCTAATGGGAGCATCGAGAATAAAAAAGTGAGATTTGTGGCTATAATATTCTCTTAGGTAGAGGGAATAGACCATGAGGAGACATTTTCTCCTATTTCTTGATAAACCTCCATTTATATGATCATTTCCCTTGCTTCAACCATGGGTTGGAGACTATGTCAGATGGATGTGAAAACAACCTTCCTCAATGGAGATATTGAGGAAGAGGTGTACATCGATCAACCATATGGTTTTGTGATTCATGGGAAGGATTCCCATGTGTGTAGGTTGACGGAGGCCCTATATGGACTGAAGCAAGCACCTAGAGCTTGGCATGTGAGGATTGACGAATACCTAATGCATTTGGGCTCCAACAAGAGTGTTTATGATGCCAACCTATACTATAAGGTTTTTAATGGTGTGTCCCTGATTTTGATCTTATACATTGATGCTTTATTTCTCACCGAAGTAGAGAGCTTCATTGCTTGGTGAAAATATGAGTTGGTCTCTTAGTTTGAAATGAAAGATCTTGCAATGATGCACTATTTCTTGGGACTATAGGTGCGGTAAAGAATTGATGAGATATTATTGAGTTAGGGGAAGTATACAGTTAAGATTCTTAGGAGATTTGGGATGTTGGACTATAATTCCATGGCTACACCGATGGTGTCGAATCTGAAGAAGTTGAGCAAGTCTTCTTCTAATTAGGACTTGATTGATCCGACTACGCACATGAAACTGATTGGATCATTGATGTATATGGTTAACACTAGAACATATAGTTTCTATGTAGTGAGTGCACTTAGGAAGTTCACAAGTCAACCGATACAAATGCATTGGGTAGCTGCAAAGCATGTGTTGAGATACTTGCGAGGCACAGTTGGATATGGCATGATATCTTCTTCCACTGTTTACATGATATTGCATGGATATGTTGATTCTGATTGGGTAGGGAGCGCAGTAGATAGAAAGAGCACCTCTGGGTGTTGCTTCAATTTGGGGTCTGCCATGGTTTCCTGGCGTAGCAGGGAACAAAATTTTGTGGCTTTGAGTATCGCAGAAGCTGAATATATTGCAATGTGTATGGAAGTACGCAAAGCAGTGTGGCTTTGGAAGCTCCTTGCAGGATTTTTTGGGAAGATGTTGGAATCCACCATGATTCATTGCGATAATTAGAGCTATTTGAAGCTCTCAAAGAATACAATATCTCATGACAGATCGAAACATGTTGAGATCAATTTTCATTACATTAGAGGTATGGTGCAAAGGAAAGAAGTACTGGTGCAGTACCTTCCTACAGATGAGCAGATTACATATTTTCTCACCAATTCCCTTTCCAAGTCAAAGTTTGAGTACTTCCGTGATAAACTTGGAGTGGTAGAGAATTCCCCTCTCGTTAAGAGGGAGTATTGATGGTTGCAGCTTCGTGAGCTCTATGTCGTAATCCTAGATGGAATGAGCTAGGTTAACCTATGATGATACTCCTTGATAGACTGAGTTGAGTATGAAACTTATCGATGGACTGATAAGTTGTAGTAGTTTGGTGCCCAACGACCCTTGGGTTGTAGCCCATGTGGTTGGGATATAGATGTACTAGGTTGGTGCCTAGTGATCCTTGGGTTGTAGCCCATGTGGTTGGGATATTATGGATTATAGCCCTTGAGGACTCATCCATATGGTTGTAGCCTATGTGATGCAATGATGATTATAGTATCACATGGTGGTTATAGACCATGTGAGTCCACATGAGGTTGTAACCCTTGTGGATGTATTGTGGTTGTATCCCTTGACGTATGGATGATGATGAAACACTGTGAGGTTGTAGCCCTATTTTCCTCTAGTGGGTCAGAGCCCCTAGAAGAGATTGAGAAGGTCCATATTGGTTGTATCCATGTGTGACTATGGAGATGCTACTAGTAGCATGGCTTGCATGAACATGGTGTGGTGTGAGGACCATGTCATATCCTATGGGGCTATGAGGACTAGAGGAGAACATCATGGAGAATACCTCCCTAGCTAAGAGGGAGTGTTGATATTCTTGGTAGCAAAGAGAGGTATTCACCTCCGGGAATTTTTTTCTTAGAGATGAATACGTCAAGAAGTCAAAGGAAACTATTACACAATTCGAAGAATCCCCATAATAAATCAGAGGATCCCATAAGAGAAGTCATCCCCACATAATAATAATAAAGAATAAATATAATGATACTTAAGTAATGTTGGCCCCACAAAAAAAAAGACAAAGTAAAAATATAATCTCCAGAAGACGAGTCGACCTTACTTGAAGATACACCTGTTCAGAAAGACACCTTCTTAGTCTAGTATAAATAAAGGTGACACCTTCCTCATTTTTCACACACGTTCACTTATCCATAGAAAACTTCTAGTGGAGAGCAGTAGTAACAACTACTTTCCAACAAATTAGGAAGAATGGCACAAGCCTAGTAGCAATTGCAGTCCATAAGGAAGAAGGGCACATGTTGGCTAGGATTTATTCATAACCCTCAATAGGGTTTATCTCTATTGTCTTGGTGGTGCACTGCTGGAGGCCATATACTCTAATGCTATGGCTAGGGTTTGCTACAATATATTGTTGGGTTATCTCTTGTGAAGATAAGTACATATTGGTGGGATTATTCTTTGTTGGTTTGCTCTAGTGGATAGAACTTTCTCATGGTTACATTGTATTGGCAAGGATATTCTCTCTAAAGAAATGTTTGTTGGGTTTTCTCCCCTTGTGAAGAAGGGTTTCTCAAGATAAATATTTTTGTCTTATTGTGCTTGTTAATATTTTAGTATATGTTTATTGAATGTTAAAAGAAGGTCTAAATTTCTATGGTAAATCTAATGCTAACTAATTTTATAAAAATTGAACACAGGAAGCCCTACAATAATCTACACAACATATTGCAAAGAGAAACTGCTAGAAGCAGTCGCCCTTATTCCAAAGGGGAAGAGAAAGAACAAAAGAAGAGAAGAAAAGATCATAAGAGTGAAGATAGGGGAAGTGCATGAAGACATAGAGAGATTGTTCAGAGAAGGTATAATGATAGGGGGAGTTACCCTTTTATCAAAGGAGGATAAATAAAAAGATCGAAATATAAATAAAATAAGCATGAAGACATGGGGAGCAACCCCAAGGGGAGATACCCTTTTCCATTAATGTCAAAGGGGGAGAGAGAAACAAAAGGAGATAAAATCATGAGCATTGGTCACAGGTGGAGTATGAGTGTTGACATCAATGCCAAAGGGGGAGATTGTTGGAAAGTTAGTTGTCATTGATGTAAAATCTTGATGAAATATAGAAACATTGATTTCAAACCTAGTCAACCCTAGAAGAAGCCCTGGAAATATGGCTAAGTGGTTGAGAAGCCCGATAGGTGTGGTCATGAGGCCCAAAGTTCTTTGAGGAATAAGGAAATGAAGGATAGTGTAAATGCATGTAACAATATCATAGATGGATATTCCCCATCATGTTGTTTCCAATAGTAGGTGGTACATCACGTGGTTCCTCATGGTTGAGGATATATGCTCACTTGAATATGGAAGCCCCAAAGTATGGTTACGAAGCCCTAAATAATTGTAACACGAAGTGACAAGTCAACCCAAAATTAATTAAAAGAAAAAAAATTGTTGCAAACAAGAAGTTACAAGTCAACCCCATTGAAAAAAATATTAAAATAAATATTAAGGATGTTGTTTGTAAAGTTGGCCTCAATGGAATAATCATTAAAAATCAAATTGAATTTTATTTGGGTCAAGTCGACCCTAAGATGAGGGTGCCATATCTAGTATAAATAAGGAAACTAGGAGTTCATTTGTTACATTGACTCAAGTTATTTTTATCTGAGGTAGCCAAGGAGATCTGAGGCGAATTTCAGATAAAATCTGAAGTGAATAAGGGAAAAATTCCAAGGAATGATGAAGTCTTGTGATGATGTGTTCTAAGGAATGTTATTTAAATGTCATCTTACCATTTTCACTATAACTTCTTTTATAGAATGATTCAGATAGAAAATATTGGAGGATGTCGGGAAGACATATCAAGGTACCCTTGGTAAACATTTCAGCATTTGGATCATTTTACTTTTGGATATACACTCAGTGGAAGATAGTGTTTTTTACTATTCCTGAAACTAGTCTCAAACATGTGTTCCCGGTAAAATAGTTATAACTTATTCATAGAGGGTCCAATTTTGTGAGACAAATTTCAGTGGAATGAAAAATGTCTGCATTATATTCTATGCAATTTTCTGAGTGAGATATCAAATAGTGGGCATGTGGCATGCTATACAAGTTATCTCTCTAGAATAGGCTAGAATTTAAAAAGGTCTACCATTTTTTCTATAACTTATGTTCTGAGAAGTTTCAGACCCTAAATGTTTGAGGAGATGGAAGAAATATCTCAGAGTATCTTTGGTTAAAATTTCATACCTTTATTCATTACAGGTATGGATTTATGTTTTTTGAAATTTAGGGTTTGGGACTAATCCAAAACTAGTCCCGCGAGACTGAGGTAAAGTTTGATGAAGATGCTATTATCTTGTTTCTGAAGTTGAGGAAGAGCTACCTGTATGTAATTTTATCTATGAGGTATGATAAAGGATGAGAGGTATTATTTACATGTGTTATTGAGGTTTATGTTTAGGGTACATGCTTGAGGCATGTCTTGATGATGATGGTACATGATATGGTACACCTTTGTAATGATATGATACATTTTTAGTAGCATATCTTGGCTATCTTGGTATCTAGTTTGATACATGTCATGGTGATGTTATCCCATACTTGAGGCATATATTATGGTACTTAGTTTAGGCACATCATTGATGATATCTTATGGTACATGGTGTATAGCATGATCGAGACATATCATGAGTGATATGGTATATGCTTGATGCAAATCTTGGTGATTTTATGGTACATGCTTGGTGATATAGTACATGTTGAGATACAGCTTGGTGATGTTATGGTTCATGAATTGATGTATGATATGGTAAATTTCTAGAGGCACTCCTTGGTGATGTTGGTACATGGTATGGTACAGGTTTTGGTACATGGTATGGTACATGTTTGGTACATGGTTGATACATGATATGGTCAATGAGATTTCTATGGTGAGGGTTTTCAGTCAAGTTCAGAAAAACCACAGTTTTGCTGATGGATTGTCGACATTTCAAATCCATATCAGGATCCATCTTTAGGAAAAGAAGCCTGGGTTATGATTTAAGAGAGATGCTTCATATAAATTCTAAATGGAGAGAGGAGAGCTTAAATGTCGGTTGGGAAGAACCCTGATTCTACATTAATTAATTAAGTTTATTTATAATTTTTTATTTTCATTTATTCAATTATTATTTTATAATTTGTTCTTAGGTTTTTATTTTATTTGAAATTTTCAATTCATTTGAAATTTTTAATTAATAAAAATAATGCAGACACTAGCATCAACGCATATACCAACAACACAGACACCAACATCAACGCAGATACCAACAACGCAGACACCAACAACGTAGATTCCAACATCATAGACACCAACAACGTAGATTCCAATAGCACGAACACCAACAACATAGATTCCAATAGCATGGACACCAACAACATAGATACCAACAACATAGACACCAACAATGTAGATTCCAATAACGTGGACACCCACAACAAGAAAGTGGTAAATCTGTCATTGTATGAACCTATAGAAGCCACACTTAGCGTTTTAAGGAAAGGTTTGAACTTTGTCATCTCCCCAAGATCCATCCCAATCAACAACATCATTTGCTATATTGAGAATAATATTCAAACCCTAATGGACGATGACAAAAACCAAGTAAGAAAAGACTGCTCCCTCATTCTTAGAAAGGAGAAACCTCCAATAAGCAATATCAGTAAGGAAGAATGTGCAACTCTAAAAAACCTCAGAAATAATGAAAACTTAGTCATTCTTAGAGCCAATAAAGTGGCGCAACAATTCTTTTAGACCAAAATGATTACAACACGAAAATGATTGAACACCTCTCCCAAAGTGGAAGTTATAGAAAAATCCCCAACAACCCCATTAAAAAGATGATAAAATATGTTAAGAAAGCCATCAATGACTCCAATATAGATGAAAGAACCAAGAAATGTCTGAACCCCCAAAACGAGATCACTCCTAGGATTTATAGCCTACAGAAAATTCACAACAAAGATGCTCCTCTCAGACACATAGTGAATACCATAGGCTCACCAACCTATGAACTAGCTAAACATGTAGCCAAGATACTTAGCCCCCTATTAGGCCATACCGACTCCTTCATAAAAGACTCCAATGAATTTATCAAAATCATTGAAAAAGAAAAATTGAAACCTAAGGACACTCTCATAAGATTTGACGTAGTTTCCCTTTTCACAAAACCCCCCTAGATGAAGCTATCCAAGTGGTAAAGGAAGTAACTGACCCTGAAATAGTGAAACTAGCCGAGGTTTGTCTTCGCTCCACATTCTTCAGTTACTAAGGGGAATTTTATGAACAAACTAGTGGGGTAGCAATGAGATCTCCATTATCCTGAATCGTTTCCAATCTCTCTATGGGAAACTTTGAAAAGAGAGCCCTAGATTCCTACCCTCTAAAACCAACAAGGTGGAAAAGGTTTGTCGATGACACCAATGTTCTCTAGCCCCATGGGAAAGAAGAACTTGATAAAGTCTTCCAACACCTAAACAATATCTCAAATGACATAAAATTCACAATTGAACTTGAGGAAAATGACAGCATCCCTTTTCTAGATGTTCTAATTAATAGGAAACATGATGGAAGCTTAGGGCACACCATTTATAGGAAGAAGACCCACACATAGAAATATCTACACACAAACTCCCATCACCACCCCAACTAGAAACTAGGAGTCCTTAAAACCCTAGCCACGAGAGCCATAAGAATCTCTGACAAGGAACACTTTGAAAAATAAAAATATCACCTCTCCAACATTTTCAGAAAGATTGGATATAATAATAAAGACATTAAAAAAGAAATCAATAAAGCCAAAGAGAAAATGAACATAACACCCAAACCCCCTGATAACCAAACCCCTAAAAACACTGCTTACCTCCCTTTCATCCAAGGAGTAACAGACAAAATTGCTATATTCCTAAGAAAAAAAGAGATTAAGACCTCCTTCAAACCACATGAAACCATCAAACAAAATATGTGATCCGTTAAAGATAAACTTGATCCGCACAAATTCAAAGGAATTTACAAGATTGAATTCTCATGTGGTAAATACTACATTGGTGAAACCAGATGCTCCTTTCAAATTAGAATTAAAGAACATGGAGCCGACATAAAGAATGAGCGCATTCGTACCTCAGCCTTAGAAGAACACTCCCTAAAAACAAAACACCATGTACGGCTTGAAGAGACAAAAATTCTGGCAAAAGAGGATCACCTATTTAAACGTCGCATTAGGGAAGCGATTGAAATTCAAAGAAATCCAAGCAATCTTAATAGAGATAATGGCCTAGACCTTAATGAAATCTGGCACCCCTTAATAAAAATGAATAATAATTAAAACAATCAACTTTAGGAAAATCCTACTTTTAAATTTAAAAACAAATTTAATTCAGTAAATATTAAAATATAAAGTTTTTCTAACACATGATTAATCATTACTTAAATACTAAAACACCTAAACCCATTAATTTAATCCTCAAACAATCTAGATATTTATAAATAGAAAATTTTAATAAAAATAATTGAAAGACAACATTAGAATACTCTCATTAAAAATAAAAAATAAAAAATAAAAGCTTTTTAAGTAAAAAACAACATTAAAATTTTTAAATGAATTGAAAATTTCAAATAAAATCAAAACCTAAGAAAAAATTATAACTTGACATGATATGGTACAGGTTGTGGTACATGGTTGACGTACATGGCATGGTACAAGTTCTGGTACATGGTTTATGTACATGGTATGGTGATGGGTTGGGTATCCATATGAGTGAATTTGGCTATAATTGGTTGATGATGATATATCAGTGACAATGATAGTGACAGTGACAGGGAATGTGATAGGTTGAATGATTGGGTGATCATCAGGTACACGTTGATGTGACAAAGTGACAATGATTGTTCATGTGACAATGATAGTGACACGATGGTTAATGAAATTGGTAGTTACAGGTTGATAAGTAGTAGTGATAGTTGAGTCTACACTTATATTTCAGGGCAACAGGGCAGGGCAAGGAAAGGGGGTTGTAGCTTCCTTTCGGTTGGTGTCGGAGAAATCAAGGAGTTGGATCTTCCTTCAGGTTGGAGCCTATAAATTAGGGGTTCTTAGCCTCCTTTTGGTTGGATCCAAAGAACAGAGGGAGTCAGATATTCCTTCATGTTCGAGACTATAAACTAGGAGGTTGGAGGCTGTAAACTAGGAGGTTGGATCCTCCTTCTAGTTGTAGCTGGAGAATTCAGGGAGTTGTAGTTTCATTTAGGTTGGAGCCTATAAATAAGGGGTTGGAGCCTCCTTCCAGTTGGTGCTGGATAATTTGGAAGTTGGTGCTTCCTATGAATGTATTCTTGATATATATAATAAAACATTCCATGGTTTTCTCCCATTTGGGTTTCCATGTAAATTCTGGTGTATTGTGTATCTATGGTTGTTTATTATGCATTGATGAATGATATTGTTTATGATGCAATGATATGCTAAATGCATAAGTGATAAACTATTGAATATTTTTGATAAAGTTGAAGTTTATATATATTGTGATTGAAAGTGGTAAAAAGTGCTCATACTGATTCACCCCCCCTCTCGGTATACCAACATCTGTATGTGCCAAATCCTATATTTTCATCAATTTGATAAGGATATCCATAAGTTATGAAATATGTATGTTTCCTTTGGGTTTGTTGACTCTATCCCATTTCAGAACCAGATCACCTACCTCAAAATTCTTATCACTAGCCTTATATTTATCAAACCATATTTTCATGATTTGCTTCCGAGTTTAAATTTTTTATTTGTCCTTCTCCCTCTCTTCCTCCAACATAACTAATGTATTAATTTTATTCTATAGGACAAAAGAGGCCTAATCTATTGAATCCTAGGACAACTATAAGGTGGCAAGAAACTATTGGTTGGAAGAATCGATTCTTTTCCATACACTAAATGATAAGGAGAGGTGCTCAATTCCTTCTTAGTAGTAACTCTATCATTCTAGAAGGCATTGGGAAAAGCATTGTTCCAATTTTGATGATTCTCCGTTATATTATTTTTTGAAATATGAACAAGGTTTTTATTGGTTGATTAAGCTACTCCATTATCTTGTGTATAATAGTTAGATGAATACCTTAGAATGATGCCCTTATCCAATGAAAATTTATACAATAAAGATGAAGAAAAACAAGTATCATTATCAAACACAATAACATAAGGAACCTCAAACCTAGTGATTAAATGTTGTTCCAAAAATTAAATGACTACCTTTCCATTTACTTGTGTCAAAGGGACAAATTTAACCCATTGGGTAAAGTAATCCATCATGATTAATATATACTTGATTTGTTTTGACAAATGGGGATTTGTCTCTCATATGATGTCAATGCCCCACTACTTGAATGGTCTGTTAATTGTAATGGTTGTAGTGGTATTGATGATTTATTTTCTCTTTCGGTGATCAACTAACGAGTTTTACATTTCCTTACATAAGCGTGAGCATATTGAAAGAGAGTAGGCCAATAATATCCAACTCTCAATATTTTGTGAGCTATAGTAATTCTAGGAAAACAACCTCTAGCTGGCCAATCATGGAGATGCTTCATTAAGTTTTCAACATCTTCCTTTTTCAGAGATCTTAGCAATACTGCGTCATAGTTCTTCTAGAAAAGGATGGAAATAATTAGTTTGTATTCAGAATATTTTAGTCATAAATCCATTCTATTTTGAATTCATGTGGCTTGGGAATGTCCAATGGTGTAGGAAATGTGTCATACAGGTATACCATGAATCTATAGTAGATGGAATATAAAGGGTTTCATTAGTATAAACAAAAAACTCATTTTCCCACCCCTCTTCTTCCTTCATAACAACATCTTGTGACTCTATAGCTAGCTTACATAACCCCTGCCCTCGTATAATATGGGTAGGTTTTTTTTCAAGATCAAATTCTCGGATGGATATTATCTAATTTCCTCTATGTTCCCCTAATCCATGTTGAGTAAATAATGATCAAACAATGGGGTGAGGTACTATAAATTTCGTATGATTCTTGAGTATATAAGACCTAAAGTGTCTAATGGCCTTATAGACAATAGATTCTTTCTTATCTATATAGGGTAGTTGAGCTCATCTCCTTGCAAGTTTTTACTCATAAAGGGTGCTTCATTTCCTTTGGATTTTTTATGTGTTAGCATTGTTGTAAGGGAATGATCAGAAGCAAAATTGTAAAGAAGGAAGTCGCGATTAAAATCTAGACTAGTAAAATAGGAACATTAGATATAACAATGTTTGTTTTCTTGAATGAATATTTTTCTCCTCCTTATTCCATTTGAAATTTGCATCTTTCTTGATCATTTTTTCCAGGGTCTTAATGGTTTCAGCAAAATTAGGGATTAATTTCCATACAAAGTTGATCTTCCCAAAGACAGGTTGCATTTATTTCTTGTTGTGTAGAAAGGGTAGTTGGGATATGACCTTCACATGATCGGGATCTATAGTTATGCCTTATTTAGCAATGATATTCCCAAGTAACATTTATTTAGTTATTGCAAATATACCATTTTTCAGATTTAAAGAAATTCCATACTTCCTACATCTTTCCAAGACCTGAGTCAAATGGGTAAGATGACTAGTTCTGTCTTTTGAATAGACAGTCATTTCATCCAAGTAAACACTAATGTTGCAATTGATGAGACCTTGGAAAGAAACATACATTTCTCTTTGAAAAGTGGCTCCAACATCAATTAATCCAAAATACATTCTCTTGTAGGAAAAAGTACCCCATTTGGTACAAAACGTGGTTTTAATCCTATCTTCTTTAGCTATGAATAATCGATTGTATGATCCGAATTTATGAGTGGAATGAAATGAAAACATAGCTATATAATACTAACAAAGAGACACAATGAATAATAACATAGATACAATAAAAATTGACTTTGATTAAATAAGGAATATGTTGAAACTGTAAAATGCAGAGTGAAACAAGCTTTCTAGAATGGTGACAACTTATCTATGAGAAGAGATGTGACGGCTATGCTCATTCGCAAGAATATGAGTAAAATGAGGCTCTAGATGCCTTTTACATCAAACATGAATTCCAAAAACCTATACATCCAAAAACCTAACCCTAAGAGATGAAGCATCGAAAGTCATGTGGGCCCCGTTGGGGTAAGTTGGTACACCAACTTCCCGGGGTGGTAACTTTTGCATAAGATCTTTGTTTTAGGCGCACGACATCTCGTTGGAAAGGTATATCCAAGGAATACACATTATGACATAACAATATAACTTTGTTTATAGAGTGACTGTGGCGGACCAGAAAAATGTTGTTTAGGGCCTCAAAATGGCCTCGAAAGTTTGAGACCCAAAAAGCTAGAAAACAATTGCCAAGATGAAAACTGAAACTGCCAAGATGAAATATGTGTGTGAGTGACTTGGAATAGGTGGGTGGCCATTGATATCCACCTGAATCAATCCTACCCCCTTATTAAGTAATGGTATCCATTACATTGAGTTCCCCCATAAGATGAGGAAATATCTACTGAATTTGGCCCTGGGTGAGCCACTTTCCTTGGTGTAGGAGATGCCCCTCTTTGACAACACGATAAAGATGAAACTTCTGTTGGCAAGTTCCCTTGACCTATGTTTCCATGATCTGATCAGTGGATGGTTTTTCCATGCATTCAAGGTTCATCTCTATCAGTGTCAATTTTTCTACTACCATTGACATGCCCAATAATGGTAGAAAGTTTGGTCGAAGGAGTTCCACATTAAACACTGGTTGAAATACAAGGAAGGGGGGAACATTGATATTAAAAGAATTGTCACCCACAAAATTGGTGATGGTATAAGGTCCATAATTAAGTGGATGAATCTCCCGATGGGTTCTTGTAAGGCATTCTTTCTACAAGTTCAACCAAACTTTATCTCCCACCTAAAACTTATGTGGAGCCTGGTGTTGATCATGGCACTGCTTATACTTGGAATTGGACTTCTGCAAAATATCCAGAACTTGTTGGAAAATGTGTTAGATTTGTTCAATGAACTAGGTGACTTTGTTGGCTTTGGTTTGTTCATGGGACAATTTTTCCTGTGTGGATGCAAGGCGTAGTGCAACATCCATGGGACCCAATGGTTGGAATCCCAACCCCACCTGAAAGGGGTTGTGGATGGTTGAGCTATGGATGGATCTATTTTAATTATGTTGAACATAGGAAAGACTCTCATCCCATGTGTGCAGATTCTTTGAATTGTACATGTGCAAAATATGCATGATCATCCAGTTGACGACCTCAGTTTGGCCATCTGTTTGAGGGTGGAAGGACGTGGATTTGGTGATATTGGTGTCCAGCCGTGACTAGAGGCTTGACCAGAATTTGTTGAGGAACCAACTGTCCCGATCAAATATGATGGTTTTTGGTATCCCAAAATGCACCCACACTCGTTCGAAGAAGATCTTGGTAGTGGCCTCTACTGTGATGCTCTTCTTGCAGGCGACCGAAACCTCCATCTTGGAAAATAGATCAACAACCACGAAAACACAGTCATTTTCCTGCTTGGTTGAAGGAAGGCCTGACATGTAGTCTATTGAGATGGATTCCTAGGGCCTGTCAGGAGTAGGCAGAGGGGTGTACATGCCTTGTTTCTTAATGACCAATTTGGCAATGGTGTGGGCCATGCAGGACCATATATACTTGTTGACATCCTGCCATACTTTTGACCAATATAAATGTTGTTTCAACACTGCCACTGTCTTCTCTACTCCGAAGTGTCTTGCCACCTGACTGTAGTGAGCTTCCAAAATCATCTTCGTTATCTCTCTTGATGGAACAAAAATATGGGTTATATGGCACAACAACTCATCCTGCAGATGAAAATCATTAACAACTGTGTTTGTGCCCAACCTCTGGTAGGTAGTGGTGAAGTAAGGATCTCTCTCATAGAGTTGGGGCCATCCGGAGGTCTCATATCCACAGGAGTGTAGCACCATGGTTAGTGTAGAAACTGGAGGTTTCCTGAGGTAGTCAGTGACACGGTTGGATCTCCTTCTCTTATACTTTTTGTTGATATGGAAGTGCTGCAATTATGTGGACCACTTATGATGGTAGTCATTATGCAATTTTCCTTGTGCCTGCATGAATTACAAAGGCTTATGATCAATGTGGATGAATGTCTCCTTCCCGAGAATGTAATTCCTCCACTTTCGAAAGAATAGTACGATATAGTACATTTATTTTTCCTAAGTGGGATGCTTATGGACAATATATGATAATTTCTCACTATGATAGGCCACAGGATGTCCATGATGAGTGAGAAACATAGTCTGACGCATTTGTCTCAATCTCAAATGGTTGCTGCAAATAAGGTAATTAGAGTACCGGAGTTGAGCACAAACGTTGCTTCAAATCATCAAATTTTTTCTATTGCAACTAGCCCCACATGAATTTTTCCTTGCCACCACCCCTGGTCACTTGGATAAGGGCCCATGCAATGTGGGAGAATCTCAACATGAACCTACGATAAAAATTGGCAAGGAATAAGAATCTCTAGAGCTCACTGAGTGTGGATGGGGCTGGCCAATCATGGATTACTTGGATTTTGGCTGGATCAACATGCACCCCATTCTCATCCACAATGCAGCCTAGGTACTGGACCTTGTTCATGCCAAAGGAGCATTTTCCCAAATTTGCATATATCTTATGTTGTCGTAGAGTGTGTAGAACCTGCTAAATGTCCTGCAAGTGTTCCATCCAATTCTAGCTGAAGATGAGGATGTCATCCAAATACACTACCAAAAATAAATTAGTGAAAGGACATAAGATATTGTCCATCATCCTCATGAAATTTTCTGGGGAATTTGCCAATCCAAAGGGCATGAAAAACCATTCGAAAATACCTTCTTTGGACTTGAAGGCAGTATTGCATACATCAGTCTTCTCTATTGGGACCTGGTGGTATCCGGACTTCAAATCAATCTTATTGAAGTATTTTCCCCCCTTGAGCTGGTCAAGGAGATCATCAATTCAAGGAATTGGGTACCGGTTCTTGAGTGTGATTTTATTTAGGGCCCTGTAATCAATGCAGAGTCACCATGACCTATATTTCTTCTACATAAGCATGATTGGGCTTCCACAAGGTGATGATATTGGGTGGATTTTCCCCTTTTTAAGAAGCTCTTGGATCTGGTGCTTGATTTCCTCATTTTGTGATAGAGGGTAGCAATAGATTGGACCATTAGGTAGCGGTGTGTCTCAGGTCAGATCGATTGAGTGCTTGAACTAATAGTGAATAGGTACCCCAGTGGATGAGGAGAAGATGTATTTTTATTCTTCCATGACCTTATCTACTTTATTTTGATGCATGGAGAGAGTTGCTTCAGAGGCCATGGATGTGGCTGCAACCTTTCACTCACTCTGAGCGTGAATCATGAAGAAGAAAAAATTCCCGTTCTGAGAGATGACCTTCCTGCATTGCATGGTAGAGATCAAGGAAATGGCATTAGATGGGACTACCTCTGGTATCCTGTGTAATTTCCTATCCAAATTAATAATAACACTATGAGGCATAGAATCTTATACAACATGACATTTCCATAAATAAGTTTGGCCCAAAAGAACATCACAAAATTCAAGGGGGACAACATCACACAATACCTCATCTTTGAAGGGCTTGATGTTGTAGGCCATGCGACACTATTGGTTGATGCAGAGAATGCTCCCTTGGTGGAGCCATATGATGGTGTATGATTGTGGGTGTGGTGATGTCGACAAAGGCGACAACTTGACGAACTCTATTGAGATGAGGTTCTTCTGGCTACCTCTATCAATGATGAAGTGCAATAGAGTACCCTTCACCCACATCTATGAATGAAAGAGGTTCTCACCTTCCTCTGGTTCATCAGGTTCATCGGGCTGGACCTTGGTGGTGGTAGAAAAGGTGGCATTGGATTCTACATCAATGATCCATCTCCCTTTTTCTGGTTCTGAATCAGAGTCATAGCTTGCATCTAATCCATAGGATTTAAACTCGAACACTAATGAATTATTTGAGCGGCATTCAACAGTGTTGTTCCATGGGATCTTATGAAACTGGCACCATTTCCTAGTGTCTTTATTTTTATTCTCGTTGTCTTTCTTTCTTTATGGTTTGGACTGGTTGTCATGAGGTTTCCCAACCTTTCTCTTCCCTTTGTTCTATGGGTTGGGGCCACCTTTTCCCTACTTCTACTGTGAGGTGTTAGCAGACCCAAACTATTGATTCTTCTATTTAAGCTTCTGCTCGATTTTAAAAACATATCGATAAGTCGCACCCAAGGACGAAATGTCTTGAAACTCCATTTTTTTTTGGATGTATCTATGTAGATCATCATAATACTTGAGAACCATATGTCACTCAGAGTCTTTGATACCCAACTTGGTGCGCAAGGCATGGAATACATTGGTGAACTCTGGTACTGTTTGGTCCCTTTCCTGTCATAGTGTGGTCCATCTTGTATATAATTTGTCATAACTTCCAACATGGTAGTATGGTTCCTTAATAAAATCCCTAAAGGAATCCCAAGTGGGTGCAACTACAAATAATGTAGATCCCTATGTTTCCTTTTTCTCACAGAAAGTCTCCCACCAATATTTGACATGCAGGACAACCTTGAGGAGCGCAAATGTAATCTTTTCTCTATTGAAAAAGTTGTGGACATAAAAATACCCTTCTAGGAGGTTTAACCATTTATCTACAACATATGCATCTATTTGACCTTAAAATATAGTAATATAAAAATTGACATATACCTTGAAGGGGGTGGCACCTCTGCTTGAGGTAGATGCATCACTTGTCGGCAGTCATCAAATTATTTGTGCAAAGTTGTCCATCATCTCATTCCTCTGTCGCTTAAGGGATTCCTCAAGAATTTTTTTGAAAGTTTCTCCTATCCTGTATGATTTATTTTCTCATGCCATGGAAGGTTTCTTGGGCATGCAAGAGAATTTTTCCTCAAGAGAAACAAGCTCGAGACCCAACTCTCTATACATTGACCTCGTCGGGGACATGCACTCAAAATGACAAGGAGAAGACCACTCTGATACCACTGATCCATATTTATGTGAGGAATGAAATGAAAACATAGATCTATAATACTGACATAGAGACATAGTGAATAATAACAGAGATACAGTAAAACTTGACTTCTATTAAATAAGAAATATGTTGAAACTATAAAATGCAGACTGAAACAAGCTTACTAGAATGGTGGTAGCTTATCTTTGAGAAGAGATGTAACAACTACATTCATTCGCAAGAATATGAGTAAAATGAGGATACAGAGGCATTTTACATCAAACATGAATGCCCAAACCCTAGACATCCAAAAACCTAACACTAGGAGATGAAGTGCCAAAATTCATGTGGGCCCCGTCGAGGTAAGTTGGTACATCAACTTCCCGGGGTCATAACTTTTGCATACAATCTCTGTTTTAGGCGCACGATATCCCATTGGAAAGGTATATATAAAGTCTACACATTATTCCATAATTCTTTAACTTCATCTATAGTGTGACTGTGGCGGGCCCAAAAAATGTTTTTTAGGGCCTCAAAACGGCCTCGAAAGTTTAGGACCCGAAAAGCTAGAAGAAAACTGCCAAGATGAAAACTGAAACTGCCAAGATGAAATCTATATGTAATCCAGTTGGAATAGGTGGGTGGTCACTAATATCCACCCAGATCATTGTATCCTAATAAATAATCAAGTAATGAGAACATTTTAGATCCTGATGCAAGTTGGAATATTTGTTCCATAGGTGGCACTATATAGTTTTCCTTCTCGGAAGCCTTTCTCAAGTTCCATAAGTCAACATAGAGATGAATTTCACTAGTTTTATTCCTAGCTGGTACTATATTGTCCACCCAAGTATAATTCTATAATTGAAAAATAATTTTGGCATATAGGAGTTTCTTCAACTCTTTCTAAACATGGGGCTCAAGGAATGATGCATCCTACAAAGATTCTATTGGAATGGCCCGACATCCTTCTTTATAGGGATAGTATTCTAGATGATTCACATGTTGTAGGTATTAAGTTCATTGTAGGACCACACAAAAACATCCAAATATGTTTTAAACAATTCAATATATGCTATAGTCTCTTTTTCATAACATCCTCTACCAAGATTAGCAATTTTTGGATTTTCTGCAGTTCCTAGATTGATGACTTCATGAACTATACTAGAATTGTTGATTTTACGATTTAATGATCCTTTAAATCGATTTATAATTCAATTTTTTTATTCCATATTAACAGTACCCTTAGGCCAGTGTGTGGTTTTGTTTCGGTTGATTTCTCTCTATCCTCTTCCAAAGTTGATTGAAACTCATCATTATCAATAACTAAATCCCTAAAATTTACCTCATTGGTGAGAAACTCCAAGATCCATTCATCACCCTCAAATACTTTCCAATTAGTAATGTTATATGGGATAGAGGGCATATATATAAATTCAATTGAAAAACTATTTTCTTCAAAAATTTCTATTGGAGTGATCTTAGAAGCAATAATAGTTAATGAATAGGCTACCGGGTTTTTAGAATGTAGGATGATAGAAATAATAAAAAGAATTAAAATTATCAATCAACCTATGAAATTTCTTTTGGTAATTCTTAAGATGTGGTGAATTGCAGTGTATTGTATTTTTAATTTATCTAACTATAATCTCATAATATCCGAACACTTTGATTTTTTCAATTTTTAGATCCATGGTTTTTTTAAGACCTTGTACAAGTGCCTCATATTTTGTACTATTATTAGTACAATCAAATTCTGGTCTACAAGAAAAAAAAATTACATTTACCCCTTGGGTAAATTAACAAATAACCAACCCGAACTCTCTCTTGAGATTCATAATTATTGAAAAATAGAGTCCATCTATCAGGGTATATTTAAAATCTATTTTATTTCTATTCATTGAATTAGAATTATCGGAGGACTTAGAATTTACATAATTTACAAAATTGGTATTACTTCTTGTCTCATGAAAATTATCTTCTTGTAAATTCAATTCATATCGTTGTGTTTCATGCACATTAAAACTTCATCCACAAAGTTACCAAAATCAAAGTTCAAAGCATAACCAAGGATTGGAAATTATGAAGATGAAGGTTCATTTGTTTCCTCAAGATCAATAATAATGTGCTTCATATATATTTCTCTGTCAATTCTGATCTCATTTGGTTGTCCATTCCATGGAAGCAATATGTGTGACCAATCTGTTGCAAAATAACCCTGTAATTTCTGAGACCAATCTCTACCAAGGAAGAGACCATATGATTTGGTTATATCTACCACAACAATGTTTATAACCTGGTGAACCTTAGGGTTGGATGCTACTATGATGAGAACATATTCCATCTCACCAATTTCTATAACCTCTGACTTGTCAGGACGAATGATGTGTGTTGAACATTTTTTCGGGGTAGCGTTCAAATTTTTGCACACAAAATATGTCATCACATTAAGGGAAGCACCCAAATATACTAGACAATTATGCACATTTTGATTGAATATCTCAAATTTCAGTAAGAAAGGAGGAGTCAAAGACTTATACTTTTTTCCTCTAAGAACATAATCAATTGTTTCCTTTTGCATGTTAATACTTATTGTTTTATTAGCATTTTTTACAACAATTAAAGGTTGTACCTCTTCATCTTTCAAAGAATTCAACAACAACTTTCGTTGATGTGAAATCTTACACATGTCAAGTATAAAAATATTTTGTTTGATTTTCTTAAGATATTCAATAATGTTGTATTGCATGGACTATGAATAACTAGCTAAATGATTCATATCAGAGATCACAAAGGAAAGTTTAATAGTGGGATTCATAGCCCATGTTTTTATTGTATTTGGAGTTTGGGACACAATTAGTTGTTGATGAGGTACGAGTCCCTTACTTTTAGTTTGAACCGCTAATCCTTCTTCCACCACTTCATCATATTCAACCAAATTCAAACCAGGAAACATATCCCTTGAGACCATGCCTATCTGAATGGGATGTTCTGGAGATTCTTCCAAGTCTCCCTCTAATTGTTCATTGGATTCTTTTTCTTGTGCACAACCATCTAAAAATATGTTTGTCACCAAGTTCATTGCATTTATCCATTGTGGATAGGATTTCTTGGAATGATTATCCTGATGATAATTTCTAGTAGTTATTTGTGGCCATTCCTTCTAAATTAATTTTTAAATTTTCAGGTGGTGGTTCAATGGATTTGGGAGGGATATCCCTTCAAAATAAAGGCATGCATGGTTTTTTATTGGAAGTTCCTTTTCTAGAACTTCACTTCATATCTATTATTTCATTGGATAATTGGTTTCTCATTCTTTGCATGTTTTCCATATCCATAGAATCATTTTCTATACCCCCTGTGGGTTTCTTTGATCGAGGCCAAGGTAAAATAGGACCATTTTTGGGTGGTGTAACCTCTTTCTTCCCTAATTTTGTCTGGTTTTCTTTGCATCCTTTCATTTTGAATTCAACTTTATTGGCTTCCTCAAAAGTTAATGCTAGGGTATTGTTTTCTTCTTGTTGGGCTACGATTTCCGTTAGAACAAAACTCACAGGCGTTAGTCTACATACAATGTGAGAGATAGAATCCACGAGAGGGGGTCAAGCCATGTAATGAAACTCACAGGAAGTGTTGAACCCAATGTCCAACAATCTCCCCTAGCGGGTGTCGGACAGTTTCGAACTCGAGGCCTGTTGCTCCGATACCATTTGTTGGACTACGATTTCTGTTATACCAAAACCTACATGCGTTAGTCTCTACCACAATGGCCAAAGTTAGGATCCATAAGAGAGGGTTAACCCATGCCAAAGAACTCGTGGGAAGCATTAGAACTCGTGGGAAGCATTAAACCCAATGTCCAACACTTCTCATTTAAAAAACATTGAAATTGTTGTAGGTAATGCATTAGCATAAACTTTGATTTGAAGTTTTGGTAAAGGAACAGTTACATATTTAAAATTGTTTAGGAATGTGTTGAAACTTTGATTGAAATATTTGATCTTGTATTTAGGACTCATGACTAACGTGAAAAATTCAGCCATTAAAGCACCAATGGTCATTTCCTCCATGAATTTATCTAAAAATATTTTATGAAAATCACCCCAATTTGTAATTGATCCAATATGCAAATTAAAATACCAAAGAAGCGATGTTTTCAAAGGTATATGGAAAAATTATACAAAACACATCTTCATGTTACATATTCATCAGTTTGATGGAGAAAATGAATTTCATAATGTGATCCTCTAGAAGTATAGACATTTTAGGATCATAATTATGAAGTAAATGATCCAAATGCTTAGGTAGGTTGTGTAGTTGACTAAGAAGAGCCAAATCATCTCATGCCAACTAGGGTTGATTCTAATTGTTGACCATATTTGAATGATTTGAACGATCAAAATCTGAGTCTGATCCTTTTGAGTGGTTTGGATCAAAATCAGACTCGAAGGTTTGTCAGAGTGCTCACTTTATATCGATGAAGTAGAAGGGTTAATTGGTGTTGGAGGAATCAAGCCAAAGGTTTAGTAATTTCTTTCAAGGATAATTCTACCAAGTCTTTTATAGTGTGAACCAAAGTATGATTTCTAGTGCTTGTTGTGGTTTGAGTAGTATTTATTCATTGAGGAAGGAAAGGGATCATAGGTAAAACCAATTTTTCTTGCATAAGCCTAGGTGATAGACTAAAAATAATTCACTTCCTCATGTGATACTTCCAATATGGGATTGACTCAATATCAGGTCCAAGATTTTCCAAGTCTCGAGATGCAGGATTTTCAGAAGTTTGAACTTTAGGAATTGGAATATTCTAAAAGAATGAGTTGTTAGTATGGATTTCCATACATAGACCATCCTTCTAGCACCAATTCTATTGAGGGGCCTAGATTCCCAATACTCAACAGTGGGGATTAAACCCAAGGAAGAGGTTGAATTAGATTATTCCTTGTTTAGGATGGAGTAATCCTCTCGGTTACCATTCGATGAACTTTGTAAATATTTTCAAAAGTATTTTCCATTTTTAAATGTTTGTTGTTTATGAGTTAAATGCAATAAACAAATCTAATCTAAAAATAGTTTTGAAGAAATAATTTTTTGAAAGGTAACCTTCAATAATAGTCGATGAAATTGATTTTGTAGCTTTATTTCTCTATGAAATAATTAAACCAGAAAATATCACTACAAAATGACTCTCGGGAAAAACAAACTATTCTTTTGTAGAAAGTAATGAGATCTATGAAAACCTAGCACAATGATTCACCATCAAATATATACTTGATTAGATAAATAATTCCACAATGCGTCAAATATTAAATGACAAAAAACACATTACAAAGAACAAGAAAATAATTAATAAAACATATATAACTATTTGTTGAAAAAAAAAACTATTAATTTATTCAATCTCACAAGATAACTTGATTAAATAGAATTTCTTACTAGTCATATAAGACATCAATCCAATAACAAAACAATCCACAAATTAGAATAAATCTATACATAAATCTTCAACAAAATTTCCCTTGACTCCAATAAGAGAGTTTTTGAATTAAAGTTGAAATAGTTTTTCGTTAAAATCCTTCATAAACCGCCTCAAAGCCATAAATCTCTTCTAAGAGGTTGATTTGCATATTTATAACTAAAATTTGATGCAAAATTATAATAAAATGAAAAAATGAAAAAATGTCACAAAAGCCATGTAAGCCTCCATAACTAAGGTAAATTGGGCATTTCAACTAGTGAATGTTCAACGTTGTACTTTCCCCATTGCTCAAATAACTCATTGCACAAATTTTGATGAGTAAATGTGTGTTTCTCTTTGGGAAGACTTATAGTTGAAACTTCCTAACTAAACCTTTTGATATACTTTTCTAATTTTGGAAAAACATGTCTCTAGATGAGTCGCTACACTCACCTCACTTATTTGAAATTTTTGAATGTACCCACACTCCAATGAGGATATGCCTTTGACATTTTCTTCACATTTCACTATCTCCTTTAATTTCTTCAGTACTTTAGATACTTTCCTGAAACCCTTGGGAGGGTTGAAGTTTGGAAACTTGTTGCCTAAAGTTGTATCTTCCATGAGATCCCATATTTTGATGAAAGATGACCACTCTTCTTGAACTTGGATTTGAGATGCATTTTCCAACTTTCTGCAATAGTTTACTTCTTGTTCCATCTAGGACAATTCTTCTTTGTTCAATATTCTAAATCCATGGTCCTCGTGACCCCGACTATTTTGAATTTTCTTAATGAACTCAAGTTGATATTGAACCTTAGCCTATTTTTCCTTCCATATGAGATTTTCATTATAGAGGATAGACATATTTAGGCTCACTTCTTGGAATTATACTACCTTAGCTATGAAGTTATTCCTAATCTATTCATTTAATTTATCTTCTTCAAGGACTTCCTCCATGAAATCATTCATTGCATTTTGGGATTCTTTACAATAGTCTACTTGATTATTCAATTTAGCATTTTGTTTGCTCATTTTCTAAACTTCATCCTCCCTAGACTTAGATTTGTAAATAATAGCATGGGAGATGGATATCCCAGCTGATAGAAAGTCATTGAGCTTGTTGATGCATGTAGCATCGAGAGGGTACTTTCACATAGGCTTGGTGTCTAGCATGTGGAAGTCGTCCAAAGCCTTATACTCTTGAATTTTCTTTAATTAAAGGAATTATTAAAGTAAATTTATTTTATTAATTAAATATTTTAATTATTTGAGTTATTTAAGGAAAATGCTAAAAGTAATTAGCATGTAATCTTAGTCATTAATCTCAAGTGAGGTGAGAAGTAATCTTAACGGTTAATCACTTTGGAGATTAGGGTTAGATTATAGCTCAATATTATAAAATCAAGGCTAGGGTGAAGGAGGAACACACTTGATACTTGTGTTGAGAGAGTTGACATAGAGAGGGTTGGATCACAAAGGACTGTGATTCAAGGAGATATTGGATAGGTGGAGAAGAAATTACATATAGAGATAAGGTCAAGGAGAAGAGAGAATAGAGGTTTTCGCAAGTGGGTTTCAACAGAGCGAAGACATATGAAAGTCTTGCGTTGTATGGAGCTTTTCATACAAGA
This sequence comes from Picea sitchensis, assembly GCA_010110895.2. Taxonomy (NCBI): domain Eukaryota; kingdom Viridiplantae; phylum Streptophyta; class Pinopsida; order Pinales; family Pinaceae; genus Picea; species Picea sitchensis. The sequence continues at coordinate 374,294 of SNQJ01S0001717.1, forward strand.
TTTCCGTACATGTACACGTGCGCTAGTGGAGACGAGCACCTATATGAGGGTTCACTTAAGGACATCTGCATACATCTTGAAAAGCATGTAGATATTGGTCATACAACAAATCAGACTTTTCTAGGTTTGTTTGCAGTTGTATTTCTGTCAGTGGGTCATTATCCGCATTATGAGAGTCATGATTTTAGCATAATAAAATCATTCTTGGCACCGGTTTTCCCTTCGTGGTTTTTCGAGGGGTATCTACCCAAAAATAATGGTGTTTACGTGTGCATGATTTGGTTTCCAGTTTTGCTTCCACTAGAATTATTGAGTTGAATATTTTGGCAGTGTATTTTGTTTTGTGAGATACTAATCTGATTTTCAATAAGGAAATCACTAGATAACAAGATACCTAGGTGCTGGAGTAAGGGTAGATCACATATTAGATCCATAACAATTGATAGAAAATTTATCATATATACAGGAGATCTTAGCAAATCCATAATCAGCAAGAATAAATCAAAGGATAGATTTCAAGGAAACAATTGTACTAAGGAATAACTAGGGTTTTGTAGGTTTACGAAGTAGTACATATGTTGCAAGAAGGAACATGTGTGTACATACATGGGCCTCTTTGGAGATAATCATGCATACACGAGCTACGTAAGCATAGGCACATACATATGTTGTCTTCCTTAAGGGAGGGCATGCACATACGTGAGGGATCAGTTGTGACAAGAGCATACAAGTTTATCTAGATCAGAACATCGGTAGTTTCTAATAGAAGGTTGTTTTCCAGAGTAGTTTGTTAGGGCTTAGGGATGGTAGCAACACCATTGAGAGTTGAAGACAGATTGGATGGAGCATCCAACTTCCTATCTTGGAAAGCAAGAGTAACTTTGGCGTTAAAGGAGTATGACCTTTCGGAGTTAGTGGATAAAGTAGTTGTTCCACAAACATATATGACAAGCTTGGAAGTCCGTAAGAATAAGGAGATCAAAGTAGAGAGGGTCCTCTTGGATTTGGTGAAGTATAATCTAATTCCTCACCTATCCGAGAAGAATATGACCAAACAAATGTTTGATTCCTTGGTAGGTTTATTCCAGAGAACTAACAAGAATAGGAAGATGGTATTAAGGAATAGACTCGGATCGATGCATATGTCTAGATATGATAATGTTACCAACTATTTAATGAGGATCACATAGGTCAGGGATGATTTCAAGGATGGAAATTTATTTTAAAATGTAGAAACCTTGGCGAATCTTACTAATCCTTCATATGAAAACTATAAATGTTTGGTGATATTTTTGTAAAAATATTCAAATTTCCAAGGATTTTATATAATTTGTATAAATTTTTGACGTTTTTTAAGGTAAAATGATTTTATCCTATAGAATTTGGGCAAATCAGTTTTAGAATAGCGAATCATTTTTTGGGAAAAACCATGGAAAATTAGCCCATGAGAGAAATTTAGTCCCTAAAATCATCCCTGATGTCATAGGTCCGTGATCATCTTGTAGTCATAGGGAAGAAAACATAAGATGTAGATCTCGTGCATGTGGCATTAAATGGTCTTCCAAAGTCTTGGGAACCATTTTTCAAGGGATTCTGCGCTTGTGAGAAACTACTAGATTGGCAAAGATTTTGTGATGATTGCATCTAGGAAGAGACTCAAGAGGAGTCTAAGAGAAACAAGCAAGACAATAGTGAGGAGAACTTGGCTCTTGTCAGTAATACAAGGAAGGGAAAAGGAAAGAGTTATAGCAAGAAGGATAATATTGATGGAGGATAATCACACCCAGGGAAGAAGAAGGACTTGAGTAAAATCAAGTGTTTCTCATGTCATAAGAATGGACATTATGAATCTTAGTGTCCAAAGAAGAAGAAGGGTAAAGGAAAGATGCAAACAACAACACAAACAGAGATGCAACTTGATGATTTTGCAATGAAGTTTGAGAAAAAATAGTCATTGGTTTCTTGCCTTTCTACCAGCACAACTACTAGGAGTACATGGTTCTTGGAAAATGGTGCATATCATAATATTACAGAAGCAAGAGAGATATTTAGTAGCCTAAAGGAGAGGGACTCATATTTTCATGTGAAACTTGGAGATGATCCCAAATATGCAGAAAGGGAGAGGGAGAAATCACATTCCAGCTTGATTCAAGAGGTTTGTTAGATTCCCATGATGTGCTTTATGTACTAGGATTGAAGAAGAATTCTCTCTCAGTCTCATCTATGGAGGATGTGGCTTTTTTCATTACATTTTGGAGAGGGAAAGTACTCATCCATCCATAGAAATATAACCTAGACAGTGTAGTGATTGTTGGGGTTAGAGAGGGAACTTTATACAGGTTGCAAGGTAATCATGTTCAGGATTTGGTACACAAAAGTGACAACCTATGTGAGTTGTGGCACAAGAGGTTGGGACACATAAACTATATGGATTTACCAATTCTAAGGGGGATTGTTATAGGTCTTCCATAGTTCAATATTGAGCAACAAAGAGTGTGCAAAGGGTCTGCACTTGGAAATAATTCCAACACTGCTTTTCCTAGCAGTGAGCATAGGTCCAAGGGGATCTTATTTCTTATCCATTCAGATGTGAGTGGGCCGATGTCATTAGCATCATTATAGGGATCGTCATACTATGTGATATTTATTAATGAATTTTCCAGGAAAACCAGGATCTTCTTTATGAATACCAAGGATGAGGTCTTTAGTCGGTTTCAAGAGTTTAAAGCTCAGGTAGAGAATGATTCAGGTAAGAAGATCACGGTCCTGAGGTTGGATAATGGGGGAGAGTACACCTCCAATGAATTCAAGGATTTCTCCAAGGAGGCAGGGATCAAGAGGGATTTGAAAATCTCATACAACCCTCAACAGAATGGGGTTGCAGAGAGAAATAATATATCCATCATTAGTTCTTCCAGGGCTATAATACATGACTAGGAGTTTCCTATGTTTCTATCGGAAGAGTCATATAACATGATAATATATGTGCAAAACATGAGTCCTCATAGGATATTGGGGGAGAAGACTCTAGAGGAGGAATTCTTAGGATTGAAGCCAAAGATTGGTCATTTGAGGATATTTGGTTGTCCATTCTACATCCATGTGCTTGTTGAGAAGAGAACAAAGTTGGAGCCTTCAAGACAAAATGATATATTTGTGGGGTACAACAAGACCTCAAAGGCTTACAAGATCTTCATTATAGTGCAAATAAATATGATTGTGAGTAGAGATGTTAAGTTCAAGGAGAACTTGGCATATAGGAGATATAAAGAGAAATCAATAATGACAAGGGACGAGGAGAATCACACTCTGAAGGATGAGAAACAATCAACAATTCATATTTCAGGTGGTAAGGATGAGATATCTCCTTCCAGTCCTATCAGGAGACCCAAGTGGCTATTGCAAAAATTGAAGGATGTTGATGAGGCTCCTAAGAGTGCATTCAGAGAGTGCATACCTCCAAAGAATTTTCCGAACTATATGATTCTTATGAGTAACATCATTGATGTTGAGCCTCCTAGTTTTGAGGAAGCAATAGATCAACAAGTATGGTGTGATTCCATGGTACATGAGTACACCTCTATTATGAGGAATGATTTTGGGACATAGTGCCAAAAATGGAGGGGAAGTCAGTTGTGAGTTCCAAGTGGCTCTACAAGATCAATCATGATGCATATGGTAGCATCAAGAATTTCAAGGTGATATTTGTGGCAAGAGGGTTCTCCTAGAAATAGGGAGTGGAATATAAGGAGACATTTTATCTAGTCAACATGTATGGTTTTATTCGATATGTTATTTCTATTACTTTATTTATGAGGTGGAGGATACATCATATGGATGTGAAAACAACTTTCCTCAATGGGATAATTGAGGAGTAAGTATACATAGAGAAACCTTAGGGATTTGAGGTGATCTCATGTGTGCAGGATTAAGAAATCCTTGTACAGACTCAAACATGCACCCAGGGTGTGATATTCTAGGATTGGTGGATACTTGCAGAGTATGGGCTTTACCAAGAGTGAGGTGGATCCTAACTTGTAGTTCATACTTGCTGGGAAGGATCCACTCATCATGGTTATGTATGTTGATGATTTATGTCTCATAGGTGTAGAGGAACTTATTGCATGGTGCAAAGAGGATTTATATAGTCAGTTCAAGATGAAGGACATTGTCTTGATGCATTATTTCTTAGGATTAGAGGTATGGTAGGTATTAGGAGAGATCTTCCTTGGACAAGGGAATTATGCAGTAGAGATCTTGAGGAGATTCAAGATGGAATGTTACAAATCGATGGATACACCTATGGTTACCAATATAAAGAAGGTGATCACCTCATATTCAAAGTTGGTAGATCCTATGATATATAGGGAGAAAATAGGGTCCTTTATATATTTGGTCAACACCAGTATTTTTTTTATTTTTTTTTGCTATGAACACCTTGAGTCAGTTCATGGTGGAGTTGAGCAAGTGCATTGAATCACAGAGAAACATGTTCTTGGATACTTGAGAGGTTTAATGGAGTATGGATTGAAGTATCTTGGAGGAGATGGAGTGAAGTTGTAGGGATATACAGGCTTAGATTGGGCAGGGAGTGTAGTATATAAAAAAATCACCTTGGGGTGTTGCTTCAACTTGGGATAAACAATTTTTACTTGGCTCAATAAGAACCAATGATCCGGATTATTTTCGGCACGAAATGAGAGCAGAGATATAATAAAGAAATGCACAGAGATATCACGTATATCCAATAATATAACATAAATATATAAGAGATGCAACCATAAACACAGAGATATAGTAATACACGATTTCTATTAATGAAAGAAATGTACAGAGACTGTAAAAATACAGAGTGAAAAACTCGCTAGAATGGTGGCAGCTTATCTCTGAGAAGAGATGTGACGGTTACTCGCATTCGCAAGAAGATGATTACAATGAGGCTTTGAAGGCCTTTTTACAATAAGCAGGAATGAAAAAAACCCTAGACATCCAAAAAACTAACCCTAGGAGATGAAGCGCCAAAAGTCATGTGGGCCCCGTTTGGGTAAGTGAATACATCAACTTTCCGGGGTCGTAACTTTTGCATACAATCTCCGTTTTAGGCGTGTGATAGCTCGTTGGAAAGGTATAATCGAGGAGATTCATTTTGAAGGCTAAATCATGCCTTTGGTTGTCATTAAGAACCTCTATCTTGAAATACCTTTATTTGGGCCCTCAAAATGGCCCCGAAAGTTAAAACCTGCTAAAAATAGTAAATTGCCAACATTGCCAAAAAACTGTTTTGAGCCATTTGGAAAAGGTGGGTGGACACCGATATCCACCTAGATAAATCCTCCCTCCATAGGAAGCAATGGTCTCCATTGAAGTGAGTTCCCAGGGGAGAGGGAAAAGCGTTTGTTCAATCTACATCTTGGTGAGCTGCTTGTCTTGCTAGAGACGCCGCACTGCTCAGTTTGTGGAAATTTGTCATGAACATGTTGAGGTTGAGCTTCTTCAACAAGTAGAGATACATGAGAGGACGATGTGCATAAGGAATCTTTGCACTTTCCTGCAGCCTTTTTGACTTGCTGTTGTTGGATAGAAGGTGCTTGGTGCAAGGTTGTAGTGGTTGCAGTGTCCTTTTGTTCTCCTTTTGAACAGATTGTGAAGAAATTGAATTTTGTAGTATGAGATACTACCTTGCAGCACTTTTTAGGTGGAACAATAGTCGGAAATACCTCTGGTATTCTTTAGAGATGACCCCCCAAAGTAACAATGACACTACGGGGTCGAGACTCATAAATAACATTGAGTCTCCACATATATGGTTGGCCCAAGAGAACATCACAGACATCCAGTGGGGAAACATCACATAATACCTCATCCTTGAAGGGTTGGATGTCGTATGACAATCGAAACTATTGGCTGACATAGAGATCTCATCCTTGTCGAAGCCACCCGATGTCGTATGGCTACGGGTGTGGTGTTGTCGACAATCCCAACTGTTTGACAACCTCTGCTGAGATGAGGTTTTTCTGGCTTCCGCTATCAACAATAAAATGCAGCGGGGTCCCCTTCACCCACATTTGTGAATGAAAAAGGTGCTCCCCCTCTTTAGGATCATTTGGTTCTACTAGTTGAATTGTTGCGGTCGCGACAATAGAATTGGGCTCTGCGTTAATGATCTATCCTTTACCGGTATTTTCAGAATCAGATTCTGAATCAGGGTTTGGCTCCTTGTCTTTGATCTCAACGACCAATGACTATTTTGAGCGACATTCATCAGTGTTGTGCTAGGGGCTTTTGTGGAAATCACACCATTTTCCGGTGTACTTCTTTGTCTTCCCGTGACCCTTCTTTTCCCATGTCTTGGACTGGTTTTCGGGAGACTGTTTGTTAGGGTCGTCTTTGTCATACTTTGGTTGTTGCATATTTGCAGATCCTAATTCCCATTTGTTCTGGTGCTTAAATTTCTGCTCAATTTTAACATCATATCGATAAGTAGCACCAAGTGATGAGATGTCCAAAAAATCCATTTCACTCTGGATGTATCTGTGTAGAGCCCCACGACATTTCAGAACCAAATGTCGCTCAGAGTCTTTGATACCCAACTTGGTACGCAAGGTATGGCAAGTATTGGTGAACTCCGGAACTTCTTGTCCCCTCTCCTGCCGCAGTGTGGTCCATCTCATGTATTGATCCTCATAGTTTCCAATAGGGTAATACTGTTCCTTTACCGCATCCACAAAAAAATCCCAAGTGGGGTCGACCCCATATATTCTAGACTCCTCCATGGAACTTTTCTCCCAGTAAGTTTCCAACCAATGTTTGACATGAGGGAGATCTTTAAGGAGTGCGAAGGTGATCTTTTCTTTGTCGGAAAAATTGTGAAGAGAGAAATAACCTTCTAGCAGATTTAACCATTTTTCCAGGGCTTTTGCATCTATCTATCCTTCAAGTACAAGAATATCAAAATTAACTTGTACCTTGAAAGGAAAGGTGCCTCCAAAGTGGTATCTTGATGAATATGTGCCTGATGCTATTGGCAGGCGTTGAAGGATGTGGGAAAAATTCTCCATCATTTCATCCCTCTGTCGTGTGAGAGCTTGCTCAAGCAATAGATTGATAGGATCGTCTGCTCCGTCGTTTTTATTTTCTTCCGCCATTGAGGGTTTCTTGGGTGTGCGAGAGTAATTGTCTTCAAGAGATACAAGCTTGAGACCCAAATTTCTATACTCATACCTCATCGTGGACATGCATTGAAAAAAATGATCAAGAACAACCTGCTCTGATACCACTGATCCAGATTATTTTCAACATGAAATGAGAGCAGAGATATAAAAAAGAAATTCAAAGAGATATCGGGTATATCCAATAATATAACATAAATATATCTGATATACAACCGTAAACACAGAGATATAGTAATACATGATTTCTATTAATGAAAGAAATGTACAGAGACTGTAAAAATACAGAGTGAAAGACTCGCTAGAATGGTGGCAGCTTATCTCTGAGAAGAGATGTGACGGTTATTTGCATTCGCAAGAAGATGATTACAATGAGGCTCTGAAGGCATTTTTACAATAAGCAGGAATGCCAAAAACCCTAGACATCCAAAAACCTAACCCTAGGAGATCAAGCGCCAAAAGTCATGTGGGCCCCATTTGGGTAAGTGAGTACATCAACTTCCCGGGGTCGTAACTTTTGCATACGATCTCCGTTTTAGGCATATGATAGCTCGTTGGAAAGGTAGCATTGAGGAGATTCATTTTGGTTGCTTAATCATACCTTCAAATATCATTGAGAAACTCTATCTCGAAAAAACTTCATTTGGGCCCTCAAAATGGTCCCGAAAGTTAAAACCTGCTAAAAATAGTAAATTGCCAACATTGCCAGAAAATTGTTTTGAGCCATTTGGAAAAGGTGGGTGGCCACCGATATCCACCTAGATCAATTCGACCTCCTTAGGAAGAAATGGTCTCCATTGCATTGAGTTCCCAGGGGAGAGGGAAAAGCGTTTGTTGAATCTGCATCTTGGTGAGCTGCTTGTCTTGCTAGAGAGGTCGCGCTGCTTAGTTTGTGGAAATCTGTCATGAACCTGTTGAGGTTGAGGCTGTTCAAAAATTCAAGACACATGAGAGTACGATGTGCAGAAGTAATATTTTCACTTTTATGCAGCCTTTTCGACTTGCTTCTGTTGGATAGAAGGTGCTTGGGGCAAGGCTGTAGTGGTTGTAGTGTCCTTTTGTTCTCCTTTTGAACAGATTATGAAGAAACTGAATTTTGCAGTATGAGATACTACCTTGCATCACTTTTTAGGTGGAACAGTAGTTGGAACTACCTCTGGTATTCTGTAAAGATGACCCCCCAAAGTAACAATGACACTACGGGATCGAGACTTATAAACAACATGGCCTCTCCACATATATGGTTGGCCCAACAGAACATCATAGACATCCAGTGGGGAAACATCACATAATACCTCATCCTTGAAGGGTTGGATGTCGTATGACAATCGACATTGTTGGCTGACAAAGAGATCTCATCCTTGTTGAAGCCAACCGATGTTGTATGGCTGCGGGTGTGGTGTTGTCAAAAATCCTAACTGTTTGATGACCTCTGCTGAGATGAGGTTTTTCTGGCTTCCGTTATCAACAATATAATGCAGCGGGGTCCCCTTCACCCACATTTGTGAATAAAAAATGTGCTCCCCCTCTTCAGGATCTGTTGGTTCTTCTGGTCAAATTGTTACGGTCGTGACAATAGCAGTGGGGTCTACGTCAATGATCTGTCCTTTAATAGTATTTTCAAAATCAGATTCTGAATCAGGGTTCGGCTCCTGGTCTTTGATCTCGGTGACCAATGACTATTTTGAGCGACATTCATCAGTTTTGTGCCAGGGGATTTTGTGGAAATCACACCATTTTCCAGTGTCCTTCTTTGTCTTCCTATGACCCTTCATTTCCTGTGTCTTGGACTGGTTTTCGGGTTTCTGTTTGTTAGGGTCGTCTTTGTCATACTTTAGTTGTTGCGTATTTGGAGATCTGAATTCCCATTTGTTCTGGTGCTTAAATTTCTGCTCAATTTTAATAGCATATCGATAAGCAGCACTAAGTGATGAGATGTCTAGAAAATCCATTTCAGTCTGGATGTATCTGTGTAGAACCCCATGGTATTTCAAAACCAAATGTTGCTCGGAGTCTTTGATACCCAGCTTGGTACGCAAGGTATGGAAGGTATTGGTGAACTCCGCAACTTCTTGGCCCCTCTCTTGCCGAAGTGTGGTCCATCTCATGTACTGGTCCTCATAGTTGACAATAGGGTAATACTGTTCATTTACCACATCCACAAAAAAATACCAAGTGGGGTCGGCCCCATATATTCCAGACTCCTCTATGGAACTTTGCTCCCAGTAAGTTTCCCACCAATGTTTGACATGAGGGAGATATTTAAGGAGTGCGAAGGTGATCTTTTCTTTGGCGGAAAAATTGTGAACAGAGAAATAGCCTTCTAGCAGATTTAACCATTTTTCCAAGGCTTTTCCATCTATCTGTCCTTCAAGTACAGGAATATCAAAATTAACTTGTAACTTGAAAGATGAGGGGCCTTCAAAGTGGTTGCTTGATGAAGATGCACCTGATGCTATCGGCAGGAATTAAAGGATGTGGGTAAAATTCTCCATCATTTTGTCCCTCTGTCGCATGAGAGCTTGCTCAAGCAACAGATTGATAGGATCGTCTGCTCCGTCATTTTTCCTTTCTTATGCCATTGAGGGTTTCTTGGGTGTGTGAGAGTGATTGTCTTCAAGAGATACAAGCTCGAGACCCAACTTTCTATACTCGGACCTCGTCGAGGACATGCATTGAAAAAAACGATCAAGAGCAACCTGCTCTGATACCACTGATCCAGATTATTTTTGGCACGAAATGAGAGCACAAATATAATAAAGAAATGCATAGAGATATCACGTATATCCAATAATATAACATAAATATATCAGAGATGCAACCATAAACACATAGATACAGTAATACATGATTTCTATTAATGAAAGAAATGTACAGAGACTGTAAAAATACAAAGTGAAATACTCGCTAGAATGGTGACAACTTATCTCTGAGAAGAGATGTGATGGCTACACACATTCATAGGAAGATGATTACAATGAGACTCTGAAGGCATTTTTACAATAAGAAGGAATGCAAAATATTCTAGACATCCAAAAACCTAACCCTAGGAGATGAAGCGCCAAAAGTCATGTGGGCCCCGTTTGGGTAAGTGAGTACATCAACTTCTCGGGGTCGTAACTTTTGCATACGATCTTTGTTTTAGGCATGTGATATCTCGTTGGAAAGGTATCATATAGGAGATTCATTTTTGTGCCTCAATCATGCCATAAAATTATCATTTTGAACCTCTATCTCAAAAAACATTCATTTGGGCCCTCAAAATGGCTCCGGAATTTAAAACTTGCTAAAAATAGTAAATTGCCAACATTGCCAGAAAACTGTTTTGAGCTATTTGGAAAAGGTGGGTGGCCACCGATATCCACCTGGATCAATCCTCCCTCCTTAGGAAGCAATGGACTTCATTGCGCTGAGTTCCCAGGGGAGAGGGAAAATTGTTTGTTGAATTTGCATCTTGGTGAGCTGCTTGTCTCACTGGAGACGCTGCTCTGCTTAGTTTATGGAAATTTGTCATGAACCTGTTGAGGTTGAGGCTATTCAACAGGTTGAGATACATGAGAGGACAATGTGCCGAAGGAATATTTCCACTTTGCTGCAACCTTTTCGACTTGATTCTATTGGATAGAAGGTGCTTGGGGCAAGGCTGTAGTGGTTGTAGTGTCCTTTTGTTCTCCTTTTGAATAGATTGTGAACAAGCTGAATTTTGCAGTATGAGATACTACCTTGTGGCACTTTTTATGTGGAACAGTAGTCGGAACTGCCTCTGGTATTCTATAGAGATGACCCCCCAAAGTAACAATGACACTACGGGGTTGAGAGTCATAAACATCATGGCGTCTCCACATATATGGTTGGCCCAAGAGAATATCACAGACATCCAGTGGGGAAACATCACATAATACCTCATCCTTGAAGGGTTGGATGCCGTATGACAATCAACACTGTTGGTTGACATGGAGATCTCGTCCTTGTCGAAGCCACCCAATGTTGTATGGCTGCAGGTGTGGTGTTGTCGACAATCCCAATTATTTGACGACCTCTGCTGAGATGAGGTTTTTCTTTCTTCCACTATCAACATTAAAATGCAGTGGGGTCCCCTTCACCCACATTTGTGAATGAAAAAGGCGCTCCCCCTCTTCAGAATTTGTTGGTTCTTCTGGTCGAATTGTTGCGATCACGACAATAGAAGTGGGGTATGCGTCAATGATCTATCCTTTACCAGTATTTTCATAATCAGATTATGAATCAGGGTTCGGCTCCTTGTCTTTGATCTAGGCGACCAATGATTGTTTTGAGCGACATTCATCAGTGTTGTTCCAGGGGCTTTTGTGGAAATCACACCATTTTCTGGTGTCCTTCTCTGTCTTCCCATGACCCTTCGTTTCCTGTGTCTTGGACTGGTTTTTGGGAGACTGTTTGTTAGGGTCGTCTTTGTCATACTTTGGTTGTTGTGTATTTGCAGATCTGAATTCCCATTTTTTCTGGTGCTTAAACTTCTGCTCAATTTTAACAGCATATCGATAAGCAACACCGAGTGATGAGATGTCCAGAAAATCCATTTCAGTCTGGATGTATTTGTGTAGAGCCCCATGGTATTTCATCACCAAATGTCGCTCGAAGTCTTTGATACCCAACTTGGTATGCAACGTATGGAAGGTATTCGTGAACTCTGAAACTTCTTGGCCCCTCTCTTGCCAAAGTGTGGTCCATCTCATGTACTAGTCCTCATAGTTTCCAACAGGGTAATACTGTTCCTTTATTGCATCCACAAAAAAATCCCAAGTGGGTTCGACCCCATACATTCCAGACTCCTCTGTGGAACTTTGCTCCCAGTAAGTTTCCGACCAATGTTTGACATGAGGGATAGATTTAAGGAGTGTGAAGGTGATATTTTCTTTGGCGGAAAAATTGTGAACAGAGAAATAACCTTCTAGTAGATTTAACCATTTTTCCAGGGCTTCTGCATCTATCTGTCCTTCAAGTATAGGAATATCAAAATTAACTTGTACCTTTAAAGGAAAGGTTCCTTCAAAGTGGTCGCTTGATGAAGATGCGCCTGATGCTATCGACAGGCATTGAAGGATGTGGGCAAAATTCTCCATCATTTCGTCCCTCTGTCATGTGAGAGCTTGCTCAAGCAATAGATTGATAGGATCATCTGTTCCATCGTTTTTCTTTTCTTCCGCCATTGAGGGTTTCTTGGGTGTGCGAGAGAAATTGTCTTCAAGAGAGACAAGCGTGAGACCCAACTTTCTATACTCGAACCTTGTCAGGGACATGCACTTAAAAAAATGATCAAGAGCAGCCTGCTCTGATACCACTGATCCGAATTATTTTCGGCACGAAATGAGAGCGGAGATATAATAAAGAAATGCACAGACATATCAAATATATACAATAATATAACATAAATATATCAGAGATGCAACCAGAAACACAGAGATACAGTAATACATGATTTCTATTAATGAAAGAAATGTATAGAGACTGTAAAAATACAGAGTGAAAGACTCACTAGAATGGTGGCAACTTATCTCTGAGAAGAGATGTTACAGCTACTCACATTCGCAAGAAGATGATTAAAATGAGGCTCTGAAGGCCTTTTTACAATAATCAAGAATGCCAAAAACCTAACCCTAGGAGATGAAGCACCAAAAGTTATGTGGGCCCTGTTTGGGTAAGTGAGTACATCAACTTCTCGGGGTCGTAACTTTTGCATACGATCTTCGTTTTAGACGTGTGATATATCGTTGGAAAGGTATCGTCGAGGAGATTCATTTTTGGGGCTCAATCGTGCTTTTGAATATCATTGAGAACATATATCTTGAAAAATCTTCATTTCTTCCCTCAAAATGGCCCCGGAAGTTAAAACCTGCTAAAATCAGTAAATTGCCAACATTGCCAGAAAAATGTTTTGAGCCATCTGGAAAAGATGGGTGGTCACCGATGTATACTTGGATCAATAATCCCTCCTTAGGAAGCAATGGTATCCATTGCGTTGAGTTCCCGGGGGATAGGGAAAAGTGTTTGTTGAATCTGCATCTTGGTGAGCTGCTTGTCTCGCTGGAGACGTCGCGCTGTTAAGTTTGTGGAAATCTGTTACAAACCTGTTGACGTTGAGGATGTTCAACAAGTCGAGATACATGAGAGGACGATGTGCATAAGGAATCTTTGCACTTTGCTGCAGCCTTTTCGACTTGATTCTGTTGGATAGAAGGTGCTTGGGGCAACGCTGTAGTGGTTGCAGTGTCCTTTTGTTCTCCTTTTGAACAGATTGTGAAGAAGCTGAATTTTGCAGTATGAGATACTACCTTGTAACACTTTTTAGGTGGAACAGTAGTCAGAACTACCTATGGTATTCTGTAGAGATGAACCCCCAAAGTAACAATGACACTACGGGAAAGAGAGTCATAAACAACATGGCGTCTCCACATATATGGTTGGCCCAAGAGAACATCACAGACATCCAATGGGGCAACATCACATAATACCTAATCCTTGAAGGGTTGGATGTCGTATCACAATCGACACTATTGGCTGACATGGAGATCTTGTCCTTGTCAAAGCCACGCGATGTTGTATGGCTGCGGGTGTGGTGTTATTGACAATCCCAACTGTTTGATGACCACTGCTGAGATGAGGTTTTTCAAGCTTCCGCTATCAACAATAAAATGCAGCGGGGTCCCCTTCACCCACATTTGTGAATGAAAAAGGTGCTCCCCCTCTTCGGGATCTATTGGTTCTTCTGGTTGAATTGTTGTGGTTGCGACAATAGCAGTGGGGTCTGCGTCAATGATCTGTCCTTTACCAGTATTTTCAGAATCAGATTCTGAATCAGGGTTCGGCTCCTTGTCTTTGATATCGACGACCAATGACTGTTTTGAGCTACATTCATCAATGTTGTGCCAAGGTATTTTTTGGAAATCACACCATTTTATGGTGTCCTTCTTTGTCTTCCCGCGACCCTTCTTTTCTTGTGTCTTGGACTAGTTTTGAGGAGACTATTTGTTAGGTTCATCTTTGTCATACTTTGGTTGTTGCGGATTTGCAGATCCACATTTCCTTTTGTTCTGGTGCTTAAATTTCTGCTCAATTTTAACAGCATATCGATGAGCAGCACCGAGTGATGAGATGTCCAGAAAATTCATTTTAGTCTGGATGTATCTATGTAGAGACCCACAGTATTTCAGAACCAAATGTCACTCAGAGTCTTTGATGCCCAGCTTGGTATGCAAGGTAGGGAAGGTATTGGTGAACTCTAGAACTGCTTGGTCTCTCTATTGCCGCAGTGTGGTCCATCTCATGTACTGGTCCTCATAGTTTCCAACAGGGTAATACTGTTCCTTTATCGCATCCACAAAAAAATTCCAAGTGGGGTCGACCCCATATATTCTAGACTTCTTTGTAGAACTTTGCTCCCAGTAAGTTTCCCACCAATGTTTGACATGAGGGAGAGATTTAGGGAGTGCAAAGGTGATCTTTTCTTTGTCGGAAAAATTGTGAACAAAGAAATAACCTTCTAGAAGATTTAACCATTTTTCCAGGGCTTCTGCATCTATCTCTCCTTCAAGTACAGGAATATCAAAACTAACTTGTACCTTGAAAGGTGGGGTGCCTCTAAAGTGGTCACTTGATGAAGATGCACCTGATGATATGGGCAGGCGTTGAAGGATGTGGGCAAAATTCTCCATCATTTAGTCTCTCT
>SNQJ01S0001718.1:7432-55089 GCA_010110895.2 Picea sitchensis
TTGTTTTAAAAATGCTTTTGTTTTTTAAATTTCAATTGTGTTTGTTTTCTTTTTTTTTTAGTTTTTAATTGATCCAAAAAAATGAATTATATTTTTTTGCTAAATATTTAAAAATAGTGTTATTTAACTACAATTATTTTCTATGTATTGAAGGTAAAAAAATGTGTTAAAAATGATATTTTCCACTATATTTAAAATGTATGGAACCATAACTTAATTGAAGACACATAATTATATGAAAAATCTTAATTTAAAAAAAAAATGGTGTACAACATTTTTAACATTGGATGAAGCATGGAAATGTGATTAAAAACACCATTGAACACAAATAAAATAAAAAATAATAGAAAAGTTTGAAAATAGATGAAAAAACATCGTTGAGAAAAAATGAAAAAATAAATGAAAATTTTGAAAATAAATTAAAAAACGAGCATTTAAAAAAACAAAGTGGAAACCTTATGTATCAGAAAATTTAAAATATCAAAAAACAACCTAAAAAGGGAGGGGGTGCTACCGGTAGCACCATTTTTAAAAATGGGGTAAAAAATTTGACCCCCCCCAAAATGAGAACTCTGTAGAGTTCTCATTAAGTTGGTAACTATGTTTAAAGTGATCATCTTATAACATTATAGGGGGGTCCATTGGTCCATCTGATCCCTTGAAGAAATTATCAAATCTTTCTTTAACAAATGGTACATTAATGACTTCTCTTAAAGGGATGGTCACGTGCATCTTGGATAGTGCCCCTTTGAAGTCAAAGTTTAAGTCCACCTCGGTTTTCGAAGGATTCCTAGGAAGGAGAATGTACAAAGGTGGAGGCTTTGTTAGGGTGGCTGCAGGATCGGTAGAGAGAGGTTGGTTTAGCTTCTTTCGTCTATACACCTGAAGTTCTTGTTTCTTCATCTTTTCTTTTGATTCTTGGTCGAAGTTGTTTATTACCTCCATTTTAGCCTTCCTAGCTGCCTCTTTTATGCCTTCTTGGTGTTCCTCAGGGGTGATATTGAGGAAAATCTAGGGGCCTTCTATAGAATTGCCCACATTATTTACTTGGTCATGGCCTCCATTGTTATAAGGACATTCATGTTCCCACTGTGTTTCACTACACTGCAAACAACAAGGATTTTCATCCATGACATTTGTAGGAGCTAAAGTATTAGGAACCTCTTGATCATTGTTTGGTCTATAAACTTGGTTCCCCTTTTGGAATTGGCCTTTATATGGGACCCTTGGTGCTTGGTTTTGGGATCTTTCCAAGTTGACAATCCTATTCATCATTAGTTATTGGTTTTTCTTCATGCCATCCATGGTCATTTGCAACTTTGCCAAGCTGGCACAAATCTATGAGGAAGGCTCAACGTTGTGGACTATCTTCGGTTTAGTGTTCATTTTGACCCTTGGGTTTGAGAAAGGCTTGATTCTGGATGAGTGGAGGTTGCCCTCAATCTTTGTAGCTAACTATTGGGCTTCTTGGATCATTTTAGGGTTCTTATCCCTGAGGAGATAACCCAGTTGACTATTAAAATCTTTGGTGTAAATGTAAACAAGGATGTTATTCGCTAGGTGATGACTCACAAGGATTTTATGCAACAAGGTTTTGAACCTAGTGTTGAACTCTCTAATGGTCTCATTCTCTTGTTTCCAAAGGGTATTTAGCCTAGTCAACAACATGTTGGGGTCTTCTTTGATACTCCATCTTTTGAGAAAGGCCTCTTCCAATTTATCCATGGTTTTAATACTACCATCAGGAAGACTATGGTACCAATGTCTTGAAGCATCAAGGAGGGTAGCAAAGAACAAATTCATGACTAAATATCTAGCATCATCATTAACGGGGTGAAGCTGGAAGAACACCCAAAAGTTGCTCATATTCTCTTCAGCACTGATTGCATCAATACAAGTGAACTTAGGGAGCCACTTCTCATACTTGGGTGGCATCTGCCTAGGGTAGCCTGGTATAGCTAACATGTCTAGTGATTTGAAAATATTGGAAGACCATTGTCTTTGGTTATTGGCCTAGTTTGGGATGTTGGTCTAAGTTCTTGATCTAGACATTGTGTTTACGGGAAGAATTCCTTTGAAGAGTGATTTTACTACAGGAGAGTTTCAGGGAGGCTTTCTTATAAAGGATTGAGGAGGGTTATTGTACCTCCTTGTGGATTGTGGAGTCACCAGCTAATTTTCTTGAAATTACCAAAGAGATAAGGGAATCACCCTTAGTGGAGTTGTAAGGTAATATTTGTAAGATGAAGATTCTTGAGGAAAGTCTTACCGAAAAAGTGTCTTCTTTGAGGATAATTGACTTAGTGTTCCCTGACAACGGTGCCAAAACGTTATCGCACAATTTGTACTTTGTAAGATAGGAAAGGTAAAATGAGACAAATTGACGTAATGGGAGACTATCCTATCACTGTCACCTCAATAGGATATCTCTTTCTATTTAGGGTAGTAGGCCCAGGGGAGATGTCCTCGATGACCTAGGGTTTTGAGAAGGAAAAGGTTTAAGGCTAAGTAAAAGTTTCCCTCTCACAACTCACCACCGATCAAAATGTCTGGATAAACAACCAATAAAGATAATAATAACCAAAAATGTACCTGCCCGAAACAAAGCAACAAGAAACTATATTTTGCAATATCACTTGATGGTTAGTACTTCATATAATTGGAGACTTTCTCAATATAAGAAATTGATTAATATATTGATGAAGTAAGTGAAGATGTATAAATGGAAATAATCACAATACAATACTTTAACAATAAATGCTTCAAAATGAGCAAGAATAACTAATTATCAATATCATAACACCAACATTCATCAAAAGCAAGTATGCATTGATCCTTTGAATTTCTTTTAGAAGCCTTAAGTGCTGCAAAGTATGACTATAAATTGAAAGAATAATAGGAGCAGTAGGGCTAGCAAGTTAATCTAAAATAGGGTTAGAAAGGTGTTAGTAATTTCTCAAAGATTTGGATGTTTGTAGATTGTGATCAAAACACTTAAGAAAGAGGTCTTAGATTAGTGCATTCATAGGGAAAATGGAGTCAACAAGTAGCAACAAGAATTGAAGGAACAAGATGATAATAGTATGGCCAAAGACAAGAGGAATTTGATGGTGAAGTGTTGATAAGCCAGGGCTTCAACCATCAAACCCTAGGGGAAAAAGACTTACTAAGGTGTAGGAAACCCTAGGCCTTAACACATTTTCCTCCTTCTTTAGCTCAATGACAAAGTAAAATTGGCTAGGATGAAGAACAAGAGATAGGGTGTTGCAATGACAAGGCCCTAGCAATGTCTCCAATAGAAAAAAGGCTCTTTGGCATAATCTAGTAGGGAATTAAAATAAGGACACCAACATGTGATTATTTCCTAGGGTTTATTCCAAAAAATTCATTAACAAAATGCAAGTAAAACACTATAACCATTCAAGTAAGGGAATGATTGCAGAAATTCACTTACATTTACCAAGTATTCATCAAGCCAAACCCTAGTTATAAACCTTCCACCAAGAAAAATGCCAAAAATCACCAAAAAGAAGCCTCCTTCAACAAGTGCACCACAATTTCAGCCAAAACCCTAATGAGGACCAAAAATTTCAGACCTCACACAAATGTGAGTGAAATATGATGAGTAAAAGAGATTTTTAGCTCTCTTACTTATACCATACCAATGATCTTAATTTTATTTTAGGTCACAAAAGGCCGACATGGCCAAAAATACATAATAATATTGTTTTTACATTAAATGTCAAAATCAAACCCTAAATCAAGCAAATATGAAGACATCATGCCCTTTTATGGTGATGTTAGCCCCTTGTAGGGAAATGTTGTCCTCCTGGGGAAAAACGTTTGTCCTTCTTGGGCATCAGGAACATGCCAAACATGCGACTTTTGCACATAACTACCTCCCAAAAACTCCACAAGCATTGGATGATGTCATGAGTGTCCTGGGTGACATCATGGGCCTTCCAAGACCAATGTCCTGGTGGAAAGGGCACAACCCCTTGGGTAAGGCTCTGCCAACATACCTCTGGTGGAACATCCTCCTCTTCTCTGGTGCAAACCCTCTGATCTATCTATGCCCCCTGTTGGGGTGTCAACATCCATCTGGTGGGATTTTAGCCTCATGGAGGTCTGAACTAATCATATCCCCATGTGTACCTGTCCATCTGGGTACCATCCATAGGGTATGGTCCTAAAACATTAAAAAATACGCCCTACATGGTCTCATAAGTCGCAGGGATCATAACAATGTCAATCACATCTAATCATCAATTTTATTAAACACGTGCATACAACTCCCTTTACCCGGACAAGTGCTCAAAGACATTACACTAATATACAATTCAAGTTTGGAGGAAGTGACAGGGTGTCCTATTGGGATAATTCTCACTGGATGTGGGGTGTTTCCGAAAGAGATAAAATCTAAGCCATGTGAGTGGATGAAGTGGATAAGGGATGTATGGGCAAGGGGTGCAATGATAACAGGGAAATGCATGGCTTACCTGTGGGTGCCTCTGTAGAGGGTGAGTTGAACCTTTCATGGATGCAAATGTTTCCAAGCCCATTCATTCCTTTTGTCTTTTTCTAATTGCTTTTTCTTCAAGAAGATAGCTAAGGGACACTGCCCTTGCGTGGTGACTAGTGGTGGCAATTTTACCCACAATCATTTCATGGAAATGAGAAGGTTGGCTCATGATGAGACCTCATTTTTCTTGGCTATGCCACCAAGAGCCACTACCCTGGCATGGTGACCAGTTGTTGGTAGTGTCATACCACTACATGCCCATGGAACTAATAGGCTAGCTTGTGATGAGACCCCCTATCCTCTAACCATGTCTTCTTTTATTATTTTTATGGGTCCCTCTATTTCTTGCTGAGAATTCCTTTACTGTTTTCTTGGGGATCCCTGGGAGAAGCATATCGAGGTTTCATTCTTTGGCTTCAATCTTTTTCCAGCTGCTTTTATCCTCTAGGCCTTTATCCCCTTCTTCCCACAAGGTAAGGTACAACCCTTAAATATTTGGCCAACCCAATGCCCAGACCAGTGTAATGGGATGGATGAGGGGGAGAAAGATGGAAAATGGTAAGTATGGTAGGAGCAAACGATGGATTCTCATGAATCCCCCTAGTGGAAACTCAGAACCTATGGTCACAAGATTACTAGGGCATCTTGTCATCCCCCCCCATATATGGTCAAGTGGATAGGCATAATATCCAAGCACTCGTTAGAAACAAAAAGAATTGAATGCACATATTCAAAGGTTTTGAGGATCAGAGTAATACATACCATGATACCCAGACTCATTATCTCATGGAGCAAGATCCACTTCTGCTATAGGATTAGGCTGAGGTGATGGATGTTTTTTTTGCTGACAAAGTGGAGGCACTAAAGAATGAAAATATGGGCCCTCTAGGGCCATGCTCAAGTCGATTCGACTCTCGGTACTCCATGTGTAGGACCTGTGGAACTCGAGTTATAATCTCCTTAGTTATCCCTAAAATGGGGATAACAGTATGCATTGGCAATGGAAATGGTATGGTATGCCTTGCCATTGTATGGTATGAATTGGAAAAGGAAATTATATGCAATGAAAATGGAAATGGTATGCAATGGAAATGGAAATGACAAGATTAATACGCAAATGAAGAAGTTTAATACATAAACAATGCTTGCACTAAATGAACAAGTTTAATACATAAAAATTACAATCAAAGGATTCATTAAGCATGTAATTCTACAACTTGTAATTCATTAAACTTGTAATTAAGAATGGCAAGTGAAGGAAAGGCATGGCAAGGTGAGGCATGGCATGAAATGGAATGGAATGAAAAGGCAAGGCATGGCATGCCAAGGCAAGGCAATGCAAGTGATGGCAAGGTATTGCATGCCAAGGCAAGGCATGGCATGGGAGTATTTCAAGGCATGGTATATTTTAACAACATTGCAAATATTTTAACATACCTAGATGGTTATTCAAGTAGACCATTGGGATAACTTCTAATATTGATGGTTTCCATTAACTTCTCGTCCTCATAGTAATGCAAGAAGTATCTCACCTTTGATGAGTTCTTTCTTGCCATTGTTTGTAGTTGGAGGTTTGTAACATTAACCAATTTTGTAAAGTGGTATACGAATTGAAATGGTTTATAATATTGAAATAAATAACCACCTTTATTCCATGTTCTTTGATCTTGTGTCAGATATTCTCCTTTAATAACCATGGACCCAATAAAAATTTCAATGCCTTTTGAGTCTGTTAATGATCCCATGAGGGTATTCTTTCCCTCTAAGTATCATGTCAGCGAATAATCAGTGCCCCATTCATTATCTCTTATGGAAACCATTGTGTATATGTGCCCTACAAAAAATGGAATGCCAAAATGTGAGTCCACTTAATGAACAAAGCATAAAACATTAATTCTAGTTATTCAAATTTAATAGAAGGATTTAATGAACCTGACAGTACAAGATCTAAGACATGATCATAATATGATGAAATACTTGATTGGTCCTCCTCCAATTGGGATAATTACATAGTTATACATTGACCAAAGCCTCCTATGAGAAGTGATACACAATCCCATCTATCAACCCAATCAGTCGATTCAAAATCATCCCATTCATTACTACTACATGGACCAGAGAAGCAAGATAGTTTTCTCATCCATATTTCAACTATTGCACTATCTAATGTCTTAACTAAATGGAATCCATGAGTTCCCGGGTTTTTTTTGAATTCATACCACTACGATCGATCTACATTGACCACCTCCCAAAAATATATATATATACATGTCCTTTCTTGTGTGATTGGTCTTCACGGGTTCTTGTTCCCTCTCCCATTACTGAAGAACACCATCCAGCAATGGATTTTGCATCTTGAATGAGGGAAGTGGTTGTGAAACTCATTTTTTTCCTGTGTGATGCTCTTTTTATGCATGCACTTGATCCATCATGCTCACCTTTTCTGTGCCTGGACTCAAAATAGTTCCAAATGTGTGGTACCTTTAGTTTTTTGTGCAACATACAAAACCATTGAAATACACGATCATTTTTTAATTGGCCTACGAAACCATCTAACCAAATCCAATGTTGATCCATCTGTATGTTATTCTCCTTCAGGTGATTGTAGAACAATTGAAAATAATGTTGTATGTAGGCTAATTCATGGCACCAATCATTGCTTATGTAGAAGTGATACTCTTTAAATATAAATCTATTTTGTTCATTACTATCTAGTCCATGACTATATCTAATATGTACCATTATGCTGATCTTCTCTGAGTTATAATATTGGCTTTGAATCTCATTTTGTGGTTGAAGGGTATATTTCTCAACAAAATCAACCATTGATAACACAGTCAAACAATAAATGTATCTCTACATATTATAAAATGCTCATCCTGCCATCGAGCCACATGGACATGTATGGACATGTTGAACATAATGTCATATATTTTCAACGAAGTCCTTCATAAAGTTACAAACACATACTTGGGAAGTAACCAATTGTATATCTTTTCTTTCCTGTCCTCCTTCAATATTATATGTCACATATGTTATCACATGAACTTGTCTGAGTCCTGTCGGTTTGTGGTTTCTACCTAAGTTTGTGTTTTTCCCTGTCTCTCTCATTTTGTAGACCAAGTCTTAAAATTCCCCCCCTTTGTCTCGTAAAATTGATTTCGTTTTCCCCCCTCTATGTTTAAAATGCCCCAATCTCCCTGTTTTCCCAGCCCACAAGCAGTTGTATGAATCCTTGATCATGAAGGATGCATCCTTGAACACAAAGCACAACTTTCCTAATAGTCCATTTCGGGCTTGAAGCACAAGTAGATTTTTAGGCAGTTTTAATCTTTCAAAGATGAAGATCCATCAGGCAAATTGATCAATGACGTGAGTTCTTTTGGAAGGTCAAAAGTTGCACGAAGTATAGTGCTAGAGAAAAATCATGAAGTTAAAAGGTCGATAAAATATTTTATTTGGGTTGTAGATATCATTAATAGAGATCAACGGTGGAAAATAATCATGGGAATAGATCTCATTAGAAGAGATCAATGGTGGAAAATATTCATGGGAATCGGGAGTTCAAAATGTCGTTAAATTTGTTTGTCAAAGGTCTGAACTCTCGAAACCCAAAATTAGCATGGGTCGTTCGATCCAGCAGGACGCGTGGCACCATATCTGAACTACAGAGAAAGTCATTTTGGGAAAACTGAAGTGAGGAATGTGAAAATTTCCCGAGTCCCAAAATGCCAAAGGCCCAAGGTCCCAAAGTGCTGAAATTAATCTAGATTGTTCAATTCAGAGGAACACATGGCATCAGATCAACAGATTCACAGTTTTGCGAATCAAAAGTTTTCAAGGGAGCTATCTTTCAAAGTCCCAAAAAGTGAAACCCCGAAGAACTTTGAAGATAGGCATCAGGTCACGTCCCAAGGTCATGTGGAAAGCAGGTCTAGGAGGAAATATTTTCTCCCATCGCGTGAAGTAGGCCGAGGTCCGAAGTCTCGAAGCCTGAAATCAACAGGATTTTTCCGATTCAGAGGGACGTGTGGCACCAGATCCAATAATTCGCGGTTTCACGAATCAGAGTTTTAGCATGGATCACGGCATAAGTTTTTGAAGAACGAAGTGCCCAAGAATTGGGCCCATGGTCATGGACCATGGTCATATGGAAAGAGGGTCCATAAATGAGGGTAAGCACCTATTGAGCAGCTGGCGACTAGGTTTTTTGAGGAAGCAATCGTGGTCGTCAAATTCAAAGAAATTCCGACCGTTGATCTGAATAAGCCTATGTTTGGAATCAAGTGGAGTGAAGACTCACGAAAGATGAAATCCCGAAGCACCTTTGGATATGAGCTACAAGTTATGGCCTGAAGTCGCATGTAGGATGGAACGATGGAGAAGAGATGTGCCAAGGCCGAAAGCACCTGTATTGGTCATAGAACAAGATCTGCATGGCCTCAAGGCACCAGGATTGACTCGAAGAAGTCATGGGCACCGCTTGGAACATTCATGGGTGTCAGGCCTCATCTTGATCCTGATGAAGGTAGTTAATGGAAATGGGGGTAGCAGTTGAGACCTCGTCTAACCCCATAAATGGAAATCATACTGAGAATGGCCGTGGGGGGAGATTTTCAATCTGAACTTTCCCTAGGGACAGATTTTCCTGCAAAGCACATAACTAAGTCGGGCTCTCGTCTAACATAAGAAGCCCTACACAAGCTGACAGAGTAGGCACCGACTGGAAACTTTGAATGCATGGGTCCAATCACATTCTTGGTGGTTGCAACTTTTTTAGTATATATAGGAAGTTTTGATATTTTTTTAAGGTTGAATGGTTGAGCTAGGCTCCCTTACTATTGTAATATTTTGATGAATACCATTGTTTCTCTAGTTATGTACTTGATTTGAGACTTCTTGATTAATCTAAGTCAACTTCTCTTACTCCGTCTTATTTGCCTATGATACTGAGAGAGTTCATGAATGACTAATTCACATGGATTGTTGTGACTGTATTATGATGAATGTTTGATTATAGTGTTGTAATGATTTCTTTCATTATCCTTGAAATTTGAATCCAAGAGGATCTTGTGTTTGATTTTTTCCTCCTTAGGCTACTTGAAGACCCAATGTCCATAGTAGACCCCTACACCTTTCTCACCAAATTCTTCCTTCTACTCACCTTTACTCCAACTTACTGAATGAAGTTAATCCAAGACCTCAATTTCTTGTGCATGATAGTCCAGACTTCTAAGTTAGAACGTTATTATCATTGATTCTTCTCCATTTGACCACCTAAAACTCATTTACATTTACTGTATAAAATGATGGGTACTGGTCTTACCTTCTATGCAATATGAGGGTGACTTCTAGTGCTAACATTTCTGGCGTCATTGTCGGGGAACAAATTGAAGACATTTCCCCGGGATAGAATGACAAAGAGCTTCTGATTCTGAAGGTGCATCAGAGATCAGAACCATTGAAGATTGCGCTTGCACCTAGAGACTCCATTGTGTCGACTCCGCTATTTCAATTGTGGCTTCCCCTAGCACACCCAAAGCTGAACCAAAGAATTTTTCTTGAGAAGGCTTTTAGCAACTACATTCTCAACATGAAAGTTCCCTGGGTGATTGAAAATGATCAGATCTGGTATTTGATGGTGAACAAAGACTAGACACATTCGGACTACATATCATTCACCCGGTGACCCCATGATTAAAGGATCCAAAGGCGACTCCACTATTTTGAAATGGAAAGAATCTTGGCTCAGAGATTTGCTCCTTTTAATTTCTCCTCTGTTCCTGGTTTTCCAAATGTTTTTCCTACTATGGATGAATGGGGTGATGTTTTGCCCATATTTAGAGAGCGTAAGGAGGACAAACCTACAGAGCATCTTTGTGAGTTTCATGAACTCATGCATCAATGGGAGATACATCATGAGGATGTATTATTAAATATTTTCATGTTCTCATTAGCAGGAGATGCTCATGAATAGTATCACTCCTTGTCCCTTGCTAGCATCTCCTCCCTGGGATATTTTCATGCAAATTTCAATAGGCACTGTCCAAAGTTTTATTCTTCTAAGTTAATTTGTCATAATTGTTGTGAAGAATATAAAGAATGTGTTCAAGGTGTGACTATTCCGAATGAAAGCTGTGAGGATGAAATCTCTAAGGATGGAAGCTGTGAGGATGAAGGTTGTGAGGAGGAAGAATATGCACTGGTTGAGTTGATGTGGTTGGTGAGATCACTTTCTGCAATGATAGATAAGTTGAAGGAAGATCATGTTCACTACTCTTTAGAAGAAAGCACAGAGGATTTTCCAGTCCTAGGAGCAGATGTTCTTGGCAGCCCTACTCATGATGGTGAGGTTGAGGATTGCATAGCCATAGAGGAAGCATATTCTACGCCTGATGCACCTACTGTCTCATATTTAAATGAACATATAGTTTTGTATTTAGATGAAAAGCAGTAGATCCCTACCTCATAATTTGATGACTCGGGGAGCAGACAACTTGGTGTAACAATTATGAATCAGATTCTGAGTTGAATATGAAGGACTTCCAAGAGCGTGCAATAGAGCCAAAGGTGCAGTTTATATCCTGCCCAGAGCCTGTAAGTGAGAAAGCATCACCTAGGATCAATCATCCTGCATTAGTTGTTCACTTACCTATGCTTACCTGAGACATCGAGCCATGTGTGAGAAGCTGCAAGACAGAGCATGTTTTTTGTCACCAACCCAGTGGGTTTTGTCACTTATTTTATGAGCCTGTAAGGGAGTACATGGAGTTACATTTCCTTCATTCTTTATAGCCGCCCAACTTTATCATGACTTCAACACTAGGAGGAAGGCTGAAATATATGATCCATCTGCTGTCACAGTTGCATTATCTGTTGTTAATCACTGATAGAGTAAATGGTCTTCCAGTTAGGAAGTTACTTAAATGGATATGGTGGAAGTTCGCTTTCACCTAGCACTGTGTAAAAAATCATTAGTCTAGGGATGTACATAAATAAGCTCCTTCTGGAGCCCATGTATTTGACTTTGTTTATATTTTTTATTGGCCTGTAATCCTCAACAAGAATGTTTTTGAGATTGACTCCATAACCCAACAGCTAAGGCATTGGAACTACTTGTTCTTGGTAGCTCGCAGGGAGAATGCCATCCCCTATGGAGCCAAATGTTATCACATGAAATTTTCAGAGTCTTGTGGGTTTGTGGTTTCTACCTAAGTCTGTGTTTTTCCCTGTCTCTCTCCTTTCACAGAACAAGTCTTAAATTTTCCCCCCTTCGGCTTGTAAAATTATTTTCGTTTGCCCCCCTCTATGTTTAAAATGCCCAGGTCTCCCTATTTTCCTAGCCCACAACGAGTCGTCTGAATTCTCAATCATGCAGGCTGCAACCATGAATACAAGCACAACTTTCCTAATAGTCCATTTCGGGACTTAAGCACAAGCATATTTTTAGGAAGTTTTAATATTTCAATGACGAAGATCCATCATGTGAATTGATAGACAATGTGCGTTCTTTCGAAAGGTAAAAGTTTGCATGAAGTATAGCGCCAGAGCAAAAGATCGAATTCAAAAGGTTGAGCAATGATTTAATTTGGGTCGTAGATATCATTAGGAGAGATTAATGGTGGAAAATAATCACGGGAATCGAGAGTTTGAAATGTCATTAAAGTTGTTCGTCAAAGGTCCGAACTCTTGAAACCCAAACTTAGCATGGGTCGTCCGATCTAGTAGGATGCGTGGCACCAGATATGAACTATGGAGAAAGTGATTTCGGGAAAACTGAAGTGAGGAATGCGAAAATTTCCCAAGTCTTAAAATGCCAAAGCCCCGAGGTCCCGAAGTGCCGAAATTAATCTGGATCATTCAATTCAGAGGAACACATGGCATCAGATCAATGGATTCGTAGTTTCATGAATCTGAAGTTTTGAAGGGAGCTATCTTTCAAAGTCCCGAAAAGCGAAACCCTGAAGCATTTTGAAGATAAGCATCGGGTCACGGCCTGAGGACATGTGGAAAGAGGGTATGGGAGGAAATATTTATGCTCATCGCATGAAGTCAGCTGCATGAAGTCAGCTGAGGCCCGAAGTCCCGAAGCCCGAAATCAACAGGAGCCATTCGATTCAGAGGGACGCGTGGCACTAGATCCGAGAATTCACAGTTTCACGAATCAAAGGTTTTAGCATGTAGCACGATGTAAGTTTGTGAAGCACGAAGTCACGAAGTTCCCAGGAATTGGGCCCATGGTCATAAAGAAGGGTAAACACCTATTGAGCAATGGTCGAGGAAGGGTAAACACCTATGGTCGAGGAATCAATTGTGGTCATCAAATTCAAAGCAAGGTCGACCGTCGATCTGAATAAGGCCATTTCGCAAGTTCAGGCGTTGAGATATTTGGAATCAAGTGGAGTGAAGACTCTCGAAATATGAAATCCCAAATCGCCTTTGGATATGGGTGCCAAGTTATGGCTTGAGGTCGCATGCAGGATGGAGCGATGGAGAGGAGATGCGCCAAAGGCTGAAAGTGCCTGTATTGGTCACAGAAGAAGATTTGAATGGCCTCGAAGCACCGAGATTGACTCGAAGAAGTCATGGGAATCGCTTGGAAATTTAATGGGTGTCAAGCCTCGTCCTGATCCCGATGAAGGTAGTTAATGGAAATGGGGGTGGCATTTGAGACCTCGTCTCACCCCATAAATGGAAAGCATACTGAGAATGGCCATGGGGGGAGATTGTCAATTCAAAGTTTCTTGAGGGATGGATTTTCCTGGAAAGAACATAACTAAGTTGGCTCATGTCTGACATAAGAAGGCCTGTACAGGCTGACAATGTAGGCACTGAATGGAAACTTTGAATGCAGGGGTTCGATCACATTCCTGGTGGTTGCAACATTTTTATATATATAGGTAGTTTTGATATTTTGTTAAGGTCGAATGGTTGAGCTAGGCTCCCTTACTATTGTAATATTTTGATGAAGAACATTGTTTCTCTGGTTATGTACTTGATTTGAGACTTCTTGATTAATCTAAGTTAGATTCTCTTACTCCATATTATTTTCCTCTAATACTGAGAGAGTTCATGAATGATTGATTCACATGGATTGTTGTGACTTTATTATGATGAATGTTTGATTATAGTGTTGTTATGATTTCTTTCATTTTCCTTGAAATTTGAATCCAAGAGGATCTTGCATTTGATTTTTTCCTCCTTAGGATGCTTGAAGACTCTATGTCTATAGCAGACCTGTACACCTTTCTCACCAAATTCTTCCTTCTACTCACCTTTACTCCAACTTACCGACTAAAGTTAATCCAAGACCTCAATTGCTTGTGCATGCTAGTCCATATTTTTGAGTTAAAATGTTATTATCATTGAGTCTTCTCTATTTGACCACCTAAAACTCAATTACATTTACTGTATAAATTGATGGGTACTAGGCTTACCTTCTATGCAATCTGAGGGTGACTTCTAGTGCTAACAACATATTTAAATCTTTGCAAGAAAACCTCCTTCCTACCCAATTCATACTCATCACTTACATGGATGCACTTGCTCAGTAATGTCATTATACCACACCTGGGGAATGTCCCCTCTAAGAATGATTTTTGATCAAATGTAAAACCCTCTGGGATTGTACACAAGATGTTGTGAATTAAGTCTTTAGATGACGACCATGGCAATATAACTGGGCATTCCTGCAAAAGGGTGTTATGAAAACATGATATATATATATCTGTGTGTGTGTGTGTGTGTGTGTGTGTGTGTGTGTGTGTGTGTGTTTGTGTGTGATAGTAATAAATATACTCAATGTGATATATACAACAACATGTGTTACGAGTTTTGTTTATTCGAACATACCAAAGCTTGCATTTATGGAAAGATTTTTGGCCTAGGTTAAGTTCACTATGTACTGTTTTGAATCTCTCATACAATTCTATCTGTGTAATGTCAAGAAAGTGTTTGATATGGGGTTCACGGTCCCTAGATCCCCTTCTCAGTTTTAGTACATCTTTTTCATTGGAACAAGGACTTGTGTTCTCATGCCAGAAATCTTGAACTAGTCCCTTAACTGCTCTAATTAAATTCATGTCATAACGAGGTAGCCTTCTAGTGAAGGCCCACAAATATTTTGGGGCACTTATTTCAAGGCTATCTCACCTATGAGAATACTTTCTAAGGTTTTTGACATTGCATTTCAAGAGGTGAGAGGTTTGTTGTAACAAACTATGTTTTCTTATCATCTTGCTAACAATTGACTGGGACAAGACATGTCATCTTGCATTGTGGTATTTAGAACGATAATTCTTACCAATTCTTTGAAAATCATATATAAGGTTTCTAAAAATATGATGACTTATTTCTACACTTTTGATTGTTTTAATGCCTAAAATTCTCCTAAGAATAGTCAAACTTCTAGATTTTAACAAATATAAAAATAATTGACATTTAGCATCATCTGATTTTGGTTCAAAATATTCTTGAATGATTTTATAAGAGTGATAATGAATATTACAGTTAGGTAACTTACCTTCAAGTGATGCTAGACCACTTTCATTGACCTGAATGCATTTAGGAGTTCTTTGACACATAATTCTCAATCTAGATAGGGACAATGAACCCCTATGCTGGAACTCTTGACCTCCGTGTTGTGGAGTTAACAATGTTGCAGTTAGTTCCCCTTAATTCACTAACAGATCAACTGTGGGAGGAGATTTGATATTAGATTGTCTAGTTTCTGGAACATTTGAATTTCCAACAAGAGATTGCACCATAGGACCTTCTTCACCACAATGTTGTACACCAGTTGATTTTTATTCTCTACTTTCATCCATTGTATAATTAGCTCCAAGAAAAAACTCCATCATCTGGTCATCCACAACAATTTGTCTTGATGATATATTGTTTGGATTTCTCTCTAATGAACTATTACGCTTTGATTATGGTGATGGAGGAGAAACAATAGTGGCATCTATTCCACAAGAAATTGGATTTTCCTCTTCTGAAAGCCTACACTTTGACATATGTAACTTTTCTTTTTCTCTTTCTTCTTCTACCTTTTCAACCGGTTTCTATTTTCTTGAGGACTTTATTTCTCAAATCCATCAGTTCCCCATGTTGAAAGAGAAAAATTGGCTTCCAAACACCCCACCACAAATTTGTCTTTGTATACGTAATAAGACACAACCAAGTGGAGAAACTTGTTAATGTATTAAAAAAGAATGCACAACTAATAATTCAAATTCCAATTCCAATTCCAATTTCACTTGGACAAATTTGTCTTCCAATTACAATAAGACACAAAAAAATAAAAACAACAATTCCAATTGCACTTGGACAAATTTGTCTTCCAATTCCAATAATACACAAGAAGATACAAACAACAATTCCAAGTGCACCTGGACAAATTTTTCTTCCAATTCCAAGAAGACACAAGTATATACAAACAACAATTCTGATTACACTTGACAAAGTGTCTTCCAAAGTTTCCTAGAATGGTCTGGTAATAGCACAAACGTCTCTATGAATCTAACAAGAACACTAAAATAAGTAAAGCATGTCTGTGTGGGTTGTTTTTTTCTGAAGTTGTCATGGATTTTTGTTGGCCATGAGATAGATGAGGTGGGGTGTGCTTGGAACCAAACAATTCCCGGTAGGAATTCATGCGTGATCCAGATGGATCTTGGTGGCCATCCATTTCCACTGAATCACCATTTTGAGCATGTGGTTTTGATAAACCATGATATTCACCCTTTTGATGGGGAATGGAATGTAATGTCATCTTTATTTGTTAGTTACAGACATCATGTAATGATTTCCTAGTGGTCTTATGTACATGCCTACAACATAGTGTTAACGCACCAGATCCCATTGGAACTACGCAGTTAAGCATGCTCAGGCTAGAGTAGCATTAGGATGGGTGACCGCCCGAGAATTCTTAGTATTTTACATGCATATGGAATTTTATAAACTTAAACCAATTCATCCCACATGCATCATGGGAATTTTTCTCCTCTCACTCTCTCATATATAATCGAGGTGAAGGAGGATATTTAAGCATGCAATGGATTGTGATGTAAATCTTGTTGTGAATCAAGCGTAGCCAACATCTCTTTCTTTTCAGAGATAAGCTACCCCATTCTGCCAGTTTGTGCTCTACAATGGTTTTCTCTCTTGTTCATTAATAGAAGTTGGTTTTCACTGTATTTCCGTGTTCTCCGCATTATCTTTGTGTATTTCCTTATTATATCTCGGTTATATTTTTGTCTTCATGTCATTCTCAAAATAATCCCGATCAATGTGTGTGCACTAAAGAGCACACACGTTCTAGAAATGTGCACACATTCTTGTTGAGCCTAAACCAACAAATACTACAATGAAGTTAAGTAATAGGAGCACATGCACGCTCTTAATGCAATGAATATAGCATTTATTATAGACCAAAAATGTTTATGAATAAATATGTATAGGGGTATGGGGACAACTAAGGCCTAAGGGGTTAGGATTGAAAGTTGTTTTAAGGATAGAGCAATGGTTAGGGAACCATGATGCCAGTGATGTGGGTGAAAGGGTTGTACACAAGGTATATGCATAGTGCACTCAGGGATCGAGTGTAGAGAGGGTTAAGGATTGAGTATAAGTTATGCCTAGGATTAGATGGAGCTAGGGTGATCTGGATTATTTTCGGCACAAAATGAGAGCAGTGATATAATAAATAAATGTACAGAGATATCACATATATCCAATAATATAACATAAATGTATCAGATATGCAACCATAAACACATATATACAGTAATACAAAATTTCTATTAATGAGCAAAAATGTACAAAGACTATAAAATTATAGAGTGAAAGACTAGCTAGAATGATGGCAGCTTATCTATGAGAAGAGATGTGACAGATACTCGCATTAGAAAGAAGATGATTTTAAAATGAGGATCCAAAGGAATTTTTATCATAACTAAAATCCAAAACACTAACCCCATAAGATGAAAAGCCAATAGTTTTGTGGACCCTATTTTGGGTAGTTTGGTGTATCAACTTCTCGGGGGTGTAATCTTGGGATACAATCTCTGTTTGGGGTGCATGATAGCTCGTTGAAAGATATTGTCAAGGAGATTCATTTTGGGGGCTTAATCAAAGCCTTTGGTTATAAATTAGAATCTCAACCCCAAAAAACCTTCATTTAGGACCTCAAAATGGCCCCAGATGTTAAAAACTGCTAAAAATAGTAAATTGCTAAAATTGTCAAAAAATTGTCTTGAGCCAGTTGGAAAAGGTGTGTGGCCAATGATATCCACCTGGATCAATCCTCCCTCCTTAGGAAGAAATGATATCCATTTATTTGAGTTCCGGGGGGAGAGGGGAAATCGATTGAATCTTGGTGCACTACTTGCCTGGCTGGAGACGTTGCCCTGTAGAAGGCTGTCATGAACTTGTTGTTGGTAGGGTTGAATATATTCAAATAGTTTGGCTACATGAGATATCTAGGTGCAGAAGGAATCTTTACACTTTGTTACATTGTTTTTGACCTGCTTCTGTTGGATAGAAGGTGCTTGGGTCGAGGCTGTAGTGGTTGCAGTATCCTTTTGTTCACCTTTTGAACAAGTTGTGAAGAAGCCTAATTTGGTAGTATGTGATACAACCTTGTGGCATTGTTTAGGTGGGACAGTAGTTGGAAGTACCTCTGGTATATTATAGATATGACCCCCCAGAGTAACAATGACATTGCGAGGTCGAGACTCATAGATAGCATGGGGCTTCCACATATATGTCTGTATCAAGAGAATAACACAGACATCTAGCAGGGAAACATCACATAATACCTCATCCTTGAAGGGATGGATGTCGTATGACAATTGACACTGTTGGCTGACACAAAGATCTCGTTCCTAGCGAAGCCACCCGATGTTGTATGGTTGCGGGTGTGGTGTTGTCGACAATCCCAATTGTTTGACGACCTCTGCTAAGATGAGGTTCTTCTGGATTCCACTATCAACAATAAAATGTAGCAGGGTCCCATTCACCCACATCTATGAATGAAAAAGGATCTCCCCCTCTTCAGGATCTATGGTTTCTTCTAGTTGAATTGTTGTTGTCGCGACAATAGCAGTGGGGTCTTCATAGATGATCTGTCTTCTATCAATATTTTCTGAATCAGATTCTGAATCAGGGTCTGGGTCCTTGTCTTTGATCTCAACCACCAATGAATATTTTATGAACATTCATTGGTGTTGTGCCAGGGGATTTTATGGAAATCACACCATTTTTCGGTGTCCTTCTTCGTCTTTTCGTGACCCTTCTTTTCCCGTGGCCTAGACTAGTTTTCAGGAGACTGTTTGTTAGGGACATATTTATCATACTTTGGTTTTTTCAGATTTGAAGACCTGAAATCCCGTTTGTTCTGGTGCTTAAATTTCTGCTCGTTTTTAACAACATATCGATAAGAAACACCGAGTGATGAGATGTCCAAAAAATCCATTTCAAGTTGGAGGTATCTATGTATAGCCCCATGGTATTTTAGAACCAAATGTTGTTTAGAGAATTTGATACCTAGATTGGTGTGCAAGGTATGGAAGGTATTGGTGAAATCTAAAACTTCTTGGCCCCTCTCTTGTCGTAGTGTGGTCCATCTCATGCACTGGTCCTCATAGTTGCCAACAGGGTAATATTGTTCCTTTATCGCATAGACAAAAAAATCCCAAGTGGGCTTGACCCCATATATTCCAGACTCCTTTATGGAAATTTGCTCCCAGTGAGTTTCCCACCAATGTTTGACATAGGGGATATCCTTAAGGAGTGCGAAGGTGATCGTTTCCCTGTCGGAGAAATTATGAACAAAGAAATAACCTTCTTGAAGATTTAACCATTTTTTTAGGGCTTTCGCATCTATTTGTCTTGAAATACGAGAATATAAAAATTAACTTGTACCTTTAAAGGCGAGGTGCTTCCAAAGTGGTCTCTTGATGAAGACGTGCCTATTGTTATCGATAGGTGTTGAAGGATGTGGGAAAAATTCTCCATCATTTCATCCCTCTGTAGCGTGAGAGCTTGCTCAAGCAACATATTAATAGAATCATTTTCTCTATTGCTTCTCTTTTCTTCTACCATGGAGGGTTTCTTGGGTGTGTGAGAGAAATTGTCCTCAAGAGAGACAAGCTCGATACCCAATTTTCTATACTCAGACCTCATCAGAGACATGCACTGAAAAAACGATCAAGAGCATCCTACTCTGATACCACTGATCCGGATTATTTTCGGCACGAAATGAGAGCAGAGATATAATAAATAAATGTACAGAGATATTGCGGATATCCAATAATATAACATAAATGTATCATATATGCAATCATAAACACAGAGATATAGTGATACACAATTTCTATTAATGAGTGAAAATGTACAAAGACTGTAAATTACAGAGTGAAAGACTCGCTAGAATGGTGGCAACTTATCTCTGAGAAGAGATGTGATGGCTACTCACATTTGCAAGAAGATGATTTTACAATGAGGCTCCAAATAAAATTTTATCATAAATAAAATCCAAAACCCTAACCCCAGAAGATGAAAATTCAACATTTTTGTGGACCCCGTTTTGGGTAGTTTGGTGTATCAACTTTCTGGGGGCATAACTTTCGCATACAATCTTCATTTGGGGTGCACGATAGATCATTGGTAAGGCATTGTAGAGGATATTCATTTTGGGGGATCAATCAAAGCCTTTGGCTATCATTGAGAAACTCTATCCCAAAAAACCTTCATTTAGGCCCTCAAAATGGCCTCGGAAGTTAAAAACTACTAAAAATAGTAAATTGCCAAAATTGCTAGAAAATTGTTTTGAGCCAGTTGGAAAAGGTGGTTGGCCACCAATATCCACCTAGATCATAGGGGGGTCTATGACATGGTCTATGACAAGCTCTAGGTCAACATCTACATCTATATCTTGCTCTATGTTGTGGTCGAATTCATGGTTTACGTCAGGATTTAGGTCATCGTCTAAATCTAGCTCTAGCTCTATGTCATGGTCTAGTTCTATGTCATGATATATGTCATGGTAATAATATAGGTCTAGGTAATTCTATAGGTCTTTCCATGTCTAAGTAAAGACATGGAAAGGGGGGTTTTCCAAGATAGTGTTGCATAATTGTTGAAAGGGGGGTTTTCCAAGATAGACCAGGATGTTATGAGAGAGATGGTGAGAGGAAGCAGATATGGTTGAGATGACCCTCACCAAACCCATACCTTACTGGAGTTAATTACTCAAACCCATAATAATCCTCTGACCCATAAATGAATTACCATTCAATATGGTAGTTGGAAAATCCCTCCTCAATATTTAATGAGGAGATGGGGTAGAGTACCCATCTGCAAGGCTCCCAGACCTGACCACGAGATGGGAATTTGGACCCTCACAATATTTTTGAGGAAGGAAATAAAGGAAGGGATTCATGGGCATAGGAAGATCGGAAAGGAAGAGGAGAGTGTGTGAAACTCGAGATTTCGAAGGAGAACTGAGAAACAAATTCATTCTTGGACCAAGAAGTTGTTGGCAGTGTTTTCAGTCCAAGATGATAAACACAGTTGCAGATAAGACGTGTGACTATGGAAGTACTCATTTCAAGGCCCCTTGATTGGTACAAATAAAAAATGTTTTCTAAGTTCTTGTGGGAGGAGGAGAGTAACCTCCATCCCTGATTGATGCAGAGAAGGAAGAAAGAGACTCTCTCATAGCATCATGGTCTAGCTAGAGGGTGGCCAATGGTAAATCCATTTAGGAGTGGCTATACCTATGGTTGGGTGGAAAAAGTAACCCCTTTTAGCAGTTGTTGCATGATTTTAGTCTCTGATAAGTATTTTCATACGCTGTGTAATGAAATGGAAGTGATGGTTGAATGCCTGTATTTATGTTTAAGTTTTACAGTGTTTGATAAATCATTAGAAATGATCATTTTCTTCTGTAAACTTTTGTATTCACATGGTATCTTGTTTCCCTCAGCTTAGTAGCTAGAGAGCTATGGGATGTGGGTCTGTAAGTGAGTCTAATTATAGGCTACGGTATTTGCACTAGTTGGAAATTCCCTGAGGGAATTTTTCCCAAGGATTGACCTTGTGATGTGAGAGAGTCGAGGTAGAGTTAATGGGGAAACTTAAGTCCCCCCTACCTATCTAATTTACCTTTGTAGGAATACTAAGTTTGAACCCTGTGGAAGGAGGGAGCCTCCCTCAAACCCTTCAACTATGTGACCGAGGGATTATGTCCATGTTTCTAACCAAATTGTGGCTAAATGTTGAGTGCATAGCCTCAAGGCTTGTCCAAGAATCCATATGACCAAGGTATGGGAACCCTACACTAGGCCCGAAAGGAGATAATATTTTTTGGCTTCATAACTCTAGGAGTTTGAAGCTTTGAGGTGTTATCGCCTTACATTTTCAAACCGGCCAAAGGAAACATTTTTCCACGGTTACTCATGAGGTTGACCAACATCTGGTGGTTTCCCTAATTGTGGAAGATGGACCTACCCCACCATTAAATCTTGATCCACTTATCAGTCCTGAAGTCATGCAATTCATAGATCCAAGGGTTCTATGGATATTCAAGAGAACGTAGCTATCATAACACAAAAAACCTCTAATTTCAGAGTTGTGAATTAATGTGAATCATATATCTTGGGATGCTTGGGGATCCTTCCTGGCCGTTAGATCCATGAGGCAGTCAGTTTGGCATTGACCACTCCAGGAGAGAGGGAGTGGTAAGCGAGTGGAACCTCTGAACTTCGAATTCGCGAAGCGATAAGAGCTATAGATCTGAGTATGTTTCGAGATCTCCCATTAAATTTATACCATGGTCATCCTGATGTTGACCACTTTAGAAGCAAGGAGGAAGTCACATAGTGGAACCCATGAAAACCAAATTTATGAAGTAACAGAGGTTGTAGATCAGTGGATCTACATAGACACATCTCAACCATGATATCTAAGGGTGTTGGAAGGCTATCAGTTGGGAGTGATGTGGCAACTGATGTCACTGAGGGTGACGCGGACCCACGTTTGATGTGTCGCGTGTCACCTTGATTCATACTTTTCATACAACCTATGTGACCATTAGAACATGACACATTTCATCCATTGATGGGGCCACATGTCATCTCTACGCTGTCATGTGACACCCCCTCACACATATTCTCTTGGCCCATTTGGTAGGTGGAGTACTTGGGACCCACCTGTCCTTGCCTCTACATTCAATACGCCACCATGTGTAAGGGTGGACCCTTCAACAATCCAGGGCTTTGGAACTCCGGAGGATTGGGGTTTAGTGTTGTAGACAAGCCGAAAGGACTGAAGGTCAGAGCCACATTGCAAGCTTCCAGTTCCTTCGGAAGTTCAGGAGTTTGGGATTCCGGAGGATATGCGCATAGAAAGGAAAAGGGGCATTCAACACTGAACGTCAAATTCCTCTTTATCTTATGTTTTAAATGAGGATGAAGTCTTTTTGTTGGATTAGACGATGGATGGAATTCCACTGTGGATGCAGGGACACTGGGGAGTCTCTAGGAATACGGGGAACTTGGGATGGTACGAAGGATATAGACCCAGGTGGGTGCCATGTGTCCCTCGACTAATAGTTCCCAAAGAGATTTGGGAGGCCATAATCTAAAATCTAGAGCTCGCATTCGAGCATGGTAGTAGACATTATAAAGATATGGTACAAAAGAAGAGGATGGAGACCTTGAAAAGAGGATATGAGACGATTAATTGAAGAAAAACTTTGATGCCCCATACCTAAAAGGGTACTTAGTGGTCAGGTGTGTTACAATATCAAAGGTATTATGAAGAACATTTGAAAGTATAAAATCAAAGAGATTATTGGTCATGACAAATCTCCTCAGAGATAAACAATGAATGAAGATCCAAACCCCTAACCTCCTCCGAGGTAGATAAATTATATTTAGTAGGCTCATAGTAGTAGTGGATTAGGAATTAGAACTCAAATTTATTATGGGACACATTTCTTTTTCCTTATAAAAAAAAAGATAAAATGGGGGTTGTTGCGGCCACTACATAAACCTTTATCTCTATAATATGTACTGAGAAAGGTCAATCAACCCTTCTCCATTTATCGCCAATGATAGGCTATATTATGTATGGGAGAGGAGGCATAAATGAAAATAATTATGGAGAATGGTTTGGTAACCCTTTCCCATTATGCTTCCATTCAAAAGATCTTATATCTACGTTGCAAATTGACTAGATTAAAAATATATGGATAAGATTTAATGGACTCTACCCTAGTCCATCCTTATAGTGAACTCTTATATATGTATAATAGACTACCTAAATAAAAATTGATATAGAGAAGGGATATCCAACCCTTCTCCATTCTTCCTCGAATAAATTGTACGAAGAAGGGTTGGTTGACCCTTCTCTACTCTGGCCTAAAGAAAAACTATACCATGTGATGGACTTATGACCTCAATGAAAATGTGTATGGATAAGTGATAGCTAAGCCTACCCTATATTCTACCAACAAAAATCTATGTTATACATGGGAGAGTAGGATTAATGAAAACTAATATGGATAAGGGTCAATTGACCATTTCTAATTGTTGTTCCATTGAAAAACTCTTCCATATTCATAGTAGTTTATGTATATCAAAATGTATGTGTGGAACAATTCCAAGAATAAAATTTATATGGAAAAGGGTCAATCGAACCTTTCCATTTATATATTGAAAATGTGTCTTTTCCAAAGTGCAACCTCTATTTTCATTGACAATATCAATGAAAATATGTATGGAGAAGGGTTAACCTATTGTTTCCATTACTTCTCACAACAAAAGCCTATTCTATGTGTTTAAGAGAATGTATAAATTAAAATTTATTTGTATAGGGGCCATCCAGCCCTTGTCAATTCTTCCCCAAAGAAATTGTATGGCTAAGGTTTGACCAAACTCTTTCTATTGTGGCCCCAAAGGAAAGCTATAGTATGTTTTGGATTGAGGGTGTCAATGAAAATATGTATGGGGAAGAGTTGGATAACTATTTCCATTCTTTCTCACACTGAAAATCTATTCTATATGTTTAAGAGAACTGCTAAATGAAAATTTATATGGATAAGGGTTAGTAGATCCTTCTCTATTATTACACTAAATAAAAACTATACGATGTTTAGAATTGAGAGTGTCAATTGAAATATATATAGAGAAGGGTTGGGAAAAAAACTTAATTTCCTCTTAGAACAATAGCCTACTCTATGTGTGTAGGAGAATGACTAAATGAAAATTTATGTGGAGAAATGTTAGTTTTCCCTTATCCATTAATCCCAAAAGGAATTGTATAAAAGAGTCAATTGATCCTTCCCCATTATTCCCCAAACAAATTGTATAGAAGGTTTGATTGTCCCTTTTCAATTTTTCCCCAAATAAAAACACAACTATGTGTGGGATTGAGGGTGTCATTGAAAATATGTATGGAGAAGTGCTAATTGTCCCTTTCCATTTCTCCCCCCAACGAATACCTCTTATATTTTTGTAATATATTCTCTAAATGATTTTTTTTATGGAGGAGTATCCACCAACCCTTCTCCATTCTTCCCAAAAGAAATTGTATACAGAAATGTTGGGAGACCCTTATCTATTTTTCCTCATAAGAAAACCCTGATATGTTTAGGATTGAATATTTTAATGAAAATATGTATACAGAAGGGTTGTCCAATCCTTTCCATTTCTTATCCCAAAATGTAAATTCTAACCTTGTACAATATCTACCGCAAACTGATATTCAGAAAAGAACAGCAAAATTTACAATGGCAAATACAAACATTACACAGAGATTTTTCACCTGGAAACCCAAACCGGGAAAACCAGCATATATTATATTCATACATTGTTGTTTTACATTGTTTACAATACAATATACATATAGGATCCAGCGGCATCCAAAACCCTAACTCAATGACCTGGATTAGTCCAAAACCCTAATTCCTTAACCGGAAATAGAAAACCATCGGCAAAAAACCATGTGCCGAAAAACCACCTAATATCATGTGGTCACAGAATGTCGTCCGGAGTAACCGGCCCGAAAAAATTTGCAGTACGAATCCCCCTTTCGAGGGGCTCCACTAAGAAGGGGAAAGATATAACACATACCCAACATTCTCCCACTTGTTTTCTTTGCACCCAAAGGGGTTAGTTTATAGTCAATCGAGAGCAAATGCCCATGGATCCTCTACACCAAGAGAACTTCGATTATGGGATTTTGTTAATGAATCTGCAACGTTCTTCAAAGTATCCACCTTCATAATTGATACTTTCTTTTCTTCAATCATGTCTCTAGTGATATTGAACATCGATGTGCTTTGTCTTTGAATGATGGCAGGGTTCTTAGCCAAGAAGAATTGCACTCTGGTGTCCTCTGTATCCGCCTGACTTCTTGTACCAGCCAATACTGAACACCAATGTTGCCCGGCATGTATTGCTTCTTTACTTTGCATGAGTGGTGACATACATTCAGGTGCGTAGTTGAAAGTGCCACTCTACATACTTTTAACTCATCCAACTTATTGCTCCTCAAGCGAGGTTAAATACATACGCTTGTAGATCTCCCTCACGATCTATCTCCGGCCAGATGCATCTACAAAGCCATGTATATCAACCACTACGTCCAATCCTGGTCTTCATTGGTATCAAAATCCATGGCCTTTCATGATTGCCAACATGAAATACACGAAAACCCTTTTTTTTGTTGTCTAATGCTCCTTCCTGGTTTTGACATATACCAGCTAAAACTCCTTGCATGTGCAGTATGCGGTCCTAGTCTGGAACCATTGCATACATCTTATAGCTTCACCTGCATATGGAACCACGTACATGTCCTCTCTTCTTCATGTCTTGGGACAGCCGATCCGTGAACTTGTACCAACAGGAATAGGAACCTTATTTGGTTTACATTCCTACATATTAAACCTCTATGATATTTGTCTCCCTTTATATTTTCTCTGATTTAACCATGGTTTTCTTTTCGATCTCTTTTTAATTTCCATGCCAAAATGAAATTTGGAAGCATGATCCTTCGTAATGCGAATTTAGAGGACCAAGCGAGTTTCACATCTGGATAATCTCCCCTTGTTGTTTCTCCGGCAATAACATGTCATCCACATACAAGACCAAATAAATCAAAATGATCACCAATTAATTTAGAATACACCACGGTGATCCTCTTTGCTTCATAACGTGAAGCCAAGTCTCAATATATAATTATCAAATTTTGATACCACATCCTTGTTGATTGTTTAAAATATACGGGGACTTTTTCAGCTTGCGTACCAGCTCCTTCTTTTCCTTTCACGGTATAACCTTTTGGTTGTTTCATAAAGATTTCTTCTTCGAGATCCCCATGCGAATGTTGTCTTCCTCCATCTGTTCTATTTCAAAAATCAAATCACCGTGACAACGGATAACAAGTATTCACAGGGATTAGCGGCAACAGGAGAAAATTCTCACCAAAATCAATTCCTCAACTTTGCAGAATAACCCTTTTCTGCATTGAGCTTTGTATTTCTCCACTTTTTCATACGCGATCCAACTTCTTTTTAAATACCCATTTACGGCCAATTGGATTTCTTCGATTGGAAACTCACTATGAGTCAAAACCTCATTCTTATCCAAAGATGTATTTCTTCTTCATGGCCCGCTTTTCAAGATTTCCATCCCTCTGAATCCTTGCCTCCACGACGTTCTAGGATCTCATCATCAGTAATAGACAAAACAGAATTTGAATGGAAATCAGGTGGAATATACCTCAACTTTAGGTAGCCTTTCGATCAATCTCCTCAATCTTGGAGTATGAGGATCTTCTTCTTCGATTCATGTTCTTACGTAAAATTTCTTCATCATCCTTTAAATCAAACTCTATCTTCTGCAGTTCTTCCTTACTTGAGTAGGACTTCGTTAACAACATCCTTCATTTCTCCTAAATACCACGTCATTTGTATACACTACCTTCTTAGTTTCTAGGTTCCAAATCTTATAACCTTTGAGATAATCTTTATATCCAATAAAGATACATTTTTAAACCCTTTTATCCAGCCTCCCTATTTCCTTTGGAACATGAACACTTCTGCGACCAAATACCTTAAGATGTTGTAGAAGAAGGTTCCTTACTAGTCCAACACCTCTCTTATGGAGTCTTTTCACTAACGATGAGGTGATGTTGACGAGATAACATCGCGATTACTGCTTGCCTGCACTTGATTCTTGCCCTATCCGGTACCAGGCATGCACCTTGCTTTTCCATCAGCGTCCTGATTTCATCCTTTACGCAACTCCATTCTGGTAGGGTGTATGTAGATGATCACTGCTATACCACGCTATGAGAATTATTCAAATTTATTCTGAGAACTCTCAACAGTTATCACAATCTCAACACCTTAATTTGTTTCTCTATTTGATTCTCAACAGAGCCTTAAACTATTTAAAACTGTCAAAATTTGGAACTTCACGAGGAAATATATCCAAGTTTTTTTCTCGAGAAATCATCTATAAAAGAGACACATAGTATAGGAACTTAATGATGGAATGAGCGGGTCCAAAACTATGCTTATGAACTAGGCGTAAAAATTCCTTACGCCCTCATTACTGCGAGAGGAATCTTTTCGATTACCCTTTATAGAGACAATGTTGGCGAAATCAAAATCGAAACAATGAACATACCTTCAACCATACTTTTATCGTCGAAGTCGAAGACCCTTCTCTCCGATATGCCTGAATGTT
Source organism: Picea sitchensis (assembly GCA_010110895.2). NCBI lineage: Eukaryota > Viridiplantae > Streptophyta > Pinopsida > Pinales > Pinaceae > Picea > Picea sitchensis. Next base: position 35,717 of record SNQJ01S0001718.1, read on the forward strand.
TGATGCCACAACGCATAACCTTTTCTCGTAGGAGTTGTGCTTCTTCAGCTTCAATGTCGGGGAACAATGGAGCTATTACACCCATCACTAATAGTGCTTCTAACTTATACAATTCCAAACCAGACACCCTCATCAACACCATTGCTCCACTCGAACCATCACATAGGTTTCCTTTTCAAAGGGCGAACTTTTGCCATCTTCCATTTTGCTTATAGAAATCGTGGCCATGCACGGGATGTGTAGAGACACCGGTGATGTTCATCCTTCCATCTATGAGTCTCAACTTGACCCTTCCTTTTCTATGATTCTGGTTGTCGAACCATCACCCAAGAAAACATTACCTCACATCGCCCGCTTTCGCCCATTAGCGGAACCACTCCCGATTGAGTCATATGAAAGGATGCACAGTCGTCAACCAAAAGCGCACCATGATGCGCATGTGTGCTTGAAGGGCGGTATCCCTCCTTCTTCCTTGGAGGTCTTCTTGAATGAAAGAAGATTCTTCGAATCCCTTCTTTTTTCTCAACTTTGGTTCTACACTGATTCTTGTAGTGCCTTCTTTTCCACACCTCAGCCCTTCCAAACTTTCCAGAGGAGATTTAGATCACCCTTAGACTTAGATCTCCCGCACTTGAGAGAATGGGTTCTATTTCTTTCTTGGGGGCGTCCTCTTGCAAATAAGGCATCAGTATATGTACCCTTCCATATTCTTTCATCTCAACTCCTCCAACAACAAGGATTAGACCACTTCTTCAAACTTCAAAGTTGTATTGCTACCTATATTACAACCAAACTATCCGATGCGGTAAAGAGAACTTTGTGGCCGATGCATTTATCTTAATCTGAAACAGTATCAACGGATACCCCTAGCCCGACTTACCATGAGTATTGAAGGCGTTCAAATGCTCTTCCACGGTCTCATCTCTCATCCTCAAGTTATGACTGCTTTCGAAGGATTTATTTACTAGGGACTTAGACTGTTACAACTTTCCCAACTTTTCCCATAAATCTTTGGTATCTTCCTCACGACTACGATGATATCTTGAATTGGATAGCTTCCTGTCAATTGCTTTGCCTTCGATCCGTCTTTTTCTAGTCATCTGCGGTTCTGTAGGTGTTGTGCTTAGGTCTATCGCTGATCGCGATCTTTGTCCACCAAAGTCTTCATGATCTTCCATAGCTCAAATCTTTTCCCATTAAACTTCTGATCTCCATCTTCGAATTGCTATCCATTTCTTTTCACGAAAAGTAATACGAGATCTCCAGCGTATGGGCTTATCACGGTCAAAGGAGCAAATCGCCGGTAACAAGGGGCATCCCTAGGCAATAAAGCTGCGACCAAATGTAAATTCAACCTTGTACAATCTGCGTAAACTAATATTAAAGGAACAGGAAAGACACAATGGCAAATACAAACATTACTAAACATTACTCAGAGATTTTTCACATGGAAACCCAAACTAGGAAAACCAACATATATTATATTCATACATTTTTGTTTTACATTGTTTACAATACAATATACATATAGAATAGCGGCGGCATCAAACCAACAATGACTGGATTAGTCAAAACCCTAATTCCTTAAGAATTAGAAACCATAAGAGCCTGCAAAAACCATGTGCCGAAGACCACCTAATATCATGTGGTCCCCGAAATATGTCGTCGGGAAATATGTTGGCCGAAAAAATTTAGGCGCCTAAACCTTGTCTTGAGGGCTTATTACGCCTATCTAATATGTCTTCCCGCGTAACAGCCCGGCCTTGATTAGCACCGGACACTACTACTCATGCAAAGAATGAGTATAGCATACCCAATAGTATCCACCAACCCTTCTCCATTCTTCCCAAAAGAAATTGTATACAGAAATGTTGGGAGACCCTTATCTATTTTTCCTCATAAGAAAACCCTGATATGTTTAGGATTGAATATTTTAATGAAAATATGTATAGAGAAGGGTTGTCCAATCCTTTCCATTTCTTATCCCAAAATGTATTTTTTACGGTAGTAATAAATTGGAAAAATGAAAATTTATATGGAGAAGTGTTAGCTAACCCATTCTATTTATTCTCACAATGAAAACATGTTCTATGTGTGTAAGAGAAGGCCTAAATGAGAATTATATAAATAAGGGTTGGCTAACCCATCTCCATTATTTCCGCATAGAAAAGGTATACTATGTTTGGGATTGAGTTGTTGGAGTTTTATATGATTCTCAAATTTGATAGTTATTTCCTTATGAGTTAATAAAAATGGCAACTTTCATATATCAGTTATCATAGAATAACTACGCTAAAATCTCAACTATAACAATGCAACAAAAATACAAAGATATAGAAATATTAACCATTCACCAATAGAGAAAGATATAGAAATATTAACCATGCACAATAGAGACAAGAACACAACACAAGAACACAAGAGTTTATCCTGGGAAACCCAACCTTGGGATAAAACTCAACAACCTTTCTATAGAAGAATTAAGTCCAAGATATTACCAGTACATCACCATCAATAGTCAAAATACCATACAAAAAATATCCTCCCCGAGGCTAGCATCACCAAGAACTAGTGCCTCAATAATATGATCCAAAATAACCAAGAAAGAGCTTCTCCAAGTTTGCCGCACCCTGTAAGATACCAGAAAACCAAAAATAGAACAATTACCAAAAAACTCCAGTTGCAACTGCCTTGTGCACACTGCAGAAAGAGTTGTATGATTGTCCAAATGAAATGAGCCAATCCTGTATTTATACTAATATAGGTTCCAGTCTGGGGTTGACATATTATTTATGGGTCTTCAATTTTTTTATTAATTTCCTATGGGGCCAACTTCTCTTTCTAGGCCTTCAACTTCTTCCTAGGGCTTTTGTAATTTTGTAGATGTGTCTTCTTGTAATTTATTGTGGAGAATGACTACCCAAAGTTGAAAATTGCCAATACTCCCTCTCAACATGGGAGGAATTCTCCATACTTGGATTTCTTCCATCATATAAAGGTTTTCTTCATGAGCCATGTTGATGTGTCATCTTCGCACATGCTTTCCATCCCAGAATATGCATGTGATAGAATCTTGAGTCCATGCATGCCTTGACAAGAGAAGGAATACACCTAGGTCATTCACCACTATTAGAGCCTCATGAGTGATTGAATCATTACCCTTGTTCATATCAACACTAGCATATCCCCGTGCATGACCAATATGGGATAATGTCTTCCTGATTCTTATCTAGACCACTCACAACTAACAAAGCCCCATGGATGAGTGAATAATTATCCTTTGGTCATATTGACACTAGAATAGCCTCGTTCATGACGAATCTAGGAAGAATGTATTCCTGAACCTAGAGAACATTAAAAGACCTAGGACATTCACCACTAGTAGAGCCCCATGAGTGAATAAGTCATTTTCCCCTTGGTCATATTATCACTAGAATAGCCTCGTGCACGACCAATATAGGGGAATGTCTGCCCAATGCTATGGGACAATCACCACGAGCAGAGCCTCGTGAGTGAATGAATCATTCTCCCTTGGTCATATTAGCACTAGCATAGCCCCATGCATGACTAAAATGGGAGAACGTCTTCCTAATTCTATCAACATATATGATCCATTCACCACTAGCATATCCCTGTGAGTGAATGAATCATTCTCCCTTGGTCATATCATCACTAGCATAGCATTGTTCAATAACAATATGGGATAATTCCTTCTCGATGTTAAAACTTAAATGCTCATCACTAGCCAAATCATCATGTCTAATCCTTTGTATCATCCTCTTCATCCAAATCAGCATGGCCACTATGGGAGGATATATACAATCTTCTCATCTATGCATAAGTAATGGAACTTCACTGCTCCCTTTTGTACCATGTCTCAAATGAATTCCTACAATAAGATTCTAAAGTTGCACCACTTCATGACTTGCGACACCAGATATAAAATACTTTGTCTTTGTTTTAATGAGTGCTACAAAAGCCTACATCTATCTTATCCTGAAAATTGTAATTGATTCCAAGCTAAAGAAGCACCCTGAGGTGCTCAATCTATCTATTGCACTCTTTCTCAATTGGAATATCTATATCTCTACAACCTCATTTCATCACTTGATACAAACCATATCCAACTATACTATGTTTCGTTGCCACCCACTGGAACTTCCTTGGCTTCAACCAAATACCAGCTCTGGGTGATCACTGCAAAGAAAATATCCAGACTGGAATTAACCAGGTACATCAAGGATCCAATCTACTGCCTATACATCATGGGATCCACCAAATATGAATCTAAAGTAGAATCACTCAACTTATTCATGTTTTTAATCATAGGTGTAGCCATGGAGTTGCAGTCCAGCATATCAAATCTCATCAGTATCCCTTGAATGAGCCAGAATATCTCATATGATCTCATCACACCTCTAATCCTAAGAGTGCATCTAGTCAGGATCCTCCATATGAAGCTCTAAGTCCAACTCCCTCTTTCATTGGAGTAAGTATTGTTATCTAGTATACCTCATTGGATGCTCCCTCTTTGACTGAGACAAAATCCATACCCAACCCTCTTGACTAGATTCCTCCTCTCTCACTGTAGCAAGATCCCACCTAGATATAGGGAGGGAACTCCCTCTAAATAATTGTCTCTCTCTTGAGCCAACTGACTCTCTCTAAGATCAGGCTCACTCTGTACATTCTTGGTTAAAACCAAGCTCATCAAGTATACATCAATCCTGGAGTACCATGCTCCCTCTGAAACATGACTCCCTCTGAGTTTGTACAATCTCTGAATCCATCTTCTCCCTCTCTATCTTATGACTTTTGATATCCAATGAACTATCCTGGGAGTATGCTCCTCCCTATTGGATCATGAGGGATGAATCCCTCTTAAATGGTATTGGGTGGGGTTGTCTACCTCACCATTGGTGGAGCCACCTGATCCTCCTCATCAATCTCAATTTGGAACACTCTATATCCCACAAAAGTATCCTTCTTTTCAAAAGTTTCTAACTTTGTCTTCTTCTCCTTCGGTATATGGATGTATATTGTCATTAACACAACTCTATGTATGGATAGTCTACATGTCTCAAACTAGAGACCATCTAATAGGTTGCCTCCTCCAACTATCACTATAGCTTCCTCGTAGACCTACCACCTGTGACCTACCCAAAATAATAGAAATAACAAAAATAACAGACGAGAACAATATTATTATGATAAGGAAATAGGAACAAGAATAAAAAATGGGAAACAAGAACAACACTTTTCTAGTGTTCTTACCAATCACTCCATCATGGTAACCTTCCTGGAACAAAAAAAGAACAAAATACAAGAGAAACACTTTTCTAGTGTTGTGACCTCCATAGTAACCTGCTTGAGAAAAGGACAACAACCAATAACATCTCCTATAAGATATCAATTTCATCTTGTAAATAAGTGCATCATTAGTACTAAATAGTGGGAATTTACATAATTATTACTGTACTAATAATATTCAATACATTTGATAGCAAAAGTACTTAGCAATAATAGATCTCTAAAGATTGGTGTCCCAATTACAATATTTATTTAAGATGCATTAGTATAAAAATATCAAACCTGATATGTAAACCTAGAGTCTTAATTTCTAGGGAGGGTCTGTTATTCCTGTTAATGAAGTAGATCCAATGATCCATTTAGTTCATTGCTTGGACAGGCTCCCTTGTGCATCCCCTACAAACACCTCATCCTCTGCTAAATGATATAACTTGGAAACATATATAAGTGCATACCTCTGAAATTTGTAGCACCATCGAGCTTATCTTCTAATCTCAAGGTTTGCGCAGTTGGAAGCTAGAAACTGCAATTGATGACTAGCAACTACAACTGTAACTGAAAACTACAACTACAATTGTAACTCACAACTGCAAGTACAAATGGAAACTGCAGCTGTAACTGGAAACTAGCAACTGCAACTGCAACTGCAACTATAAATGTGCAGTGGAAATACTTCAACCTATTATGAAACCATGTTGGAGTTTTATATGATTCTCAAATCTGATAGTTATTACCTTATGATTGATAAAAAGATTCACTTTCATACATCAATTATCATAGAATAACTATACACTGAAAATATCAACTATAAAAATGCAGTGGAAATAAGAATATCTATAAATATTAACCACACACAGTAGAGACAAGAACACAAGTGTTTATCCTGGGAAATCCAACCTTGGGAGAAAACCCAACAACCTTTCTATAGAAAAATTCAGTCCAAGATATTACTAGTACATCACCATAAATATCCAAAATACCATACAGAAAATATCCTCCCCAAGGATAGCATCACTGATACCTAGAGCCTCTATAAGATGATCCAAAATAACCAAGCAAGAGTTTCTCCAAGTACCAGAAAACCAGAAATAACGAAATTAGCAAAACAAATGTAGCTGCAACTGCTTTGTGCACATTGCAGAAGGAGTTGTCTGACTGTCCAAATGAAATGATCGAGTTTTGTATTTATACTAATCTGGGCACCAGTCTGGGGTAGACTTCTTATTTCTGGGTCTTCAATTTCTTTATTAATTTATTGTGGGACCAATTTCTTTTCTTGGGTCTTCAACTTCTTCTTGGGGCTTCTATAATGGTGTATATGGGTCTTCTTGTAATTTCTTGTGGAGAATGACTACCTGAAGTTGAAAATCTCCAACATGAGTGTGTCAATGAAAATATGTATGGTGAAGGCTCCTATGACCCTTTCCATTTCTTCTCACGACGAAAACCTATTCTATGTTTGTAAGAGACTGTCAAAATGAAAATTTATATGCAAAAGGGTGAACCAACCCTTCTCCATTCTTCCCCAAAGAAATTGTATGGAGAAGGGTTGGTCGACCCTTATCTATTATGCCCCAAAGAAAAAATATAGTATGTGTGGATTTGAGGATCTTGATGAAAATATATATGGATAAAGTTTAGCCATTCCTTTTTCTTTCTGCTAAAATTTATTTGTGAAAGGGGTCGGTCAACCCTTTCCATTTATTCTCCTAACAAATATATTTTTCATGTGTGAGGAATGCGTAAATTAAAATTTATATGGAGAAGGGTGAGTTGACCCTTCTCCATTCTTACCCAAACAAACTATATGAAGAATGGTTGGAAAAACCTCTTCTATTATTCCCTAAGGAAAAACTCTACTATGTGTGGGACTCACAGTGTCAATGAAAAATGTATAGAGAAGAGTTAGTCAAGCCTTCTCCATTCTTTTTCTAGATATATATTAATAGATTATAGGTATACATGCTAATTACATACACATTAGAATTAAAGTGTGTGTATCTATGTGTGTGTTCTAATGCAAAACATTTGCTCAAAATCTTTAGAATATTCGGAGAAATGGACATGTGACTATAGTAAAAAATTAAAAGGAATTTTATAGTTTAATATTATCATAGAATAAATATCTATGATAATATGAAAATTTCCTTAGAAATTACTCAATTAATCATATTATTATCATTTAATGTTGAATATGATAATAGTGTAAAAAAACAAATTGTTTATATTGTTTATATATTTATAATCTATCTATATATTCATGACAATAATAAAATGAAATTATAAAGTACGATTTTTCCTATATTTAAATAAATTTCCTTCCACAAAAAAAAATTGAGGTTAGGAAAGTCAATTATAATAATATATGCAATGTTAAATATAATAATGAAAATGAAGAAATAAATTAACAAAAATTTCAAGTTACAATTGTTGCTAATCTTTTATTTTGTTCATTTTTCCATTCATTTTTACAAGAATATCTGTCTAACCTTCAAAATATTTGAGACACAACTAGTTGAACGATATCATTAAATGATCAAGGAGGATACCCATAATTGTTCCAACCATATGGAGTCAAATTATGATAAAAACATTCACACATTGAAGAGATCTTCAAGATATTTCCAACACAATTTGAATGGGGTCAATCATACATCTTATGCAAAAGATATGGCTTGTCAAAGTTGAAGCCAAACATGTAAAAAATTGCAAAAAAGGTACGGTGTTGATGTTACCCTATTGGCTATACCTATATGAAATTACCAGGGAACCCATTCATATTATGACATGTGGATCACTGTACGTAAAAGATATGGACTTCTGAAGTTGAAGCCAAACAAATAAAAAAATTACAAAGAAGGTACAATGTTGATGTCACCCTACTGACTAGACCCATATGGAATTACCAAGTAACTCAATTTTATTCTGACACGTGGACCAACCAGGAAGAAACACATGGAGGAGAACAATAAATGGGTTTGTTTGGTCTTTCGACCTAAGGTGCATGTGGGGAAACAAATGGATTTGTTTTTTCTTTGACATAAGGTGCATGTGGGGAAATAAATGGACAGGTCCATGTGGGAAACTAAATGGGTTTGTTTGTTCTTCGACCTAAGGTGTGTGTGAGGAAATAAATGGTGTTGTTTGATCTTCGAACTACACTGCATGTGTGGTGCAAAGGATTACCGCCCACAATACTCTCCATACTCAAGTTTGATGGTGTAGATACTCTCCATACTCAAGTTTGATGGTGTAAATGTTGCATTTTAAATGCAATGTGTTTCAAAATCCCAAAAAATGTCCCCCAACGTGGTATATTCCATGTATTTACAAATCACAACCACGATACTCTCCATCAGTTCCGGAATTTCAAATTTTCCTGCTTGTCAAGTGAAAATTTGATGACGGATATTTTTCAAATTTTCTTTGCTTGTCAAGTGAAAATTTGATGATGTTTATTTTATTTTCATGCATGTCACTTTATATTTTAGGCAGAATCATAAGTGTCAAGTTATTTTGTATATTATATGAAAATTTCATTGTCCTAACTTTTTTTACTGTTTTTTATATTTTGACTATACAATTTTCTTTAAAAAAATAATAATAGGAAAAACGCTCAAGAAAAACATTCATAACCTAGGGAGGGAAGTATTCCCTATAACTTAATTTGTAATATCAAAATAATATTGTCGAATATTACATAATACATAATCTGGTTTTAAAGAGTTACCAAGAGTTGTAAATCAACTGAGATTAACAATGGAGATTAACAATGCAAAACAATGCACTTATGAAGGCATTTCTCTTAATATAGCTAGATATAATTGTTTCCAATGCTAATTGAACACTAAATTATAATAAGTTTTAACACCTTCCCATATGTGTGTATGTATTTTAGCACATTCACACACACACACACACACACACACATATAATTCATTTTTATAGCACTACATCATAGTAATACAAATATTAAATGATCAAATAAAACATGATACATGAAAAAATAAAAAACGAACATGAATATAATCAAATCATAATTCTTGAAGAAATAAATTAGTTAAATTTTATTTTTGATGTTTATTTTGTTAAAAAAAAAAAAAACTTCATTACAAACACAAATATAAAGTTGTCTACATAAATACAAAAAATAATTGGAGACTACACAATTGTGAAGATAAAAAAAAAGTAAAGAACATCCATAAAAGTTGTATTAAAAAACAAATTATATTTTTCATGTATATGATTGGATGTTTTAGAATGTAATTCTGAATGATGAAAATTAAAAAAGTAAAGAATATCTGAAAACTTGTATTAAAAAACAAATTATATTTTTCATGTATATGATTGGATGTTTTAGAATGTAATTCTGAAGGATAAAACTATGCACCAATAAAAATATTAAACACCCAGCTCTTATGCAAGTCTAGAATTTGAACACTATCCTCTAATCCACTAGTCTCTCTTGAACTTTTGAAAAGCCCTACAAATCACTTAGCTGAGGAATATTCATTAATGGTTACTTGTATCATCATGATTTCACAAACTTTTTACATTCAACAAATGTTATTAATAAAGAGGTTGTGGTGCCATTTATATCATTTTCTATATGTGAAAATATGATGATATATATGTATATATTAGTGTGTTGAAGTTTATGTCTACTATTCAACTCATATTCAATAGAATTAGAGCATGACTACCTAGTAATGGGTTGTCTTTAAGTGTAGTGTTTAAAACTAAAAATATATCTCATCATCCCACAATATTATAAATAATTTTTATTCCAAAAATTAGGTAATTAGGCATACATCTCGTGATAAAACATGTTTTTTTTGTACATAATCTCATGGCATACAATATAAATCTGAACCTATAGGCATGTATGCCTATGGCATATGAAGGTCAATATTAATAGAAGAGAAATTTCAATTAATCTCAACTCTATGGATGTATGTGCTTAAGCATATATGTATTAAGGGTAGATATTTATTTACAATCTCAGGCCTATGAGCATCTGCACTTAAGCATGTGTGTATTAATGACATAGATTTATTAGAAATCTCAAGTCTATGCTCAAATATTCCTCTGAGTACTTGTAGTAGAGGATTATAAAATTATAACTTAGGTCTCAACTCATATGCCAATGAAATATGTATACTAATAGTAGAGGATTACAAAATTTAATTTAGGAATGTTGAAATTCCTATATATTATTTCATTTTAAAAATACAACGACATTGTTGCAAAACTCAAATCACACAAGATTTCACAATTTAAAATAATTGTAGAGGNATATGTATACTAATAGTAGAGGATTACAAAATTTAATTTAGGAATGTTGAAATTCCTATATATTATTTCATTTTAAAAATACAACGACATTGTTGCAAAACTCAAATCACACAAGATTTCACAATTTAAAATAATTGTAGAGGTAAAATATGATGTCTCCTTAATTTTAACAAGAATATTATCCTCAACAACAGTCACAATACAATAAAATAAATGATTGTGTCCAGCCTTGTTCCCTAGATTGAATCAATCCAAGAAAAGTCGTGAATTAAAGGCGATTTCCATAATAGAAATATGACTCATATCTTATTTTAACTTTAACAAGAATATTATCCCCAAAACAGTCACTATACTATCCTATAAAATAAATGACCATATCCAGCTTCGTTCCCTAGATTGAGCAATCCAAGAAAAGTTGTGAATTACAAGAGATCTATGGAATAGAAATATGAGCTATGTTTCCTTTTAAGTTTTAAATTTAACCAGAATATTATCCTCAATGACAGTCACTATACTATACTATAAAATAAATGAATGATTGTGTCCAGCTTCGTGCCCTATATTGAACCAATCCAAGAAAAGTTGTGAATTAAAGGGGATTTTTGGAATATAAATACGATTTTGAAATGGGTTGGCTAAGTTGAGTGTAGTTTATTTACCTGAGTCGTGACTCATGAATTCCACAAGGATTAGCCATTAGAAGAGGGAAAATCATGTCCAATCATAGATAATCATGGAAAACAAAAAATATATATCATTTTAGATACAGAGTAGGAAAGTACCTCTAGTTTCAATTGCATTTGCTCTAAAATTGTGGAGGAATTAGAGGACCGAGTCTGGAAGCCAACATTACAAACTTGCAAGCACACCTTCTCTTTAATCATTGAATTTGGTGGTAGGGTGGTAGGGCTTGTGTTTCACTTTCGTAGCATGAGGCCACAAATCCAAAGAGGAGAAAACGCAAGCACTCACAATTGAAAAGAGAAGTCTAACAATAAAGTTGGAGGTTGGAGTGGAGAAGACCCACTCCAGCATTGGAATTTGAGAAATGGAATTAAGTGTAGCATGTGCACCTTCATTGTTCATTTATTTCCTCAACTAATCTTGTTCAGGTGCCATCTCAATGGAACGGTGCCACAAACTGAACCGTAATGCCACGAGTCCACTAGGTCGCCCACCACCCCCGTCACTGCTATTATCTCAATGCTCTTAGTATCTCATTAATATTATATGTCACTATAAAATAATTCCATAAACTAATATAAGATAATCATGCTCACAATCTTTATTATAACCATTTTATATAAATATTGAATTTTTAAAAAAATATATATTCAATGGAAAATAATAACCTCATAATAATAATATATCTTGAGATATATATTGTAAGATTTAAATACTTTAAATTTAAATTTAAATTTAATGAGTAAATACCCACAAGGTGTTTGTGGTGGTTAATGTAAGTACTTACTATAGATTTTGACGGATAACTTAGGTATTTAAATGTCAATTTGATGTGTTTGGCATTCACGTGTTTGGAATTTTTATGCAGGTCATTATTGATGTGTGGATTTCCTATTGGATTTGACATGTTTGTCATTTTGATGCACGTCATTATTAACGTGTGGATTTCCTATCTACGTGTCAAATACAGGTTGAAATGAAAAATACGACGTCGTTATTGACATGTGGATTTCCTATCTACGTGTCAAAATATGGGCTGAAATGAAAAATACATCCCATGAGACATAAAATTCCAACCGTGCTATCCATAGTCAAGTTTAATGATGTATATGTTTCATTTTAAATGCCATGTGTTTTCAAATCCTAACCAATGTGGAATAAGTCTATATTACATTTTAAATTCCATGTGTTTCCAAATACCAACCAACTTGGGATATTCCATGTATTGTCAAATCCCAACCAATGTGGAATAAGTCTAAGGTCAATTTAAATTCCATTTGTTTCCAAATCCACCATATTATCACCAAAAAATTTCTCAAACAAATATAGACAATGGATGAAAAGGAAGGTATCACAAGTACAACATAATACTAATAATTATAGAATGATGACATTTAGTTTGGAAAGATAATAAAAAAAACCATGCAAAATGTTCCTGGAAATTTGCACACATTCAACAAAGACATTGTGCGCACAACCACGCGGGCTAACACAATGTATGATGTAGATAGTGTGCACCCTACATGACTGAAATTCGATAAACCCGCATGAATGCAGAAATGGCACATTGATGATTTTGATCGGGCCTCAACTACTTATGGGATGAAGTAGATCTTGACCATACCCCAAAATCTCCCTAAAATTCCACCTTGGGATCACTAAAAGTATGGGAGGTACCTTCAAATACCTTCTCATTCACATTGGAAACTAGATTTAAAATATCTTTCCATCTTCCTATAAATAGAGGAGCATTGTATGCAAAGAAAAAAACAAATCCATAGCTTTGTTATGTTGTTCAAATTCTCTTGGAGAAAATCATATTTCCCTTGAGCCATAAGTTGAGAAAGTGTAGCATTGTGAAAGTTTTAAACCTCTTGTGAAGTTAAGCCTTGGGAATTTTTCACTATTGTAAACTCATTGTTGGAGAGTGATAGATCTAATTTTTTAGGGATCAAAGATCTTGTTGAGCGCTCAACACAACCTAAAAGCTTTATGAAATTCCATCACTTTTGGGTACCACTTGTTATCTTTTGTTTACTGTCTGAATTGAGTTCACTATGGAGGGATGGTTTGTTCCGTTTTCATGACTCTTATCAATAAAATCGGATTTGTTTGAACTTGTTAAATGAAACCTTGTGTCTAAAAGAACTTGGCATTCTAACTAAGAATCTGCAGCTAACATTGTGACTAACATGCTTGTGTTTAACGTCGGAAAAATCTAAGCAGGTAAAATGGCCACAAATTAACACTAATCATCGATCATCGATGCACCATCAACATTGGTAAAAGGTGGAGTAAGTTTGCATTAGTTATTCGCCACAAAGATTCAAGAGATAGTCGATACCCATCGGCGTCGGCAAAATACGAGAAGGCTAAACATTGGCAAGAGCCATGAAAAACCCATGATAGCTGATGACGGATGCGCTTGTTTGGGGTCAGTGAAATCTCAAAGGGTCAAATCATTAAAAATTTCCGCATTGAACACATCGTCGATCGCTAACCCCCGATGCACTTTCGACATAGGCAATTTTCGAGGGAGTTCATTCGGGAGCACATGTTTAATCTTATCGTCGATCGTCGATCCTTGATACTTTTCAGCATCGGCAGAGTATGATCTTCTGTTAGAATGATCAACTAAGGAAAAGTCCCTGATTCTGAATAACACAATTAAAAAAAGACGTTGGTTTCAAGTGTCACATGTCTTTGTCGCATAGGGTTTTCGTATGGTCTGTTTTTGTCTCAAGTTACCTTAAGGTTCTCTGTGTCCTAGTCACATTTCTAAGTCAGATTTGCCACATCATCCCTGTATGGAAATATGGATCAACGTCGAATATTTTTCCAGGAGACATCAACAAACAATGCTTATAGAGAAGTCCCCGACTCCTGATCCACCAATTAGATTAGTGAAATGAAGGGATCTTTTCATCACGAGATATGATCGAATTATGTCATTTAATAGTCTAGTTAATGTTTCTCCCCACATACATTGTTACCCTGTGCATCGATTGGACAATGGGAATTTGAAATCCTCGATAGGCCATGTTATAGCTCGCGCCCGTGCCGTCAACCTATGATCGAATTTGATTTTAAGCATAATGAATATCTAGCTATAGATTTTGTAGAACCACAGTCATATCCTGAATTGAATAACCGATGTGACAAGGTAAGTTCATCTATGTTTGAATCATGAAAACATCTTCAAACACTTCCATGATGCATACAAGTTTCCATTTCTAGAGAATTCGAGGAAGCGAAGAAAGCGTCTCAAGGCTATGTTTATTCTCATACCATCAAAACCAAGTTAATCTAGCAATAGAGGTATGTGTTAAATTTTATTAGTTCAATGATCTTAATTTGTTATATATCAGCATTTGATCTTTTACATAGTGTCTAATTATGTTCTAGCTGTAGGAGAAAATTCCTCCAAGAAATCCAATGACCAGATGCTTGTCGAGGGCACCTAAGATAAAGGAGGAAAAAAATGGTGAGGGTTCTTCTCCCAGCACTGCGAGGCAGTTGGAATACGCTCCTAGGGCAGAGCCGGTCATTAAAACCTCGACAAAGAAAGCATTCATTCAACCTCCGGTAATCGGCGATATAGAAGCGACCACTGGATCCAAACTAATGCTCTCACAGTGGGGAGATCTATTCAACATAATCAACCAGAAGGATTACCCGGAGTATATCCCACGCAATGAACCGGATGTAAGGGCGCTCAACGACCAAGTTTTCCTAAACCTTCGACAGATGTGCTTGCACATGGTATCCTGCTGAACTCCAGTTTTCCCATGCATTGAGGTTTTGATTTGGCTAATTGATCATACAGATGCTTAGAAGTGCCTCACCAATGATGAGAATGGTGGGTGTTTCAATTTTTTTCTCTCGACAAAAGTTCAGAAGTACTACAAGCTCAAGGACCTAGAGGAGCGGCTGAACATAGACTTTGTGGTGAAGTTCTATGAATTCCATGACACCAGCGAGTTGATGGCATCATGGTGGAAGGAGGAAAATAAATTTACAAACCATAGTAATGGCTAGTATGGGACATTTAACCTGAGGAAGACATACATCTACATAATGGCTCTCATCTGCCGACTGTATGGACAAAAGAACTGCTCCAAGTTATCAGAAGCATGGATTCCTCTGGCATACACTATGGAAATATCTGGAATTCTATTCAACTAAGGAGCAATAATCTCCAAGCAATCGAGCATCTGTGTACAACAGGATCAGACGACGAAAGAATGAGAAGAACCCGTTTTTCACATGGCCTCGTATCTACAAGATGTAATATGTACAAGGAATGTATTCGCCGGGATGAATTTGAGTTGGCACTTTGCAGAACTGCTTGTTAATTTCTACTTCAACATATTATGGGAGAACGGGTACAAAAAATCTTATGCCCTTATTTGTGATGAATTCAGCGCCCGAGTTTATTTCATTTTATTTAAAAAGGAATGCCCAAGCTTGTCTATAGCAGCCAAGAAAATGATATCGAAGGTAGGCCACTAACATCTAGACGAACACAAAACCTATATCAGGGTCTTCAGGGCCACCGGAGAACCAAATTTACTCCTTGCTCACGTGCCAGAGAAGCTCATTGTGGGAGAAATATGTTATCAGACAATCCTACAAGGCTATAACACCACTTTGGTCAAAGAAAAGAAACGAGCATTTATACCCTATGGATTTCATGTAGGTTTTTATATAGTGAAATAAACTGCTCAATACAAACAAGAAGGTTTGCGTTAGCTTGAATTTAGGCTTCGAACAGGCCGGTTTCGCAAGAACGATTCTAAAGGCCTGGTCCCCCAACACGCTTCACAAGTATCGTTATGTTGGCCATACACACATGACAAGTTTGAGGATAATATTTTTACAGAATGCGCTCAGGACTGGGAGGAGGTATTACACAAGAAAGCCAACCCGAACATGAGCAGGTTCAAAGATTTGAACATGACGAGAAGGTTGAGACAATAGAGAAGTCGTCTCAAGAGGCTCTCAGGGTTAGATAAGAAACAAGAGCAACAGAGACCAGAGAGGCACAAATGATAGTGTTCTTGTTACTAGAAGGATATTAAAGGATCATTGATCAACTAGAGAATGATCCTTAACTGATAAAAATGACGAGGATCCCCTCGGATGACCCAATCAAAATCAAATAAGGTACAAGTGACTTAGAGTCGATACAACTAGAGGAAATCATAAGTATGGAAAACCATAGAGTTCCATCACCACAGATTAAATCACTAGTGACCATTGCAACCCAACTTGAGGTTTCAAGAAATCCAGGTGAAATAGGTGTACCAAACCTCCTGTTTGATCTAATAATTATCTATGATGATGAAGAGTTCAGAGGTCTCCCTGGTAACTCTGATATCAATTACAAAGGAGAAGGAACCTGAGAAAACATATTCCCTAAGTCCTGATGCTTCAATTCCAAACCTTATGTCGAGCAACCATCAAGTCAAAAGTGTCTTAGGCACTAAGTTGCTTGACTTTGCAGAGACCCCAAAAGACAGCTCGAGGGATGAGCTAGGATCGGGTGGTCAAAAAGAGGAAGTTCAACATAAATAGATCGACACTTCAACAGTTGATCACCAAGTAAGTACTGATCCTATCACTTACTCTTCAATTTTGGCTGACACCTCACCAGTCGATGAACACCAGAAGGAGGAAAATCCATCGGAACATATGAATGAAGTACAAGAACTAGTCCCCAAAAAAATACACACTGTGGAGAGATTGGGAAACACTCTAACCTGGGGAGAGAAACAAATACTTGAGTTTATTGATGAGGTCGCCAATATATAGGATATCGCTTATGATAGGAAGAGGAAAGTTATCATGAAGAGGACCTACAAGAAGAGAAGACTCACAGTGGATAGCTCAATTCTCATCACCACAGAGGAGAAGTTGCTCAGTATAGAACATGCAAATACGTCTTAGCTCATCTGTGCAAGGATGGCTATCGTGGATGCTACGTTAGATTAAGCGAGGAGAGATGGAAAGGATTTGGTTGATGCACTAAAAGAGTTGGATCATTGTTACACATCAACATTACTCGCTTTGATAAGTGTCACAAGTGTCGCATGTTGCTCACAAGTGTCGCAAGTGTCAAGCAAAGCATACTTCCATGATGACAACACTAAGGAGACACTTAAAATTCCTCAAACACTTGATTTGAAGGAAGAGGAATGGCTAACTGAAGTTAAGAACCTCTTGCCACCTGAAAGAAGCATTCAATCTAAGGTTTTAGGAGAGAGCGCTCCTCTATATCATTCTTAGGAGCGTTGGCACTCCCCTATAAAGTGCTAGGGAGCGTTATAACACCAAACATCCCTTCTGAGGGAGCGCTATGGTTTTTTAGAGCGTTGGCGCCCCCCTAAAGCCTATTAGGGAGTGCTATAGTTCTCTGATGGAATTTTTGAGGGAGCGTTGCCTGATCTGGGCAGGAGTTGGTCTGTTGAGGAGAATAAGGGGAAAATCTTTCAATCTTGGAAGACAGTTGCATTTGAATTCCTGGTTCAGCCATGATCTTAGGGAAGATCCCTGACTCAAGGAGGAAAATCATCAACTTAACCTAAATATACCTCAAGAGGTTAGGACTCTCTAAAACTATATAAGCAAGTTCTATGATGGTGAAAAGGAGGAAGAATTGGAAGCATGAAACCTATGATCTCATAGGAAACATACAGTGAACTGGAGGAAATTAATCAGTGAAGTTTCTATCGTCTGGATCATGGATCTTTTGAGCAAGGGTTAGACAAAGGGGACTTGACAAAGCTGTCACGTTCGCATCTATGGTTGTAAGTTACTTCTGTCATTGTTCTCATTGATATGACACGCTTGGCCTGTTTCTTTCTAGTTTGTGTTTAATTGCACATGAACTTATCTCTGATAGATAGATCTATTTCAAAACTAATATCAATAGAGTAGGAAGTGATTGTACTACTGTTTGTCTACAGAGCTCATCGAGGAGCAAAAGATTGGAGCTCAACTTGGAGCGTGCAGGGACAAACGCCGGTAAAAGGTACTTTTTTCTCCTTCCTCCTCATACATTAGTTTGTATAGATCTGAAAGGAAGTCAGTGTCCACGTTAAGCATTTTATATCTTAAGAGTTAAGAGTCTAGCTCTCAAGAGGAGATCTACCTGTCCGCAGGGAGATTTTCCTTCAACAGAAAATGGCGACTCCACTGGGGAGTAGTCGAATCAAAACTTTTGGTTTTGATTTTTCCTCATAGACCTTGTCTTACCCTTTGATTGTTTTCAGACTTGGTTCACCCTTTTTTTGATTGATTTCATGAGCTGATTGACTCCTTACCCCATCACACTCAACTTGATTGCCAAAATCCGACTGAAATTTTGGATTTTTAGACATTTTCATGAGATTTTTAAGCCTGGCGCCCCTGTGGCTGTGTTAACAGAGCGCCAGTGCTCCCTGGATGTGTTAGACAGAGTGCTATAACGCTTGGTGCCCTTTACACAAGAGCGCCAGCCCTCTTTTGGCAGAAAACCTCTCCAGAATTTCTTTTTCCAGGGTCCAGTCTCTGTGTTTCACTTGGTGAGCCTCTCTGTGAGTCAATGCTTCTTCCCACTCAACTTTGACATCCTTCCTTCTGAGGAACAAATACCTTGTTGTTTAGATTTTGTAGCCTTCTTCATTATTTTTGAGTTTTTCTGCTGTTGGGAATTTGAAACCAAGACATTGTTTTTCTCCCCTTTTTGACTGAGCGAGAAACTCTGGTGAAGGACATCAGAAGTCTACAAATCTCTTCATTTGGTTTTTGTTGAGGTCACTATTCTTCAACATCTCTCTTTTGTGTGAAATTCTTGGTTTTCTTTGTTTTCTTTTTTTTTTCTTCTTGTTTTCGACCACAACAAGAGGGTGTATTGTTTGTACACAACCTGCTTATGCTTGTCTGAGTTTCCTTAATCCAAAAGGTTAATTAGCAGGAGAAGTGTTGTTTTGAATTAATCATTATTCGCACACAAACAATAAAGAGACATCTTCATGATTGATTTGCATATTAAAAGACATTTCCAAAAAAATTTAGCACCACATTGGATTTGATTGAAAAAA
>SNQJ01S0001718.1:62101-89264 GCA_010110895.2 Picea sitchensis
TACAAAAGGGAGCAGTGAAGTTCCATTACTTATGCATAGATGAGAAGATTGTATATATCCTCCCATAGTGGCCATGCTGATTTGGATGAAGAGGATGATACAAAGGATTAGACATGATGATTTGGCTAGTGATGAGCATTTAAGTTTTAACATCGAGAAGGAATTATCCCATATTGTTATTGAACAATGCTATGCTAGTGATGATATGACCAAGGGAGAATGATTCATTCACTCACAGGGATATGCTAGTGGTGAATGGATCATATATGTTGATAGAATTAGGAAGACGTTCTCCCATTTTAGTCATGCATGGGGCTATGCTAGTGCTAATATGACCAAGGGAGAATGATTCATTCACTCACGAGGCTCTGCTCGTGGTGATTGTCCCATAGCATTGGGCAGACATTCCCCTATATTGGTCGTGCACGAGGCTATTCTAGTGATAATATGACCAAGGGGAAAATGACTTATTCACTCATGGGGCTCTACTAGTGGTGAATGTCCTAGGTCTTTTAATGTTCTCTAGGTTCAGGAATACATTCTTCCTAGATTCGTCATGAACGAGGCTATTCTAGTGTCAATATGACCAAAGGATAATTATTCACTCATCCATGGGGCTTTGTTAGTTGTGAGTGGTCTAGATAAGAATCAGGAAGACATTATCCCATATTGGTCATGCACGGGGATATGCTAGTGTTGATATGAACAAGGGTAATGATTCAATCACTCATGAGGCTCTAATAGTGGTGAATGACCTAGGTGTATTCCTTCTCTTGTCAAGGCATGCATGGACTCAAGATTCTATCACATGCATATTCTGGGATGGAAAGCATGTGCGAAGATGACACATCAACATGGCTCATGAAGAAAACCTTTATATGATGGAAGAAATCCAAGTATGGAGAATTCCTCCCATGTTGAGAGGGAGTATTGGCAATTTTCAACTTTGGGTAGTCATTCTCCACAATAAATTACAAGAAGACACATCTACAAAATTACAAAAGCCCTAGGAAGAAGTTGAAGGCCTAGAAAGAGAAGTTGGCCCCATAGGAAATTAATAAAAAAATTGAAGACCCATAAATAATATGTCAACCCCAGACTGGAACCTATATTAGTATAAATACAGGATTGGCTCATTTCATTTGGACAATCATACAACTCTTTCTGCAGTGTGCACAAGGCAGTTGCAACTGGAGTTTTTTGGTAATTGTTCTATTTTTGGTTTTCTGGTATCTTACAGGGTGCGGCAAACTTGGAGAAGCTCTTTCTTGGTTATTTTGGATCATATTATTGAGGCACTAGTTCTTGGTGATGCTAGCCTCGGGGAGGATATTTTTTGTATGGTATTTTGACTATTGATGGTGATGTACTGGTAATATCTTGGACTTAATTCTTCTATAGAAAGGTTGTTGAGTTTTATCCCAAGGTTGGGTTTCCCAGGATAAACTCTTGTGTTCTTGTGTTGTGTTCTTGTCTCTATTGTGCATGGTTAATATTTCTATATCTTTTTATTTCCGTTGCATTGTTATAGTTGACATGTTTAGTGTATAGTTATTCTATGATAACTGATGTATGAAAGTGAATATTTTTATTAATCATAAGGAAATAACTATCAAATTTGAGAATCATATAAAACTCCAACAACTCAATCCCAAACATAGTATACCTTTTCTATGCGGAAATAATGGAGATGGGTTAGCCAAACCTTCTTCATATAAATTCTCATTTATGCCTTCTCTTACACACATAGAACATGTTTTCATTGTGAGAATAAATAGAATGGGTTAGCTAACACTTCTCCATATAAATTTTCATTTTTCCAATTTATTACACAAACAAAATAAGTATTTATTGGGATAAGAAATGGAAAGGATTGGACAACCCTTCTCTATACATATTTTCATTAAAATATCCAATCCTAAACATATCAGGGTTTTCTTATGAGGAAAAATAGATAAGGGTCTCCCAACATTTTTGTATACAATTTCTTTTGGGAAGAATGGAGAAGGGTTGGTGGATACTCCTCCATAAAAAAAATCATTTAGAGAAGATATTACAAAAATATAAGATGTATTCATTGGGGGGAGAAATGGAAAGGGACAATTGGCACTTCTCCATACATATTTTCAATGACACCCTCAATCCCACACATAGTTGTGTTTTTATTTGGGGAAAAATTGAAAAGGGACAATCAAACCTTCTATACAATTTG
The DNA here is from genome assembly GCA_010110895.2 of Picea sitchensis. Lineage (NCBI taxonomy): Eukaryota > Viridiplantae > Streptophyta > Pinopsida > Pinales > Pinaceae > Picea > Picea sitchensis. Next base: position 64,314 of record SNQJ01S0001718.1, read on the forward strand.
TTTGGGGAATAATGGAGAAGGATCAATTGACTCTTTTATACAATTCCTTTTGGGATTAATGGATAAGGGAAAACTAACCTTTCTCCACATAAATTTTCATTTAGTCATTCTCCTACACACATAGAGTAGGGTATTGTTCTAAGAGGAAATTAATTTTTTTTCCCAACCCTTCTCTATATATATTTCAATTGACACTCTCAATTCTAAACATCGTATAGTTTTTATTTAGTGTAATAATAGAGAAGGGTCTACTAACCCTTATCCATATAAATTTTCATTTAGGAGTTCTCTTAAACATATAGAATAGATTTTCAGTGTGAGAAAGAATGGAAATAGTTATCCAACTCTTACCCATACATATTTTCATTGACACCCTCAATCCAAAACATACTATAGCTTTCCTTTGGGGCAACAATAGAAAGGGTTTGGTCAAACCTTAGCCATACAATTTCTTTGGGGAAGAATTGACAAGGGTTGGCTGGCCCTTATACAAATAAATTTTAATTTAGACATTCTCTTAAACACATAGAATAGGCTTTTGTTGTGAGAAGTAATGGAAACAATAGGTTAACCCTTCTCCATACATATTTTCATTGATATTGTCAATGAAAATAGAAGATGCACTTTGGAAAAGACACATTTTCAATATAGAAATGGAAAGGTTAGATTGACCCTTTTCCATATAAATTTTATTCTTGGAATTGTTCCACACATACATTTTGATATACGTAAACTATTATGAATATGGAAGAGTTTTTCAATGGAACAACAATTAGAAATGGTCAATTGACCCTTATCCATATTAGTTTTCATTAATCCTACTCTCCCACGTATAACATAGATTTTTGTTGGTAGAATATAGGGTAGGCTTAGCTATCACTTATCCATACACATTTTCATTGAGGTCATAAGTCCATCACATGGTATAGTTTTTCTTTAGGCCAGAGTAGAGAAGGGTCAACCAACCCTTCTTCGTACAATTTATTCGAGGAAGAATGGAGAAGGGTTGGATATCCCTTCTCTATATCAATTTTTATTTAGGTATTCTATTATACATATATAAGAGTTCACTATAAGGATGGACTAGGGTAGAGTCCATTAAATCTTATCCAGATATTTTTAATCTAGTCAATCTACAATGTAGATATAAGATCTTTTGAATGGAAGCATAATGGGAAAGGGTTACCAAACCATTCTCCATAATTATTTTCATTTATGCCTCCTCTCCCATACATAACATAGCCTATCATTGGCGATAAATGGAGAAGGGTCGATTGACCTTTCTCAGTACATATTATAGAGATAAAGGTTTATGTAGTGGCCACAACAGCCCCCATTTTATCTTTTTTTTTATAAGGAGAAAGAAATGGGTCCCATAATAAATTTGAGTTCTAATTCCTAATCCACTACTACTATCAACCTACTAAATATAATTTATCTACCTCAGAGGAGGTTAGGGGTTTGGATCTTCCATTCATTGTTTATCTCTGAGGAGATTTGTCATGACCAATAATCTCTTTGATTTTATACTTTCAAATGTTCTTCATAATACCTTTGATATTGTAACACACCCGACCACTAAGTACCCTTTTAGGTATGGGGCATCAAAGTTTTTCTTCAATTAATCGTCTCATATCCTCTTTTCAAGGTCTCCATCATCTTCTTTTGTACCATATCTTTCTAATGTCTACTACCATGCTCGAATCTGAGCTCTAGATTGTAGATTATGGCCTCTTGAAGCTCTTCGGGCACTATTAGTTGAGGGACATGTGGCACCCACCTGGGTCTATATCCTTCGTACCATCCCAAGTTCCCCGTATTCCAAGAGACTCCCTAGTTTCCCTGCATCCATGGTGGAATTCCATCCATCGTTTAATCCAACGAAGAGACTTGATCCTCATTTAACACATAAGATAAAGAGGAATTTGAAGTTTAGTGTTGAATGCCCTTTTTCCTTTCTATGCGCATATCCTCTAGAATCCCAAACTCCTGAACTTCCGAAGGGACTGGAAGCTTGCAATGTGGCTCCTACCTTCAGTCCTTTCGGCTTGTCTACAACACTAAACCCCAATCCTCCGGAGTTCCNTGTTGAAGGGTCCACCCTTACACATGGTGGCATATTGAACGCAGAGGAAAGGACAGGTGGGTCCCAAGTACTCCACCTACAAAATGGGCCAAGAGAATATGTGTGAGGGGCTGTCACGTGACAGGGTAGAGATGACACGTGACCCCATCAGTGGATGAAACGTGTCATGTTCTAATGGTCACATAGGTTCTATGAAAAGTATGAATCAAGTGACACATGACAGGTCAAACGTGGGTCCACGTCACCCTTAGTGACATCAGTTGCCACATCACTCCCAACTGATAGCCTTCCAATGCCCTTAGATATCATGGTTGAGATGCATCTATGTAGATCCACGGATCTACAACCTCCGTTACTTCATAACTTCGGTGTTCATGGGTTCCATTGTGTGACTTCCTTCTTCTGAAGTGGTCAATGTCGGGATGACCATGGTATAAATTTAATGGGAGATCCCGAAATGTACTCAGATCTACAGCTCTTATTGCTTCGTGAATTAGAAGTTCAAAGGTTTCACTCATCCAACCAGGAAGGATCCCCAAGCATCCCAATATTTATGATTCACATTAATTCGCAACTCTGAAATTTGAGGTTTTTTGCGTTATGATAGCTACATTCTCTTGAAGTGGTGCTTCATCGAAGTTCTGACCGTGACGTAGATCCAACGGTCAGGGAATATCCATAGAACCCTTGGATCTACAAATTGCATGACTTCAGGACCAGTAAGTGGATCATGATTTAATGGTGGGGTAGGTCCATCTTCCACAATTAGGGAAACCGCCAGATGTTGGTCAACCTCATGAGTAACCATGGAAAAAAGTTTCCTTTGGCCGGTTTGAAAAATGTAAGGCGATAACACCTCGAAGCTTCAAACTCCTAGAGTTATGAAGCCAAAAATTCTTATCTCCTTTCGGGCCTAGTGTAGGGTTCCCATACCTTAGTCATATGGATTCTTGGACAAGCCTTGAGGCTACACACTCAACACTTAGCCGTGATTTGGTTAGAAACATGGACATAATCCCTCAGTCACATAGGTGAAGGGTTTGAGGGAGGCTCCCTCCTTAAACAAGGTTCGAACTTAGTATTCTTGTGAAGGTAAATTAGATAGGTAGGGGGGACTTAAGTTTCCCCATTAACTCTACCTCGACTCTCTCACATCATAAGGTCAATCCTTGGGAAAAATTCCCTCAGGGAATTTCCAAGCAGTGCAGAGACCATAGCCTATAATTAGACTCACTTACAGACCCACATCCCATAGCTCTCTAGCTACTAAGCTGAGGGAAACAAAATACCATGTGAATACAAAATTTTACAGAAGAAAATGAGCATTTCTAATGATTGATCAAACACTGTAAAACTTAAACATAAATATAGACATTCAACCATAACTTCCATTTCATTACACAACGTATGAAAATACTTATCAGAGACCAAAATCGTGCAACGACTGCTGAAAGGGGTTACTTTTTGCACCCAAACATAGGTATAGCCACTCCTGAATGGATTTACAGCCGTCCACCCTCTAGCTAGACCATGATTATCTAAGAGAGTCTCTTTCTTCCTTCTTTGCGTCAGTCAGGGATGGAGGTTACTCTCCTCCTCCCACAAGAACTTAGAAAACATTTTTGTCTATACCAATCAAGGGGCCTTGAAATGAGTACTTCCATAGTCACACGTCTTATCTGCAATTGTGTTTATCATCTTGGACTGAAAACGCTGCCAAAAACTTCTTGGTCCAAGAACGAATTTGTTTCTCAGTTCTCCTTTGAAATCTCGAGTTACACACGCTCTCCTCTTCCTTGCCAATCTTCCTATGCCCATGAATCCCTTCCTTTATTTTGTTCCTCAACAATATTGTGTGGGTCCAAATTCCCAGCTCATGGTCAAGTCTGGAAGCCTTGCAAATGGGTACTCTACCCCATCTCCTCATTAAATATTGAGGAGGGATTTTCCAACTACCATCCTGATTGGTAATTCATTTATGGGTCAGAGGATTATTATGGGTCTGAGTAATTAAATCCAGTAAGTTATGGGTTTGGTGAGGGTCATCTCAACCATATCTAGTTCCCCTCACCATCTCTCTCATAACATCCTGGTCTATCTTGGAAAACCCCCCTTTCAACAATTATGCAACACTATATTGGCAAACCCCCCTTTCCATGTCTTTACTTAGACATGGAAAGACCTGGAGAATTACCTAGACCTATATGATTACCATGACATATATCATGACATAGAACTAGACCATGACCTAGACCACGACATAGAGCTAGAGCTAGATTTAGATGATGACCTAAATCTTGACGTAAACCATGAACTCGACCACAACATAGAGCAATATCTAGATGTAGATGTTGACCTAGAGCTTGTCATAGACCATGTCATAGACCCCCCTATGATCTAGGTGGATATTGGTGGCCACCCACCTTTTCCAACTGGTTCAAAACAATTTGCTGGCAATTTTGGCAATTTACTATTTTTAGTAGTTTTTAACTTCCAGGGCCATTTTGAGGGCCTAAATGAAGGTTTTTTGGGATAGAGTTTATCAATGATAGCCAAAGGCTTTGATTGAGCCCCCAAAATGAACATCCTCTATGATGCCTTACCAATGATCTATCGTGCACTCCAAACAAAGATTGTATGCCAAAGTTATGCCCCGGGAAAGTTGATACACCAAACTACCCAAAACGGGGTCCACTAAAATGTTGACTTCTCATCTTCCGGGGTTAGGGTTTTGGATTTTATTTATGATAAAAATTGATTTGGAGCCTCATTGTAAAATCATATTCCTGCAAATGCGAGTAGCCGTCACATCTCTTCTCAGATATAAGTTGCCACCATTCTAGCAAGTCTTTCACTCTGTAATTTACAGTCTTTGTACATTTTCACTCATTAATAGAAATTGTGTATCATTGTATCTCTGTGTTTATGGTTTCATATATGATACATTTATGTTATATTATTGGATATCCACAATATCTCTTTACATTTTTTTATTATATCTCTGCTCTCATTTCGTGCCGAAAATAATCCAGATCAGTGGTATCAGAGTAGGCTGCTCTTGATCATTTTTTCAGTGCATGTCCCCGATGAGGTCTGAGTATAGAAAATTGGGTCTCGAGCTTGTCTCTCTTGAGGAAAATTTCTCTCACACACCTAAGAAACCCTCCATGGTAGAAGAAACGAGAAGCAACAGAGAAAACGATTCTATTAATATGTTGCTTGAGCAAGCTCTCACGCGACAGAGGGACGAAATGATGGAGAATTTTTTCCACATCCTTCAACACCTGTCAATAACAATAGGCACGTCTTCATCAAGAGACCACTTTGGAAGCACCTGGCCTTTAAAGGTACAAGTTAATTTTTATATTCCCGTATTTCAAGACAAATAGATGCGAAAGCCCTTAAAAAATGGTTAAATCTTCTAGAAGGTTATTTCTTTGTTCATAATTTCTCCGACAGGGAAATGATCACCTTCGCACTCCTTAAGGATATCCCCTATGTCAAACATTGGTGGGAAACTTACTAGGAGAAAATTTCCGTAGAGGAGTCTGGAATATATGGGGTCGAGCCCACTTGGGATTTTTTTGTCGATGCGGTAAAGGAACAATATTTACCCTGTTGGCAACTATGAGGACCAGTGCATGAGATGGACCACACTACGACAAGAGAGGGGCCAAGAAGTTTCAGATTTCACCAATACCTTCCATACCTTGCACACCAATCTGGGTATCAAATACTTTAAACAACATTTGGTTCTAAAATACCATGGGGCTCTACACAAATATGTCCAACCTGAAATGGATTTTTTGGACATCTCATCACTCGGTGTTTCTTATCGATATGTTGTTAAAATCGAAAATAAATTTAATCACCAGACCAAACAGGAGTTCGCGTCTTCAAATCTGAAACAACCAAAGTATGATAAATATGTCCCTAACAAACAGTCTCCCGAAAACTAGTATAAGCCACGGGAAAAGAAGGGTCATGAAAAGACAAAGAAGGACACCGAAAAATGGTGTGATTTCCACAAAACCCCCTGGCACAACACTAATGAATGTCGCTCAAAACAGTCAATGGTGGTTGAGATCAAAGACAAGGACCCAAACCCTGATTCAGAATCTGATTCAAAAAATATTGATAGAAGACAGATCATCTATGAAGACCCCACTGCTATTGTCGTGACAACAACAATTCAACTAGAAGAAACCATAGATCCTGAAAAGGGGGAGCTCCTTTTTCATTCATAGATGTGGGTGGATGGGACCCTGCTACATTTTATTGTTGATAGTGGAATCCAGAAGAACCTCATCTTAGCAGAGGTCGTCAAACAGTTGGAATTGTCGACAACACCACACCTGCAACCATACAACATCTGGTGGCTTCTCCAGGGATGAGATCTTTGTGTCAGCCAATAGTGTCAATTGTCATATGACATCCATCCCTTCAAGGAGGAGGTATTATGTGATATTTCCCCGCTAGATGTCTGTGTTGTTCTCTTGAGCCAGACATATATGTGGAAGCCCCATGCTATCTATGAGTCTCGACCTCGCAATGTCATTGTTACTCTGGGGGGTCATATCTATAATATACTAGAGGTAGTTCCAACTACTGTCCCACATAAACAATGCCAGAAGGCAGCATCTCATACTACCAAATTTGGCTTCTTCACAACTTGTTGAAAAGGTGAACAAAAGGATACTGCAACCACTACAACCTCGACCCAAGCACCTTCTATCCAATAGAAGCAGGTCGAAAAGAATGCAGCAAAGTGTAAATATTCCTTCTGCACCTAGATATCTCATGTAGCCCAACTATTTGAATAGATTCAACCCTACCAACAACAGGTTCATGTCAGCCTTCCACAGGGCAACATCTCCAGCTAGGCAAGTAGTGCACCAAGATTCAATCGCTTTCCCCTCTCCCCCCCAGAACTCAAATAAATGGATACCATTTCTTCCTAAGGAGGGAGGATTGATCTAGGTGGATATCATTGGCCACACACCTTTTCCAACTGGCTGAAGACAAATTTATGACAATTTTAGCAATTTACTATTTTTAGCAGTTTTTAACATCCGGGGCCATTTTGAGGTCCTAAATGAAGGTTTTTCGGGATTGATCTTCTAATTTATAACCAAAGGCTCTTATTGAACCCCCAAAATTAATCTCCTTGACAATACTTTTCCAACGAGCTATTGTGCGCCCCAAACGGAGATTGTATCCCAAAGTTACACCCCCGAGAAGTTGATACACCAAACTACCCAAAACGGGGTCCACAAAACTGTTGGCTTTTCATCTTATGGGGTTAGTGTTTTGGATTTTATTTATGATAAAAATTCCTTTGGAGCCTCATTTTAAAATCTTCTTTCTAATGCGATTATCCGTCACATCTCTTCTCATAGATAAGATGCCACCATTCTAGCTAGTCTTTCACTCTGTAATTTTATAGTCTTTGTACATGTTCACTCATTAATAGAAATTGTGTATTACTGTATATATGTGTTTATGGTTGCATATATTATACATTTATGTTATATTATTGGATATATGTGATATCTCTGTACATTTATTTATTATATCACCGCTCTCATTTTGTGCCGAAAATAATCCAGATCACCCTAGCTCCATCTAATCCTAGGCATAACTTATACTCAATCCTTAACCCTCTCTACAATCGAGCCCTGAGTGCACTATGAATATACCTTGTGTACAACCCTTGAACCCACATCACCCGCATCGTGGTGCTCTAACCATTGCTCTATCCTTAAAACAACTTTCAATCCTAACCCCTTAGGCCTTAGTTGTCCCCATACCCCTATACATATTTATTCATAAAAAAAATTGGTCTATAATAAATGTTATATTCATTGCATTAAGAGCGTGCATGTGCTCCTATTACTTAACTTTGTTGGTATTTGTTGGTTTAGGCTCAACAAGTATGCGCACACATTTCTAGAACGTGTGTGCTCTTTAGTGCACAGGCATTGATCGGGATTATTTTGAGAATGACATGAAGACAAAAATATAACCGAGATATAATAAGGAAATACACAAAGATAATGTGGAGAACACGGAAATATAGTGAAAACCAAATTCTATTAATGAACAAGAGAGAAAAACATTGTAGAGCACAAATTGGCAGAATGGGGTAGCTTATCTCTAAAAAGAAAGAGATGTTGGCTATGCTTGATTCACAACAAGATTTACATCACACTCCATTGCATGCTTAAAGAGCCTCCTTCACCTCGATTATATATGAGAGAGTGAGAGGAGAAAAATTCCCATTATGCATGTGGGATAAATTGGTTTAAGTTTATAAAATTCCATATGCATGTAAAATACTAAGAATTCTCGGGTGGTCACCCATACCAGTGCTACTCTAGCCTAAGCATGCTTAACTGCGTAGTTCCAATGGGATCCGGTGCGTTAACACTTAGTTGTAGGCATGTACATAAGACCACTAGGAAATTGTTACATGATGTCTGTAACTAACAAATGAAGATGACATTACATTCCATTCCCCATCAAAAGGGTGAATATCATGGTTTATCAAAACCACATGCTCAAAATGGGGATTCAGTGGAAATGGATGGCCACCAAGATCCATCTGGATCACGCGTGAATTCCTACCAGGAATTGTTTGGTTCCAAGCACACCCCACCTCATCTATCTCATGGCCAACAAAAATCCATGACAACTTCAAAAAAAACACAACCCACACAGACATGTTTTACTTATTTTAGTGTTCTTGTTAGATTTATAGATACATTTTTGCTATTACCAGACCATTCTAGGAAACTTTGGAAGACACTTTGTCAAGTGTAATCGGAATTGTTGTTTGTATCTACTTGTGTCTTCTTGGAATTGGAATTGGAATTGGAATTTGTCCAAGTGCACTTGGAATTGTTGTTTGTATCTTCTTGTGTATTATTGGAATTGGAAGACAAATTTGTCCAAGTGCAATTGGAATTGTTGTTTGTATCTTCTTGTGTCTACTTGGAATTGGAAGAAAAAAATTTCCAAGTGAAATTGGAATTGTTGTTTTTATCTTTTTGTGTCTTATTGTAATTGGAAGACAAATTTGTCCAAGTGAAATTGGAATTTGAATTATTAGTTGTGCATTCTTTTTTAATACATTAACAAATTTCTCCACTTGGTTGTGTCTTATTATGTATACAAAGACAAATTTGTGGTGGGGTGTTTGGAAGCCAATTTTTCTCTTTCAATATGGGGAACCGACGGATTTGAGAAAGAAAGTCCTCAAGAAAATAGAAACCGGTTGAAAAGGTGGAAGAAGAAAGATAAAAATAAAAGTTACATATGTCAAAGTGTAGGCTTTCAAAAGAGGAAAATCCAATTTCTTGTGGAATAGATGCCGCCATTGTTTCTCCTCCATCACCAGAATTAAAGAACAATAGTTCATTAGAGAGAAATCCAAACAATATATCATCAATAAAAATTGTTGTGGATGACCAGATGATGGATTTTTTTCTTGGAGCTAATTATACAATGGATGAAAGTAGAGAAGAAAAATCAATTGGTGTACAACATTGTGGTGAAGAAGGTCCTATGGTGCAATCTCTTGTTGGAAAGACAAATGTTCCAGAAACTAGACAATCTGATATCAAATCTTTTCCCACAGTTGATCTGTTAGTGAATGAAGGGGAAATAACTGCAACATTGTTAACTCCACAACACGGAGGTCAAGAGTTCTAGCATAGGAGTTCATTGTCCCTATCTAGATTGAGAATTATGTGTTGAAGAACTCCTAAATGCATTCAGGTCAATGAAAGTGGTCTAGCATCACTTGAAGGTAAGTTACCTAACCGTACTATTCATTATCACTCTTATAAAATCATTCAAGAATATTTTGAACCAAAATCAGATGCTGCTAAATGTCAATTATTTTTATATTTGTTAAAATCTAGAAGTTTGACTATTCTTAGGAGAATTTTAGGCATTAAAACAATCAAAAGTGTAGAAATAAGTCATCATATTTTTAGAAACCTTATATATGATTTTCAAAGAATTGGTAAGAATTATCGTTCTAAATAACACAATGCAACACGACATGTCTTGTCCCAGTCAATTGTTAGCAAGATAACAAGAAAACATAGTTTGTTACAACAAACCTCTCACCTCCATAAATGCAATGTCAAAAACCTTAGAAAGTATTCTCATAAATGAGATAGCCTCAAAATAAGTGCCCCAAAATATTTGTGGGCCTTCACTAGAAGGCTACCTCGTTTTGACATGAATTTAAATGGAGCGGTTAAGGGACTAGTTCAAGATTTCTGGCATGAGAACACAAGTCCTTGTTCCAATGAAAAAGATGTACTAAAATTGAGAAGGGGATCTAGGGATCGTGAACCCCATATCAATCACTTTCTTAACATTACACAGATAGAATTGTATGAGAGATTCAAAACAGTACATAGTGAACTTAACTTAGGCCAAAAATCTTTCCATAAATGCAAGCTTTGGTATGTTCGAATAAACAAAACTTGTAACACATGTTGTTGTATATATCACATTGAGTATGGTTATTATTATCACACACACACACACACACATATATATCATGTTTTTCATAACACCCTTTTGCAGGAATGCCCAGTTATATTGCCATGGTCGTCATCTAAAGACTTAATTCACAACATCTTGTGTACAAGCCCAGAGGGTTTTACATTTTATCAAAAATCATTCTTAGATGGGACATTCCCCAGGTGTGGTGTAATGACATTACTGAGCAAGTGCATCCATGTAAGCGATGAGTATGAATTGGGGAGGAAGGAGGTTTCCTTGCAAAGATTTAAATATGTTGTTAGCACTAGAAGTCACCCTCAGATTGCATAGAAGGTAAGCCTAGTAACCATCAATTTATACAGTAAATGTAAATGAGTTTTAGGTGGTCAAATGGAGAAGACTCAATGATAATAACATTTTAAATCAAAAATCTGGACTAGCATGCACAAGCAATTGAGGTCTTGGATTAACTTGAGTCAGTAAGCTGGAGTAAAGGTGAGTAGAAGGAAGAATTTGGTGAGAAAGGTGTACAGGTGTGCTATGGACATAGAGTCTTCAAGCATCCTAAGGAGGAAACAATCAAACAAAAGATCCTCTTGGATTCAAATTTCAAGGAAAATGAAAGAAATCATAACACTATAATCAAACATTCATCATAATACAGTCACAACAATCCATGTGAATCAGTCATTCATGAACTCTCTCAGTATTAGAGGAAAATAATATGGAGTAAGAGAATCTGACTTAGATTAATCAAGAAGTCTCAAATCAAGTACATAACTAGAGAAACAATGTTCTTCATCAAAATATTACAATAGTAAGGGAGCCTAGCTCAACCATTCGACCTTAAAAAAATATCAAAACTACCTATATATACTAAAAATGTTGCAACCACCAGGAATGTGATTGAACCCCTACATTCAAAGTTTCCAGTCGGTGCCTACTTTGTCAGCCTGTACAGGCCTTCTTATGTCATACATGAGCCTGACTTAGTTATATGCTTTGCAAGAAAATCCATCCCTCGGGAAACTTCGGATTGACAATCTCCCCCCACGACCATTCTTAGTATGCTTTCCATTTATGGGGTGAGACGAAGTCTCAAATGCCACCCCCATTTCCATTAACTACCTTCATCAGGATCGGGACGAGGCTTGACACCCATTAATTTTTCAGGCGGTGCCCACGACTTCTTCAAGTCATTCTCGACACCTCGAGGCCATGCAGATCTTCTTTTGTGACCAATATAGGTGCTTTCAGCCTTTGGCGCATCTCCTCTCCATCGCTCCATCCCGCATGCGACCTCAAGCCATACCTTGGCACTCATATCCAAAGGTGATTTGGGATTTCATCTTTCAAGAGTCTTCACTCCACTTGATTCCAAATATCTCGATGCCCGAAGTTGTGAAATGGCCTTATTCAGATCGATGGTTGTCCTTGCTTTGAATTTGACGACCACGATTGCTTCCTTGAAAACCCCATTTTCCAGCTACTTAATAGATGTTTACCCTTCTTTATGACCATGGGCCCAATTCCTGGGCGCTTCATGACTTCGTGCTTCACAAACTTACATTGTGCTACATGTTAAAACCTTTGATTCACAAAATCGTGAATTCTCGGATCTGGTGCCACGCATCCCTCTGAATCGGATGGCTCCTGTTGATTTTGGGCTTCGGGACTTCGGACCTTAGCCGAATTCATGCAATGAGCATAAATATTTCCTCCCATACCCTCTTTCCACATGTCCTCAGGCCGTGACCCGATGCTTATCTTCAAAATGCTTCAGGGTTTCACTTTTCGAGACTTTGAAAGATAGCTCCCTTCAAAACTTCAGATTCATGAAACTATGAATCTGTTGATCTGACACCACGTGTTCCTCTGAATTGAATGATCCAGATTAATTTTGGCACTTTGGGACCTCGGGCCTTTAGCATTTTAGGACTTGGGAAATTTTCACATTCCTCACTTCAATTTTCCCGAAATGACTTTCTCCACAGTTCAGATCTGGTGCCACGCGTCCTACTAGATCGAATGACCCACGCTAATTTTGGGTTTCGGGAGTTCGGACCTTTGACGAACAACTTTAATGACATTTCAAACTCCCGATTCCCACGATTATTTTCCACTGTTAATCTCTCCTAATGAGATCTATGACCCAGATTAAATCGTTGCTCGACCTTTTGAATTCGGTCTTTTGCTCTGGCGCTATACTTCATGCAAATTTTAACCTTTCAAAAGAACGCACGTTGTTGATCAATTCTCATGATGGATCTCCGTCGTTGAAATATTAAAAATTCCTAAAAATCTGCTTCTGCTTCAGGGCCAAAATGAACTGTTAGGAAAGTTGTGCTTTGTGTTCATGGTTGTAGCCTGCATGATCGAGAATTCAGACGAATCGTTGTGGGATAGGAAAATAGGGAGATCGAGGCATTTTAAACACAGAGGGGGGGAAAACGAAAATAATTTTAAAAGCCAAAGGGGGGGGATTTAAGACTTGGTCTACGAAAGGAGAGAGACAGGGAAAAACACAGACTTAGGTAGAAACCACAAACCCACAGGACTCTGAAAATTTCATGTGATAACATTTGGCTCCATAGGGGATGGCATGCTCCCTGTGAGCTGCCAAGAACAAGTAGTTCCAGTGCCTTAGCTGTTGGGTTATGGAGTCAATCTCAAAAAAAATCCTGTTGAGGATTACAGGCCAATAAAAACTCTAAACAAAATCAAATACATGGGCTCCAAAAGGAGCTTATTTATGTACATCCCTAGACTAATGATTTTTTACACAGTGCTAGGTGAAAGCGAACTTCCACCATATCCATTTAAGTAACTTCCTAACTGGAAGACCATTTACTCTATCAGTGATTAACAATAGATAATGCAACCGTGACATCAGATGGATCATATATTTCAGCCTTTCTCCTAGTGTTGAAGTCATGATAAAGTTGGGCGGCTATAAAGAATGAAGGAAATGTAACTCCATGTACTCCCTTACAGGCTCATAAAACAAGTGACAAAACCCACTGGGTTGGTGACAAAAAACATTCTCTATCTTGTAGCTTCTCACGCATGGCTCGATGTCTTTGGTAAGTGCAGGTAAGTGAACAACTGATGCAGGATGATTGATCCTAGGTGATGCTTGCTCACTTACAGGCTCTAGGCAGGATATAAACTGCACCTTTGGCTCTGTTGCACGCTCTTGGAAGTCCTTCATATTCAGCTCAGAATCTGATTCATAATTGTTACACACAGGCTGCCTACTCCCCGAGTCATCAAAATATGAGGTAGGGATCTGCTGCTTTTTATCTAAATGCAAAACTATATGTTCATTTAAATATGAGACAATAGGTGTATCAGACGCAAAATATGCTTCCTCTATGGCTATGCAATCCTCAACCTCACCATCATGAGCAGGGCTGCCAAGAACATCTGCTCCTAGGACTGGAAAATCCTCTGTGCTTTCTTCGAAAGAGTAGCGAACACGATCTTCCTTCAACTTATCTATCCTTGCAGAAAGTGATCTCACCAGCCACATCAACTCAACCAGTGCATATTCTTCCTCCTCACATCCTTCATCCTCACAGCTTCCATCCTTAGAGATTTCATTTTCACAACTTTCATTCGGAACAGTCACACCTTGAACACATTCTTTATATTCTTCACAACAATTATGACAAATTAACTTAGAAGAACAAAACTTTTGACAGTGCCTATTGAAAGTTGCATGAAAATATCCCAGGGAGGAGATGCTAGCAGGGGGCAAGGAGTGATACTATTCACGAGCATCTCCTGCTAATGAGAACATGAAAATATTTAATAATACATCCTCATGATGTATCTCCCATTGATGCATGAGTTCATGAAACTCATGGAGATGCTCTGCAGGGTTTTCCTCTTTACACTCTCTAAATATGGAAAAAACATCACCCCATTCATCCATAGTAGGAAAAACATTTGGAAAACCAGGAACAGAGGAGAAATTAAAAGGAGCAAACCTTCGAGCCAAGATTATTTCCATTTCAAAATAGTGGAATCACCATTGGATCCTTTAATCATGGGGTCATCGGGTGAATGATATGCAGTCTGAATGTGTTTGGTCTTTGTTCACCATCAAAGACCAGATCTGATCATTTTCAATCACCCAGGGAACTTTCATGCTAAGAAAGTAGTTGCTAAAATCCTTCTCAAGAAAAATTCTTTGGTTCAGCTTTAGGTGGGCTAGGGGCAGCCACAATTGAAATAGCGGAGTCTACACAGTGGAGTCTCCAGGTGCAAGTGCAATCTTCAATGGTTCTAATCTTTGATGCACCTTCAGAATCAGAAGCTCTTTGTCATTCTATCCCGGGGAAATGTCTTCAATTTGTTCCCTGACAACGATGCTAGAAATGTTAGCACTAGAAGTCACCCTCATATTGCATAGAAGGTAATCCCAGTACCCATCATTTTATACAATAAATGTAACTGAGTTTTAGGTGGTCAAATGGAGAAGAATCAATGATAATAACGTTCTAACTCAGAAATCTGGACTATCATGCACAAGCAATTGAGGTCTTGGATTAACTTCATTCAGTAATTTGGAGTAAAGGTGAGTAGAAGGAAGAATTTGGTGAGAAAGGTGTAGGGGTCTACTATGGACATCAGGTCTTCAAGCATCCTAAGGAGGAAAAACTCAAACACAAGATCCTCTTGGATTCAAATTTCAAGGATAATGAAAGAAATCATAACAACACTATAATCAAACATTCATCATAATACAATCACAACAATCCATGTGAATCAGTCATTCATGAACTCTCTTAGTATCAGAGGCAAATAATATGGAGTAAGAGAAGCTAACTTAGATTAATCAAGAAGTCTCAAATCAAGTACATAACTAGAGAAACAATGGTATTCATCAAAATATTACAATAGTAAGGGAGCCTAGCTCAACCATTCGACCTTAAAAAAATATCAAAACTTCCTATATATACTAAAAATGTTGCAACCACCAGGAATGTGATCGGACCCCTGCATTCAAAGTTTCCAATCGGTGCCTACTCTGTCAGCCTGTGCAGGGCTTCTTATGTCAGACGGGAGCCCGTCTTAGTTATGTTCTTTGCAGGAAAATCTGTCCCTAGGGAAACTTCGGATTGAAAATCTCCCCCCATGGCCATTCTCAGTATTATTTCCATTTATGGGGTTAGATGAGGTCTCAACTACTGCCCCCATTTCCATTAACTACCTTCATCAGGATCGGGACGAGGCCTGACACCCATGAATGTTCCAAGCGGTGCCCATGACTTCTTCAAGTCAATCTTAGTGCCTTGAGGCCATGCAAATATTCTTCTATGACCAATACAAGCGCTTTCAGCCTTAGCGCATCTCCTCTCCATCGCTCCATCCTACATGCGACTTCAGGCCATAACTTGTAGCTCATATCCAAAGGCTCTTTAGGATTTCATCTTTCGGGAGTCTTCACTCCACTTGATTCCAAAAATAGCCTTATTCAGATCGACGATTGGACTTGATTTGAATTTGACGACCACGATTGCTTCCTCAAAAACCCTAGTCGCCAGCCACTCAATAGGTGTTTACCCTTATTTATGGCCCCTCTTTCCATATGACCATGGGCCCAAATCTTGGGCGCTTCGTGCTTCGCCAACTTATGCCGTGCTCCATGTTAAAACCTTAGATTCGTGAAACCCCGAATTCTCGGATCTGGTGCCACACGTCCCTCCAAATCGGACAAATCCTATTGATTTCAGGCTTCAAGACTTTGAACCTCGGCCTGCTTCACACGATGGGCGCAAATATTTCCTCCCAGACCTGCTTTCCACATGACCTCGGGCCATGACCTGATGCCTATCTTCAAAGTTCTTCAGGGTTTCACTTTTTGGGACTTTGAAAGATAGCTCCCTTGAAAACTTCTGATTCAGGAAACTGCGAATCCGTTGATCTGATGCCATGTGTTCCTCTGAATTGAATAGTCTAGATTAATTTCAGCACTTCGGGACCTCGAGCCTTTGGCATTTTGGGACTCGGGAAATTTGCGCATTCCTCACTTCAGTTTTCCTTAAAAGACTTTCTCCATAGTTCAGATATGGTGCCACGTGTCCTGCTGGATTAGACGACCCATGCTAATTTTGGGTTTAGGGAGTTCAGACCTTTGACAAACAAATTTAACGACATTTCGAACTCCCGATTCCTATGAATATTTTTCACCATTGATCTCTTCTAATGAGATCTATTCCCACCGATTCTCTTCTAATGAGATCTATTCCCACGATTATTTTCCACCGTTGATCTCTGCTAATGATATCTACGACCCAAATAAAATATTTTATCGACCTTTTGACTTCGGGATTTTTCTTTGGCGCTATACTTTGTGCAACTTTTGACCTTCTGAAAGAACTCACGTCGTCGATCGATTCGCCTGATGGATCTTCGTCTTTGAAAGATTAAAACTACCTAAAAATTTGCTTGTGCTTCAAGCCCGAAATGGACTATTAGGAAAGATGTGCTTTGTGTTCATGGATGCATCCTTCATGATCGAGGATTCATATGACTGCTTGTGGGCTGGGAAAACAGGGAGATCAGGGCATTTTAAACATAGAGGGGGGCAAACGAAATTGATTTTACAAGACAAAGGGGGAAAATTTTAAGACTTGGTCTGCGAAAGGAGAGAGACAGGGAAAAACACAAACTTAGGTAGAAACCACAAACCCACAGGACTCAGACAAGTTCATGTGATAACATATGTGACATATGATATTGACGGAGGACAGGAAAGAAAAGATATACAATTGGTTACTTCCCAAGTACGTGTTTGTAACTTTATGAAGGACTTCGTTGAAAATACACAACATTATGTTCAGCATGTCCATGTGGCTCGATGGCGGGATGAGCATTTTATAATATGTAGAGATACATTTATTGTTTGTACTGTGTTATCAATGGTTGATTTTGTTGAGAAATATACCCTTCAACCACAAAATGAGATTCAAAGCCAATATTATAACTCAAAGTAGATCAACATAATGGTACATATCAGATACAGTCAAGGACCAGATAGTATTGAACAAAATAGATTTATATTGAAAGAGTATCACTTCTACATAAGCGATGATCGGTGCCATGACTTAGCCTACATACAAAATTGTTTTCAATTGTTCTACAATCACCTAAAGGAGAATAACATATAGATGGATCAACATTGGATTTGGTCAGATGGTTTCGCAGGCCAATTAAAAACTGATCATGTATTTCAATGGTTTTGTATGTTGCACAAAAAACTAAAGGTACCACACATTTGGAACTATTTTGAGTCCAGGCATGGAAAAGGTGAGCATGATGGATCAAGTGCATGCATAAAAAGAGCATCACACGGGAAATAAATGAGTTTCACAACTACTTCCCTCATTCAAGATGAAAAATCCATTGTTGGATGGTGTTCTTCAGTAATGGGAGAGGGAACAGGAACCCGTGAAGACCAATCACACAAGAAAGGACATGTACATATATATTTTTGGGAGGTGGTCGATGTAGATCGATCGCAGTGGTATGAATTCAAAAAAAACCCGGGAACTCGTGGATTCCAGTCAGTTAAAACATCAGACAGTGCAATAGTTGAAATATGGATGAGACAACTATCTTGCTTCTCTGGTCCATGTAGTAGTAATGAATGGGATGATTTTGAATCGACTGACTAGGTTTATAGATGGGATTGTGTATCACTTCCCATTGGAGGCTTTGGTCAACGTATAACTATGTAATTATCCCAATTGGAGGAGGACCAATCAAGTATTTCATCATATTATGATCATGTCTCAGATCTCGTACTGCTAGGTTCATTGAATCCTTCTATTAAATTTTGAATAACTAGAATTAATGTTTTATGCTTTGGTCATTAAGTGGACTCACATTTTGGCATTCCATTTTTTGTAGGGCACATATACACAATGGTTTCCATAAGAGATAATGAATGGGGCACTGATTATTGGCTGACATGATGCTTAGAGGGAAAGCATACCCTCATGGGATCAATAGCAGACTCTGAAGGCATTGAATTTTTTATTGGGTCGATGCTTATTAAAGGAGAATATCTGACACAAGATGAAAGAACATGGAATAAAGGTGGTTATTTATTTCAATATTATAAACCATTTCAATTCGTATACCACTTTACAAAATTGGTTAATGTTACAAACCTCCAACTACAAACAATGCCAAGAAAGAACTCATCAAAGGTGAGATACTTCTTGCATTACTATGAGCACGAGAAGTTAATGGAAACCATCAATATTAGAAGTTATCCCAATGGTCTACTTGAATAACCATCTAGGTATGTTAAAATATTTGCAATGTTGTTAAAATATACCATGCCTTGAAATATTCACATTCCATGCCTTGCCATCATTTGCATTGCCTTGTCTTGGCATGCCATGCCTTGCCATCACTTGCATTGCCTTGCCTTGGCATGCCATGCCTTGCCTTGTCATTCCATGCCATTTCATGCCATGCCTCGCCTTGCCATGCCTTTCCTTCACTTACCATTCTTAATTACAATCTTAATGAATTACAAGTTGTAGAATTACATGCTTAATGAATCCTTTGATTGTAATTTTTATGTATTAAACTTGTTCATTTAGTACAAGCATTGTTTATGTATTAAACTTCTTCATTTACATATTGAGCTTGTCATTTCCATTTCCATTGCATACCATTTCCATTGTCATGGCATATAATTTCCTTTTCCAATTCATACCATACAATTGCAAGGCATACCATACCATTTTCATTGCCAATGCATACTGTTATCCCCATTTTAGGGATAACTAAGGAGATTATAACTCGAGTCCCACATGTCCTACACATGGAGTACCGAGAGTCGAATCGACTTGAGCATGGCCCTAGAGGGCCCATATTTTCATTCTTCAGCGCCTCCACTTTGTCAGCAACAACAACATCCATCACCTTGGCCTGGTCCTATAGCAGAAGTGGATCTTGCTCCATGAGATAATGAGTCTGGGTATCATGGTATGTATCACTCTGATCCTCAAAACCTTTGAATATGTGCATTCAATTATTTTTGTTTCTAACGAGTGCTTGGATCTTATACCTATCCACTTGACCATATCTGGGAGGAATGACAAGATGCCCTAGTAATATTGTTACCATAGGTTCTGAGTTGCCATTGGGGGGATTCGTGAGAAGACATTGTCCGCTCCTACCATACTTACCATTTTCCATCTTTCTCCCCCTCATCCATCCCATTACACTGGTCTGGGCATTGGGTTGGCCAAATATTTAATGGTTGTACCTTACCTTGTGGGAAGAAGGGGAAAAATGCCCAGAGGGTAAAAGAAGCTGGAAAAAGATTGAAGCCAAAGAATGAAACCTCGATATGCTTCTCCCAGGGATCCCCAAGAAAACAGTAAAGGAATTCTCAGCAAGAAATAGAGGGACCCATAAAAATAATAAAACAAGACCCGGTTAGAGGATAGGGGGTCTCATCACGAGCTAGCCTATTAGCTCTATGGGCATGTAGCGGTATGACACTACCAACAACTGGTTACCATGCCAGGGTAGTGGCTCTTGGTGGCATAGCCAAGAGAAATGGGGTCTCATCATGATCCAACCTTCTTATTTCCATGAAATGATTGTGGGTAACATTGCCACCACTGGTCACCACGCAAGGGCAGTGTCCCCTAGCTAGCTTCTTGAAGAAAAAGAAATTAGAAAAAGACAAAAGGAATGAATGGGCTTGGAAACATTTGCATCCATGACAGGTTCAACTCACCCTCTATAGAGGCACCCATAGGTAAGCCATGCATTTCCCTGTTATCATTGCACCCCTTGCCCATACATCCCTTATCCACTTCATCCACTCACATGGCTTAGATTTTATCTCTTCCGGAAACACCCCACATCCAGTGAGCATTATCCCAATAGGAAACCCTGTCACTTCCTCCAAACTTGGATTGTATATTAGTGTAATGTCTTTGAGCACTTGTCCGGGTAAAGGGAGTTTTATGCATGTGTTTAATAAAATTGATGATTAGATGTGATTAACATTTCTATGATCCCTGCGACTTATGAGACCATGTAGGGCGTATTTGTTGATGTTTCAGGACCATACCCGATGGATGGTACCCATATGGACAGGTACACTTGGGGATATGATTAGTTCGGACCTCCATGAGGCTAAAATCCCACCAGATGGATGTTGAAACCCCAACAGGGGGCATATATAGATTAGAGGGTTTGCACCAGAGAAGAGGAGGATGTTCCACCAGAGGTATCTTGGCAGAGCCTTACCCAAGGGGTTGTTCCCTTTCCACTAGGACATTGGTCTTGGAAGGCCCATGACGTCACCCAGGAAACTCATGACATCATCCAATGCTTGTGGAGTTTTTGGGAGGCAGTTATGTGCAAAAGTGGCATGTTTGGCATGTTCCTGACACCCAAGAAGGCCAAACGTTTTTCCCCAGGA
This sequence comes from Picea sitchensis, assembly GCA_010110895.2. Classification (NCBI taxonomy): domain Eukaryota; kingdom Viridiplantae; phylum Streptophyta; class Pinopsida; order Pinales; family Pinaceae; genus Picea; species Picea sitchensis. The sequence continues at coordinate 85,391 of SNQJ01S0001718.1, forward strand.
GGATAACGTTTCCCTACAAGGGGATAACATCACCCTAAAAGAGCATGATGTCTTCATCTTTGCTTGATTTAGGGGTTGATTTTGACATTTAATGTAAAAACAATATTATTATGTATTTTTGGCCATGTCGGCCTTTTGTGACCTAAAATAAAATTAAGGTCATTGGTATGGTATAAGTAAGAGAGCTAAAAATCTCTTTTACTCATCATACTTCACTCACATTTGTGTGAGGTCTGAAATTTGCGGCCCTCATTAGGGTTTTGGCTGAAATTGTGGTGCACTTGTTGAAGGAGGCTTCTTTTTGGTGATTTTAGGAATTTTTCTTGGTGGAAGGTTTATAACTAGGGTTTGGCTTGATGAATACTTGGTAAATGTAAGTAAATTTCTGCAATCCTTCCCTTACTTGAATGGTTATAGTGTTTTACTTGCATTTTGTTAATGAATTTGTTGGAATAAACCCTAGGAAATAATCACATTTTGGTGTCCTTATTTTAATTCCCTACTAGATTATGCCAAGGAGCCTTTTTTTTGTTGGAGACATTGCTAGGGCCTTGTCATTGCAACACCCTATCTCGTTTTCTTCATCCTAGCCGATTTTACTTTGTCATTGAGCTAAAGAAGGAGGAAAACGTGTTAAGGCATAGGGTTGCCTACACCTTAGTAAGTCATTTTCCCCTAGGGTTTGATGGTTGAAGCCTTGGCTTATCAACACTTCACCATCAAATTCCTCTTGTCTTTGGCCATACTATTATCATCTTTTTCTTTCAATTCTTGTTGCTACTTGTTGACTCCATTTTCCCTATGAATGCACTAGTCTAAGGCCTCTTTCTTGAGTGTTTTGATCACAATCTACAAACATCCAAATCTTTGAGCAATTACTAACACCTTTCTAACCCTAGTTTAGATTAACTTGCTAGCCCTACTACTCCTATTATTATTTCAATTTATAGTCATACTTTGTAGCACTTAAGGCTTCTAAAAGAAATTCAAAGGATCAATGCATACCTTCTTTTGATGAATGTTGGTGTTATGATATTGATAATTAGTTATTCTTGCTCATTTTGAAGCATTTATTGTTGAAGTATCGTATTGTGATTATTTCCATTTATACATCTTCTCTTACTTCATCAATATATTAGGCAATTTCTTATATTGAAAAAGTCTCCAGTTATATGAAGTACTAACCATCAAGTGATCTTGCAAAATATAGTTTCTTGTTGCTTTGTTCCGGGCAGGTACATTTCTGGTTATTATTATCTTTATTGGTTGTTTATCTAGACTTTTTGATCGGTGGTGAGTTGTGAGAGGGAAAATTTTACTTAGCTTTAAACCTTTTCCTTCTCAAAACCCTATGTCATTAGGGATGTCTCCCCTGGGCCTACCACCCTAAATAGAAAGAGATATCCTATTGAGGTGACAATGATAGGATAGTCTCCCATTACGTCAATTTGTCTCCTTTTACCTTTCCTATCTTACAAAGTACAAATTGTGCGATAATGTTTTGGCACCGTTGTCAGGGAACACTAAGTCAATTATCCTCAAAGAAGACACTTTTTCAGTAAGACTTTCCTCAAGAATATTCATCTTACAAATATTACCTTGCAACTCCACTAAGGGTGATTCCCTTATCTCTTCGGTAATTTCAAGAAAATTATCTGGTGACTCCATAATCCACATGGAGGTACAATAACCCTCCTCAATCCTTTACAAGAAAGCCTCCCTGAAACTCTCCTGTAGTAAAATCACTCTTCAGAGGAATTCTTCCTATAAACATAATGTCTAGCTCAAGAACTTAGACCAACATTCCAAACCAGGCCAATAACCAAAGACAATGGTTTTCCAATATTTTCAAATCACTAAACATGTTAGCTATACCAGGCTACCCTAGGCAGATGCCACCCAAGTATGAGAAGTGGCTCCCTAAGTTCACCGGTACTGATGCAATCAATGCTGAAGAGAATATGAGCAACTTTTGGGCGTTCTTCCAGCTTCACCCCGTTAATGATGATGCTAGATATTTAGTCATAAAATTGTTCTCTGCTACCCTCCTTGATGCTTCAAGACATTGGTACCATAGTCTTTTTGATGGTAGTATTAAAACCATGGATAAATTGGAAGAGGCCTTTCTCAAAAGATGGAGTATCAAAGAAGACCCCAACATGTTGTTGACTAGGATAAATACCATTTGGAAACAAGAGAATTCTCGACCATTAGAGATTTCAACACTAGGTTCAAAACCTTGTTGCAGAAAATCTCTATGAGTCATCATCTAGCGAATAACTTCCTTGTTTACATTTACACCAAAGATTTTACTAGTCAACCGGGTTATCTCCTCAGGGATAAGAACCCTAAAACGATCCAAGAAGCCCAAGAGTTAGCTACAAAGATTGAGGACAACCTCCACTCATCCAGAATCGAGCCTTTCTCAAACCCAAGGGTCAAAATGGACACTAAACCAAAGATAGTCCACAACATTGAGCCTTCCTCAAAGATTTGTGTCAACTTGGAAAAGTTGCAAATGACCATGGATGGCATGATGAAAAACCAAGAACTAATGATGAATAGGATTGTCAACTTGAAAAGATCCCAAAACCAAGCACCAAGGGTCCCATATAAAGGCCAATTCCAAAAGGGGAACCAAGTTTATAGACCAAACAATGATCAAGAGGTTCCTAATACTTTAGCTCCTACAAACGTTGTGGATGAAAATCCTTGTTGTTGGCAGTGTAGTGAAACACACTGGGAACATGAATGTCCCTATAACAATGGAGGCCATGCCCAGGTAAACAATGTGGGCAATTCTATAGAAGGCCCCTAGATTTTCCTCAATATCACCCTTGAGGAACACCGAGAAGGCATAAAAGAGGCAGCTAGGAAGGCTAGAATGGAGGTAATAAACAACTTCGACCAAGAATCAAAAGAAAAGTTGAAGAAACAAGAATTTCAAGTGTATAGATGAAAGAAGCTAAACCAACCTCTCTCTACCGATCCTGCAACCACCCTAACCAAGCCTCCACCTTTGGACATTCTCCTTCCTAGGAATCCTTTGAAAACCGAGGTGGACTTAAACTTTGACTTCGAAGGGGCACTATCCAAGATGCACGTGACCATCCATTTAAGAGAAGTCATTAATGTACCATCTGTTAAAGAAATATTTGATAATTTTTTCAAGGGAACAGATGGACCAATGGACCCCCCTATAATGTTACAAGATGATCACTTTAAACATAGTTACCAACTTAATGAGAGCTCTACAGAGTTCTCATTTTTGGGGGGGTTAAATTTTTTACCCCGTTTTTAAAAATGGTGCTACCGGTAGCATCCCCTCCCTTTTTAGGTTGTTTTTTGATATTTTAAATTTTTTGATACATAAGGTTTCCACTTTGTTTTTTTAAATGCTCATTTTTTCATTTATTTTTTCCTTTTTTCTCAACGATGTTTTTTCATCTATTTTCAAACTTTTCTATTTTTTTTCTATTTGTGTTCAATGGTGTTTTTAATCATATTTCCTTGCTTCATCCAATGTTTAAAATGTTGTACACCAATTTTTTTTTTAAATTAAGATTTTTCATATAATTATGTGTCCTTAATTAAGTTATGGTTCCATACATTTTAAATATAGTGGAAAATATCATTTTTAACACATTTTTTTACCTTCAATACATAGAAAATAATTGTAGTTAAATAACACTATTTTAAAATATTTAGCAAAAAAATATAATTCATCTTTTTTGGATCAATTAAAAACTAAAAAAAATAAGAAAACAAACACAATTGAAATTTAAAAAACAAAAACATTTTTAAAACAAATTTATATGAGAAAAAACCATTGAATAAAAACCTAAAAAATTAAAGAGGAAAAGAAAACCATTAT
>SNQJ01S0001718.1:89274-102499 GCA_010110895.2 Picea sitchensis
TTACTTCCTTATATGTTTATCTTTTATATGTTGCTTATGTGATTGCATATCAGGTTAGAAACCTGAGAGAATGAGTTCCAATTGTTTCTCTGCTTGAGCCAGGAGATTCCTGCATAGAGTGCAGTTGAGTTCCTCCGCATAGAGTGCGTCGAGGAGGCTAAGCAGCTGAACTTTTGTTCTCTGTTGCCCAGGGTTAGGTGGGGTTGTTCGAGCCGTGCAGGTGAGTGCAGGTTGGACGTGAAGTCCCAGTAGTTAGTCCGAGAAAAGGAAGTCGTAAATCTCGGTTGCAGGCGAGTGCACGAGGTTTGAAGAACTTCAACACTTGAAGAGTGGTCGAAGGTCGAAGAGTGAGCAGAGTGCGTGAGGAGTCTCTGAAGGAGTCAGGGAGAGATAAATCTCAGGAGGGGCAGTTCCTTGTAAGCATCTCAGGAACAGGCCTGGAAAAATACCTTTGCGTCATTGTGGGAACAGACTCCAGTGGAGCTCATACAGGACAAAGGTGGGGAAGTGGAGGAACTCTTCAAGAGGAAGAGAATCGACGACGTGAAACTCCAGTGAAGTTTCGCGAAATCCCGAGGACCATCCGATCGTGGAGGAGTTGCGCGGGAGATACCCGTGAACACAGGTGTGGAGAACCAAAAAGTCCATCGGAATTCAGGGTTTCGGCATTCGGGGATTGGTAAGGTGAGAGTCCTACACCTCGAGGAATCGCAAGTTGTGATTCTCCGAATCGATCTGAGCAGTTGATCGGAGAGGGGACACATGGCACAGTATCCCTAAGGGTCGGGGTTCAGCGTTCGACGTTTCTCGGAGGAAAGAGTTCAATCTCTTTGAAATCGCGACCAGTGATTTCCCGAATCAATCTGAGCCGTCGATCTCCAGGAAGACACGTGGTGGAAGATATTGAGGAGTCGGGATTCGGGTTTTGGCAGGGTCTGTGACCTTGTGTATCAGGAGCCGCGAACTCCCGAGTCGCGATATCCCGATTTCCGAAGGAGGGGGAATCGCCGAAGGAGTTACTGTGGGTGACTCGTGACTCCCGAGGGGAGTTGGAAGAGCTTAGAATCTTCAGGCCCGTGGTTGAAGAAGGTCCTGGTGGGCGCGGCTTGCTCGGTGAGGGGCGAGGCGGCGTCACAATGCATGATCCATTAACAAGGATTGGCCCTCCTAGGTGGAGTACTAACCCCCTTTCCCAATATCTTTCCATTTTGGATAACATTCTCTAGGCCCAAACCTCGATGTCCACCTTCAGTTGTAGCTTACTATAGCATAGCACATTCATTAAATTATACTACAAGGATAGATATTTAGATGATTGTGTGGGAGGGGTTGGGCCTTTAGGCCATGTAGTAGAGTCTATCCAAGTGAGGTCACATGCACAAACTAGGCATTTTGATCCTAGTTCATGCAATTCTCATTGAGGTTAGAGTTGCGGGAAAACTTGTAATGGGATGACAAAGGCCCATCTATAGGATAGTTTCATGGATGAGTTTAGGGAACTTGCAAAAAGTTAGGGGTCAAAAAAGTGGCAATTGGGTGATCATGAACACATTCACACAAGAACATGTGTGCATTATCAAAGGTGCGCATGTACTCCTTTTCCTATACATTCAACAATGTCATGTAGGATACCACCTAGTGTGTGAAATCATTTTATTAAGAACATGTGCATGCTTTTAGGAATGAACATGTGTTAGGAATTTGCATGCATTCCTCTATGTATTGATAAAAAAAAAGGGTCGTGGTTTCTTTTTATAACAAATTGTGCAACATGTTCTTATTGTTAGTTTATAAATTTGAGTAGATTTTTACCAACATAAGGAACCTATTATTCAAATAATACTGCATTGATTTTATGTAGGTTTACTTAAATTTCTTTTTTCTTCTATTTCATAAATTTCTGAATTATAAATATAAATAAAATTGACCATATTCCTCTTCAATTGCAACATATAAATTACATTTTCATGGATCTTACAACTAAATAAAACCCAAATCCACCATCACAAAATGAAGAACCCTAACCCCCAACTACCATATGCAAGCACTAAAATTGGCAATGGCCTTGAGTCATTGAGAAACCTAATATGAGATTTTAGAAACAGTAGAGTTCCCTCACACCTTTCACCCGCTAGATTGTTGGAGACCACTATATCCTCCATAGCTAATGACCAAGACTAGTTATATAGTATTTATAATTATATGGCTAGGATGTTTGAATATTACAATATGGATTTAGATAAAAACCAAGTGAGAGATCTACAAATTTCAAAACAACATCTCATGGCGTGGATTATTGACCCCAAAATTGGTTTACACCCTTCTGTGACCAAAAAAATTATTTTCATGCACTAGTGCAAATACAAAAATTTTATAGACTGTTATATGGTAGGTGGTTTATGGATTTTGAAAAACCTCCTTGCAATAAGTAGGCAGAGCCATTGTATTTCATTAGAAAGTTATGTGACAAATTTATTTCGGGTCACCATGTCAATTACTTTGACATTGTTGAATTTCATGGGGTGGGTCATGGATCCACACAAGATAAACAAAATACCAAGTGTGACCTACTTAGAGGACCTCATGCTCCTAAGAAAAGACATAATCCCCCAACACAATATCTTATCATTTCAGATAACATTCACCAGACCCAAACCTTGATTTCCACCTTGACTTGTAGGTTACTACAATATAGCATGTTCATTATTGTATCCTACCAAGAGGAATCTTCATATGATGTTAGAGGAGAGGTTGGACCTTTAATCCATGTAACAGAGTTGATCTAGGAGAGGTTACATGGATATATTATCAATTATTCCAATAATCGAGTTGTGGGAAGACTTTCTATGAGACAATGGAGGCCATTGTATAGGATAGTTCTATCATGGAGGTTTGTATGATATCATCTCTATATACTTGAATGATTATGTGTGTGTGTGTAGACACACACACACACACACATAAAATTGCAAATAACTATTTTTATGTATATTGTGTTATTTTTCATATATCTAAATCTTTTCTGAGTGCATTGTATGTGATCCAATAATACTCCTACATCACCTAGACCTGCATGATTGATAGTTTCCCACACTTATGTAAAACCTTGCTTGATTGGCATACCTCACACACAAGTATTTTGGAACTTTGTGCAACGATATTATTTATCTTCGTAAGGTCTCGCATAAATGCAATATGTTTGTATTCTTACAACTTGCATGCTACCCTATAACAAAATTTAATACACAAATACATTTTTTATGTATTTAATATCTCTAGTCAAGATGATATAATATAAATCATTTCATTATAATCATATGTGTTTGTTTGTAGAATGTTTCAGATTAGTGATTGTGGTGGTCACATTTTAAAAAATGAATATTTAGTTCCACATTATAAATGTATTATTTTTTTAAGCAGTTATGAGCACACCTTGTTAACTAATTACTACTAACATTCCATAACTACTAGTATTCCAATATGAGGAGAAGCCAAATTCTTATAGCAACATATTGAGTGAATATTACTTTCACAATATCCACAATTATCTATATATGTTGTTTGGCCCACTCGGTTACATCTTTCGAACAAACCTTTCACTCATTTGGAACTTAAGGAGAGCCTTGACCTAACCACCTCGATAGTCACTTTCATGACATAATCATTCAATGGAATGCTCAATTGGAGGATTTCCACCCATCATAGATTGGACGGTACCATATTTCCTATCCTCAAAAGAACGTCCATTGTATGTGTTTCTTCTTATTCTCTTTGCATTTGATTTGATTATTAACCTTCGACAAAATTTAATGTTTATTATGTTAACTTTCTATGAATGAGGATTTTATTTCTTTGTCCATGTAATACACCTTTCCCCCTAACTCTCACTTATGTTGGGTGGATGTTGACCTTCTCCTTTTTATCTTCTAATGTTAGGTTATCGATTTAACCAGTTTCCTAGGTGAGGAATTCTGATCCAGATGGATATCGATGGAGACCCACCTTTCCCAGCTGCCTCAAAACAGTCTTCTGACAATTTTGGCAAATTACTATTTTTAGCAGTTTTAACTTCCGGGGCCATTTTGAGGGCCTAAATGAAGGTTTTTCAGGATAGATATCCTAAATGATAGATGAAGGCATTATTTATACCCCAAAATGAATCTCCTCGATGATACCTTTCCAACGGGCTATCACACGCCTAAAACAGAGATCGTATGCAAAAGTTACGACCTCGGGAAGTTGATGTACTAACTTACCCAAACGAGGCCCACGTGACTTTTGGCGCTTCATCTCCTAGGGTTAGGTTTTTGGATGTCTATGGTTTGTGTCATTCTTTATTATTGTAAAAATTCCTTCAGAGCCTCATTGTAACCTTCTTCTTGTGAATGTGCGCTACCGTCACATCTCTTCTCAGAGATAAGACACCACCATTCCAACAAGCTTGTTTCCGCTGCATTTCACAGTTTCAGCTTATTTCGTTATTGAATAGAAAACCAGTTTTACTGTATCTCTATTATTTTGTGATAAGAACCTATTAATAATCTATATTCATTTTGTTATGCTCATAAAATCTAGATCAACTTCTCTTATCACAATTTAATCTAAGTCAAGTTGTAATAATTCTTAGGGAAGTGTCCCTAATTAACTTACCAAAGTATCCATGTTCCTAAGAACCCTCATTCAGATAGTACAATTTTCTTGTCACCCTTAGGACAACAATCTATGGCTATTAGAACTCATTCCTATCAAAATTCCCAACCACCTAGGATGACCTCCCTTCCAACAATGATGTCCATATGGATCATCCATCTAGATCTATCGGTCCTCGTATCTTGGGTTCTAACTGCTACGATTACGTCAGGGCCTCTACTTACCTGAAAGTTACTCCGCACTTGAGAACCCATTCTACTTACCAAAAAATAAGACCCACAAAACTCATGACTAAGATTAAATCTCATGCCCATACCAATCAATGGTTCACCTTCATTTTTGGATTTCCTCCCCTTCAAACTGTCTCCACTCTAGTTCCACAAACTACTCTAACTAGCTTACTCCAATGGATTGAACGATCCTTGTTCTTTGTCATTATCCTCCTCAGATAAACTCTTTTTAGAACCGACGATTGTGATCTCACTGATCATATCACTATAGATCCATGCTCCTCGGAGTTCCTAAGGTCATACTCTTGTTTCAATTCTTCCATCCGGACCTACGACAACCCATTCTTCGATAGTCTCTTTAATGCATCCAACGATCAAAATTTCTCCCTAGTCACCCTCTTATAGATCAATGATCCTTTTTGAATCAGGTATATCCCCATCAACGTTTGCGTACAACATCATTCAACCACTCTGGAAGTGGCACCCTCCGAAAATAATTATTGACCTGTTCACTTCATTGAATCAATGTCTATGAATCCACCCATCGTAAAACATACATTTCTTCTAGGGTAATAGTATAATTTCATACTTAAACAAGTTAGGGAATTTTCTCTGGTCTTTCTAAGGTCCTAACAATCTTCTATGAGCTTTGGAATTCAAATTTTACTCTGGTTAAAGTCTTCCTTTGGACAATTGGGTGAGATATTTCATGTCTTGCAAGATTTCCATCACAGGGTTTAGGACTCTAAACCCCTTACCAGGACTCTCCAGACACTAGGGTACTCTTGTCTCTTTCTGACTGAATATTTTGTTCATTTCTTGCAAGCCTTTCTCCTAAGACTCAATACTTTTAGGGACACATACTGGACCGACTTGACCAATCTTCATGAGTTATCAAATCCATACAATAAAAGTAAATAAACACATTCCACTTTACACAGGAATTAAAAACATAATCTACATGCATTCATATTTTCCACCAAAATAGAGAAACACACATTTATAACACTAACATGCATTAAATAGTCAAGTTAGACACTTATATGTTTTAGGAAATATCAACATACAACTGACTGAGAGAGGATGCCTCTCCTACCAACCTTAGTCCATATTGTAGAGTGCCTTCCTACAGTATTCCACCCCTGTGTCCAGCCATGATATCACAAGGGAATGATTCATTTGGTCTTCAAGTTCAGATGATCCAGGAAGGTTACTCTCCTTCCTCCATTGAAAATAGCATAAGTTCCCCATCTTTCCATTGAGCTTTGGGTTTCACCGGGTTTATCAGGTAGTTTATCAGTTGGATTTCCTATGCACAAGGGATTCCCTTCTCTTCTATACAGTCTCTCGATGACCCCTCCATACCAGTGTCATTTTATGTCTAGTAAGTACCAAGTTGTGGCCCTTTATTTTTCTAGTCTGTATTGGGGTCTTCTCTGTTTCAAGGTGATCATCATAAAATAGGACAAGCTTCTTGTTTTTCTCAAGGAAATATCTCCACTTTCTTCTTCTCTTCAATATGCACCAATGAACACCTCTGCTCACTTCACTCTTAGCCTATAAGTGCATTGTTCACTCACTCTTCTTTAGAGTATTCTCTTCTTCATACTACATGCTCTATTCCCTTTCTCATTGTGTATCCCTTTTCATTGTTGTTCTTCTCTCTGCACACTTTCGTGATGTTTTTCACCTTTTGTCTCTTCTTCTGCTAATCCTTGGGATTCTCGTGGTTTATGTTAGAAGCGAACTCCAGTCAGGGATCTGAACTTTGAAGGGGTGATCCATGGGTTTATTTCTATCATATTTTTCAATTGACCTTTTCCTCTTTAAGAGATCAAACTATCAACAATTATTAACTGTCGCAACCATTGATTTCACTTCCATTAATAGTAATGTGTTGGTAGCCAATTCACATTTTTCCACTGTCCTTATAAGCTGCCTACACCAATGTTTTGCAAACCTTAATTTTTCGTCGCAATTCTAAAATAAACGACACCTTTATTTTTTGCGATATTTACACACTTACCTTCATTCTTGTTTTCACGACTGTGAGCGTGAAAACTTGGTCTTCCGAAGTCGCATTAAAAATATTCACTGAATTTTCGTTATCATTCTTGTCGATATGCCCATTGCATTTACATTTTACTTATCATTGTGCAGTTGGCAAAACCCTTTTGATCTGTACTCATTTGACATTCTTTGATTGATCATGTAATTTCGTTTCATGAGTGATTGAGCTGTGATGCATTGGCAATTGGATTTACGTGTGATTTGATCAATTCACTTGGCATGTTGATTATATGAAAAAGCATTGGTGTCATGGTTTAAACCCTTGTTGTGAATCGTTTCATATAACACTTGGTATTGGTTTCGATTTGTATGTTTGGTTTTAAAACTATGGCATAACTTTTGATTGCGCGCATGGTTTATCCACTTACCAAAGGTTTCGATTGATTGATTGAAGTGGCATAGTTGTAACACTTATGTGTTGTGATTTGAATAGTTGAAAGCGTCGGTGGTTGTACCATTGGCAATGACTATTCTGCATGGACAAAAATAGCTCCGCCACCTTCGCACGATGTCATTAATGCTTACTCCTATCCCTGTTTCAACTCTGCTAGCATCGGGTAACCCTTCAAACATTCTTCTCATGTGTATGCTATGATTCAAACCCTGGTTCATTCACATCGCTCACCGTGTGCTCTTCTCCATGGCACCGGTGGTGTGAATTGAGCCGAACGACAGTCAAGCTTTGTTACTCTTTGATAACGCCCGCAAGGATTTACAAGATAGTGGTTGGCTCACGTTTGTACAAAGGTTTGAGGGTTTGAATCTGTTTGTTGCACAACAGTTCGCCCTGACTTTTGATGGGTGTAGGGCCAAAATAGGTGACAGTCAGCTGGAAATCAATGCAGAGTTCATTAGATCTGCCACAGAGTTAGCAGCCATGGGCCAACGATGGTTTAAAAACTCTAAAGTTGAGGAGGTGTCATGGCCACTATTGTTCGTCTCACGAAAGGTCACATCCTGTGACAGAGGTATGTCGATTTCCATGCTTAAACCAAGGTGGCATGATCTTTTGATTTTGGTTAAACAATTCGTGACCTGTGAGGGTCGGTATGGACTGGTTTTTCTTTACCACCTTCGTTTGTTAATGAATTTTATGGGTTATCCATTAAACATGCAATTTTATTTCTAGCGTAGTCTTTATAAAATGGCGAAGAGGTATAAACGAGAGAAGGCCAATAGTAGCTTGTTCCACCACGGCCTAATCAAACTCATCATTGTGCACCACTTAAATCTTCACAGTGATAGTTGGAAAGTGTTTATCTCTCGAAATGGTTTTTCTGATACAGAGCTTGTACAAATTGACAAGCCTGTGGTTAGTGAAACTAAGGTCGAGCCACCCGTGCCTTTCCATGCCCTTCTACCCTCTCCTAAGCCCTCGGTCCACCCTTATATTGTCCTACCCAACGTTATAACTGACAAGGTTGAGGCTATAAAAACTCCTGTGAGCAAAAAGGTCAATGGAAACCCTACTGTCGATGGAAAAGGTAAAAAGAATGCTCGACTTATATCGAGACTTGCTAGGAATAAACAAAAACCTAGTATTGATCAAAAGCCCATAGTCCTCAGTGAAGACTCGGACTCTGACATCGAATGCTTCCTAGCTAGTGAGTACCCTTACTCCCAAGGTCTGTGCTCTGATCCACCCTATGACTTCGTTTCTAATCTACCCCCTTACCTAAAGAACGATCCTAGCTACCCTGGGATCAAGCTACCTAACGAAACCCTCGGTGATTTTACCAAACCCTCGAATGTTATTTCGAAGCCCGAGCAGTCGTCATGCGACCAATGTAATGTGTGGTTGGAACTCTACTATACAGACGTTCCCTTATTACAGTCGAAAATCAAATTGTTGGAAAACCAAGTTACAGTATTGACAAACCAAAGGGACAAGCTTCAAGCTAATGACAAGAAGCAGAAAACCACTAGTTCCATCGTATTCAGGAATGTTGAATCGGCTACAGCCTTCGTGAATTCCAAAATGTCATGATCAAGTTGTCTGCTCATCATCCAAGTATGAATTTTGATAGCATTTTTGTTTCGTGAATTGCTAGGATTAATATAATGATTTGAGTTTGCTTTTCAAATAGCTCTGTCCATCATTTGAAATGAATCTATCATAGTTTTGTGGATCCTGTACATTGTTTTCATTTTTCTAAAATTAAATGAAGTTTTGATTTGGTTACACTATTTGGTCATGCCCAGTTTAGCAATTGATTGGTTTTCATTGGGTTTGATTTGATTGTCTGTTAGAGTTAATGTGATCAATGGTGTTTTCTTTCACTTGGATTTTGTTTGTATCTGACCTGTACATGATATTTTTATGCTAAAATTAGAGCACGACCATGTTTTGATTTGGTATGATTTCGTTATGGTTGGATTATATCGGCTCTGATTTTATGGTGTGATTTTGGAACGATTTTGTGAGTTTGATTGTTATGATCTTTTAACATGTTATTTGATGTAATCTTCTAAATCATGAATACAACTCAGTTCAAATCCGATTTGGAAAGAACGACTTTGTTTTGTATGGAAACGCTATTCTCATTTAGCCTATGCAAAAGATATCTTCGCCAAAATCATGGAACTGTTTTGATTCACAACGACTATGTCAAACTTAAATTGTTCGATCCACTCTTGTTTTGATTGGATTGTTCTGTATTTTGAGTTAGCATGATTGTTTTCATGAGTTGGATTCGTATCGAAAATAGACTTGATGCTTCTCTGTTGATTTTAATTTTCAAAACGAGTTTGTTAACTCAGATCGACTTATGTTATATCTGTCGAATTCGTATGATGAAATTCGGTTAATAGTTCGTTTTGAAATGAATTCAAGTAATAATTTCGTTGAAAATCAATCAATTTTGTCTGCCCCAATTAGCAATAACAAACGATTGGACAACTCTTATTGATCCTGTTATCAATCGATTGATTTCATTATGATTTTGTTTGTGATAATTTACACACCAGTTTTGATTTGATTCGCTAATGGCATGGATCGTTTGTTTATGTTAATACAGTTTGAAAATGATCTTGTTGTTTTCGTATGGATTCGTTCGTGTTTCCTGTTGATGGATGAGACAGCATAAACGATTGCCTATGGTTTGTTTAACGATATCGATTTCAATTTGATATGAAAACGATTTCATTACTGTTCGATACGATTTTGTATACCTGAATTGGTAACGAATTAAACAGAGTATAGCTATCTAGTTTATCACTTGATTTAGTTTGTTTAATTTGCATACAAGTGTCGATTTGAATAAGTATTTTAGCAATCAAATATCTTTTGATAGTTTGAATTTAATTATTTAAAATTCGAATTGATTTTAATGTTGATTATGTGTTTGATTTAGACCAGCTACAGAATCGCAAGATTCTGTAGCTAGTCTTTAGAATTAGATTTTTATTGATTTTATCAACAAAATATACTCTTAACTTGTCCTTTTTTTATGCCTTTCAGGTACATTCAAATTGCATTGGACATGCTGGACGGTCTAGGAGATATTTGTGTCATACAATTTTATTTTAGGTTCCTAGTTTCGTCAGACTTTGGATATCACCCCAGATTTTCTGTAAACAGTTTTGATAACTTCCACAGGGATGTTTTACCCTGTGGGAGGTCTTTAAATACTTATTATTTTTTGTAATAAAGAGCATCCTCACTTGTGGGAGAACCAGGCTATGTATTTCTAATACAAACTGAGACAAGAGTTGATGTCTTGCTACAACTTTCGCTTTCAATATATCAAGCTTTTGTTTCAAGTTTATGCATGTCGTTTGAAGTTGATTATAGACTACTTTAGCTATCATAATCTATTGCAGGATGATGTGATTTGATTAATGTGCTATCCATATCTGATTTCTTTCAATACTTAAAAATACAACAATTATTTTGTTTCAGTTAATGAATGACAGATTTCTCTTCTTCATCAATTGAATCATTTTTGTATAAGTCTTTGCATACAGATTTATCTAACTGTGAAGATTTATAAATCATAAGATTGTTGTAAATTTTTTTATGTCTTGTTTGTCCTGTAATCATATTTAAAAGAGCACTACAACTTTCTGTTTACAAGAAGCTCTTGAAGAATTCGATGTGGGTTTTCCTCCCTTCGATCAGCTAAAACAATCATTACACACAGAACAAACCTGGAACGTTTCTTCAGGTTAGTTCGTCATTTTTTTAATAGTTTATTTGTTAGTATAATTTAATTAGTTTAGTTAGATATATGTCTAGTTTAGATTTGTAGTTGTAGTTAGTATATTAGTTGTTTAGTTTAGATATTTTTTATTTTATTTCTTTTTCATAAAATCGTAAAAATCAAAAAACAATAGCTCTCCATGTCTTAGGACAGAATACAAATGAGTTTTTCAGGTTTTCATTCAAATCTGTAAATTGTAATTATTGTACATTTTGTGAATAAGATTTATTTATGTTAGTAGTTAGATATTTAATTTCTTAGATTTAGCATAGTATTAGATAGTAGATTGTATATATAGAATAGTTATATTTGTTTAGTTTGTTTTAATAGTTAATTTTAGTTAGATTAGTTTATTAGTTTGTTTTAATTGTTATTTTTAGTTAGATTAGTTATTTCAGATTAGTTTTCTTTTTGTTTTCTTAGGACTTAGATCACCTAATGGAGCCGCTAAACCCGTCAGGGTGGTTCATCCCAAACAGATTGGGTTATTAGACAACCTCGGACCGGTTCCACTCTCCCAGTTGACGGACGATCAATTTCACCCGTCAACAAATGGCGCTAGAAGGAGGGCCTGAAATTAATTAATGGAACGAGGTGGTCACAAGACTCCACCACCACCTAATCTCTCACCTATAGTGACTAGAAGACATTCAAACGATAATATTCCCCTTCAAACAACAACCACATCAACCGACGATCCACGGATCACAGTTGAGCCAGTAACCCCTGATCCTACAGGTGGTGACATACAAGAGATTGTCCGTCAATCTCTTATAAGAACTGATAGTGCCTTGGTCCATTTGAGGCAACCTAATCGTCCATTGGACCAACCTTTGGACTTCTCTGATATCAGAAAACAATTAGGAGGCACTGATCTCACTGTGAATCCTACATATCCAATCTTAAATCCTGTTGCAGGAGGATCTGGGATACCCCCTTCACCACCTCCATCATCTCCTTCCTCTTCTGGAGGAGATTTCTCTGACGAAGGAAATTCCCCTTCTCAGCCTTCCACACCCACTACATCAATGGAAAATCAGAACAACCCTGCTAGACCTTGGCTTGATCAGGATGCCGTAGTTGTACCTGGATCTCAACATCCTTTACCTAAACACCCGGAGAAATGGCTTCCCAAGTTTGACCCTGACTCAAAACAGATCGCTGAAGATCACATTAAAATGTTTATGTTAGCCATAAGACTCTGTAATGTCGAACATGAAGACGTTGTCTATAGGTTGCTCCCCTATACTTTCGAGGGAAATGCATCCACATGGTACTTTGCCTAGCAACCCCATACCATCGTGTCTTGGGAAAAGTTTGAGTCATGCTTTTTGGAAAATTTCGGAGACGATAAGCCTCGAGAAGTCCTAGTCATGGACCTTTCTAGCTTAAGAATGAACCCAAAAGAAAAAGTTAAAGACTTTAATCAAAGATTCTTAACACTTAAAAACCGAATCCCTACGGATCCCATGCATGTCTAGAGTCTTATAATAGACTACTACATTAAATCTTTGTATCAAAGTATAGCTATTTGGGTTAAACGATCTAAGAAATCCACGTTGTTAGAAGCCTTCGAGGAGGCCAACCAGATTGAGAAAGACATACTTAGTCTTAAAGAATCTACTAGCAACGAAACAGAGACTAGTTCTTTTTCCAAAAAGAAGATCGAAATCCTCCCCAGACCCACTCAAAGTAAAACACAACCTGAAATCTCTGATTTAGAAATCTTAACTAAAGTTGTTCAAAAATTGTCAAATCAAGTTATAGACTTAAAAAGGAAGACCGACGAAGCTTATTCGAGCAAAGGGCCTTACAAACCCCCGTTCCGGAAGCCTTTTCCCACCAACCACTGAAGGCCTTAATCTAGAAAGTCTGCAATGCGCTCTTCAAACAATTCTAGAAGCCCAAGATAACTTGATTCCTCCTGAGATTCCTGAGGAGGTAGTTGAACAAGAGACAGTTCAAGAAGAGGAGTCTTCTCCAAACATTTTTGGACACTTCTCGGATAACATCTTTCAAGCTAACTTCGAGACAATACATCCCTATAATACCAGGAGTAAGACAACAAACAAA
>SNQJ01S0001718.1:102549-123343 GCA_010110895.2 Picea sitchensis
ATAAACATTAGATTGTTGTAAATTTTTTATGTCTTGTTTGTCCTGTAATCATATTTGAAGAGCACAACTGCTTCTAGTTTACGAGAAGCTCGTGGATAATTCGGTGCGGGTTTCCTCCCTCCGATCAGCTAAGACAATCATTACACACAGGACAAACCTGGAGCGTTACTTCAGGTCAGTTTGTTTTTTAGTATTTAATAGTTTATTTGTTAGTATAATTTAAGTAGTTTAGTTAGATATATGTTTAGTTTAGATTTGTAGTTAGAGTTAGTATATTAGTTGTTTAGTTTAGTTAGTTTTTTGTTTTATTTCTTTTCATAAAATTATAAAATCAAAAAACAATAGCTCTCCATGTCTTAGGACAGAATGCAAATGAGTTTTTTAGGTTTTCATTCAAATCTGTAAATTGTTAATATTGTACATTTTGCGAATAAGATTTATTTCTGTTAATAGTTAGATATTTAATTTCTTAGAGTTAGCATAGTATTAGATAGTAGATTGTATATATAGAATAGTTAGATTTTTTTAGTTTGTTTTAATAGTTAATTTTAGTTAGATTAGTTTATTAGTTTGTTTTAATTGTTATTTTTAGTTAGATGAGTTATTTTAGATTAGTTTTCTTTTTGTTTTCTTAGGAATTAGATCGGCTAACGGAGCCGCTAAACCCATCAGGGTGGTTCATCCCAAATGGCTTGGGTTATTAGACAACCCCGGACCGGTTCCACTCTCCCAATTGACGGACGGTCAATTTCGCCCGTCAACATGACTACAAACCTCAAGGTACTCATAAAACTCTAAGTCTCGTATCCAAAATACATGAGCTGAAGTCGATGGAAAGAGACCCGCTGAAAGGAGAGCATTAAGGCATCTCTCATCAGTCAGCATGAGGAAAAAAGCAGGAGCTTCATGATTTGGTGGAGATTGGACGAAGAACATGTTCACGAACCAATGACCCTGTGTGTCTTTTGCGTGTGCCAAATGCAAGCAGTACACAAAAAAGACCCTCTGAATAGCAGTCAATGATGAAAACTGCTGACAAAGGTGAGGAAACCACCAATAAAGCTAATGGCATCCAAGACATTACACAAATCCCAAAGTGTGAATATATGTCTTACCGTCAAACACAAGGGAAACCACCTAGTCAATGACCCATGATGAAATGTCAATTGTTGGGTTCAAGGTGACCTACCAATGATGAAAGTAGGGACAGGGTGCATCATAAGACCAAAGTATCATATGATTATGAGATAAACTGAGGGTATGGCTGACATGCAAAGTCAATATTTCTTAGGAGTGGCCAACACAGGTTGATAGAATTCCTTTGAACAAGAGCATGAGACATACGGTGGACTCCGACAACATAGAATTAATTATGTGACAACTAGATGTAGGAGGCATCCATAATGTTCTCCATAGTGACTGGAATATTAACCAGGCGGTAGAGAAAATTCTGTAACGAGATCAGCTTCCTAAGGCCATGCTAAACCCAAAATTATGATGACGCAAGGACTCAATAACTTTTTGCTTTGTTCAAAGGCGACACGACTGCTTCCAATTACAATATAGTACTCCCTTCCCTCCTCTCCTTTTTGTTTTTTCATAACAAGTGAATGCTATGATACAGAGGAGGGAACGAGTGTCGCAAGTAAGCAAAACTAGTTCTAGCAGTGGAACGTACCTATGCTCAATGCAAGGAAATACATGCGGGAGATGGACATTCAGGGTGATGTTCCTTCCAGGGTATAGGGTAACAAATTGCGAAGGATATAAACAAGGCTCTGCTTGGTTGAAGATGCAAACTGCTTGGGTCATGGTTTATAACACAAAGCGAGAACCGACTAAAGGCTCAATACTGCAAGCAAGGTCATGAGATGCAATCACAATTTAACGCCAAAAAATGTCCTTTTTTATATCTTTTAGTCTACTTGGTGTGAAAAAGGGGTAAACTTGTGCCAAATATACGTCTTTTCAAATCCAAATTATGAGTGTGAAAAATACAAGTTCACTCGACGATCTTTTCCATTTTTGATAGCGAGTCAGAAAAGAGCACAACTAAGACTCATGATCTTTCAAATCCAATTTTAACGAGCGTGAAAGGAATAAATCACTCGACAATCTTTTTTCTTTTTGAACGAGTCGGAAAAGGGCTTAACTTGGACTCGTTGGGAGATTCTAGGCGAAAAGTCATGGTGGAGGCCAAGGCTCCCGTGCGAACTTTCTGTGGAATGTCGGTATCTTACGAAGAATCGACACAAGCTCGGGAAGAACCAAAGCTCTCCAAGTCGAGGAGGTAAAAGTGCTAATGGAGGTTATCGTCTCCATGTTCTATTAGATAATGTATCTCCTTGGAAAATACATAGGCAGTGGCATTAGATGCCCCACAAGACCATCCCAATCAAAGGGAACCTCGTCAGGACTTGGAGGGAGAGAACTTGGGAAGAGTAAAACTCTCTCTTGTTCAGAAGGTGAAGTGCTAGAAATGCTAAGGACATGGCATAGAAGGTATAGAACCAGAACCACAAGAGTGGGATCAACCAAAAATTGCATTGGCATGACCACTTCCCTAGACTTGTCACTCTCCAAGAGAAGAGTGGGGTCGATCGAATATTGCATCGATACGACCACTTCCTCAACCATTGGTTGAATAGGATGTGAGACAACAAGGTTAAGAGGTGCATCACCCCCAAAAATAGGAGTGTTGTCGATCAAAGATTGCATCGACACGATCGGTGGTTGAGCAAGATGCAAGACAACAAGGTCAAGAGACGCATCACTCCTGAACATAAGATAGGTGTCGATCGAAGATTGCATCGAAATGACCACAGGTCAGATGGGATGTGAGACAACAAGGTCAAAGGATGCATCAACCCCTAAAGGAAAAGGGGTGTCAGCTGAAGATTGCATCGACATGATTGTTGTATCAACCAAAGAAGGAACAAAGTGTTGTGAAACCATAGATGCCTCAGAACCCGAAGGGCCCTTAGGTGAGCCCCATACTTCCGATATCCCAACAGTAATAGGACACAAACGAGTAAGGTGAATTCCTTCACAAGTCCTGCAAAGGAATCTAGGCTTACATCTGAGACGTCTAGGATTCACAATCATATGAATGCCCTCAACATGAATTGCAGTGGTTGGTGACATGCTCCCAGCATGACTTGCAGAGGCTAGTAGAAAATCTCCAACATGACTAGCAGAGGTTGGTGATGGATCTCCAACATGAATAGCAAAGGTTGGTGATGGATGTGCAATGTGACTAGCAATGACCAGACATGTGCCCCCAACATGACTTGCATCGACTGGTTACAGGTCTTCAACATGAATCGCAGAGGTTGTCGACCAATCTCCAACATGACTAGCAGAGGTTGGTGATATAATGCCAGTATTACATGTAGTGACTGGACTTGTTCCTTTAGCATGATTTGCAGCGGCTGGTTGCAGTTCTTCAACATGATTCGCAGAGGTTGTTGACCAATCTCCAACATGACTAGCAGAGGTTGGTGATATAATGCCAGTATTACACGTAGTGACTAGACTTGTGGTGGTAGTGAATTGTGGCATTTGAGACCAAGTTCCAAGGAAAGATTGGTTTTGAGAAATTGCAGGCCAAGAAGGATCCTGGTTTACACCCTGTCTCTGTCCAGTAGGATAGTATCCTCCCCCATACTGATTCATAAAGGGTTGTAAGGGCATCGACACTGAGGAAGCCGCTTGCGAAGAGAAAGCAACATGATAAGGGTTACTCATGTGAGGATATATGTTGCCCCTAGATGAAGGAACTTCATGAGGGGGGTTGCCCATACTATAAAAATAACTTCCCCCGGATGAATGTCAGAGGACATATGGAGGTCTGCCATGGGAAAAGTGTTCGTAGGAACCGACATAGCAGAAGAAGGATAGGTGGATGGAGTGTAATAAGTAGAATGATTGCTTAATTGGGTGTTTACCTCTCACATAGTGGACTCGTAGGAAGGAAGATTCCAACCTCCTACCGTAAGAGGTGTTTCAAGGATATGACTCCCACCAAACAGAGAGGGATAAGAAGGAGGCATCATGCCCCCAGACCCAAAACTTGTATTCACATAAGGAGGCAAGACAGAGGATGGAAAGTGTGAAGACATATCATACATACCATGAGAAAAATGATTAGAGACCCAAGGCGTTGACTGAGTATTATAATTCTACATACCATAATGCGAAGTGGAAGGATCCGTCCCCATGAAATGAGTAGGCATCATGGGGTGGGTAGCAGTAAATGAGGGAGCAAAAGAAACTCCACTATCCATGATAACAAAGACTCAACACAAAATCCTATAGTAAACTAATAGTCAAAGAGCATACCAAAATTCAAATGGCCAATAAGCATTCAAATGGGCTAAAGTGGCTGAGTGGCCTCCCTCTCTAAAGAATGTATGTCTCGTCCAAGAGGGACCTAAGAATCCCTGCTAAATTTTGGAGGTAACAAAATCAGTTATAGGGGCCCTCGTGGGCTTAACAACCAGTCGGTCAAATCCCCTCGGAGAGGTAATCCTCCATAAAGGTTGTGTGTTGTCCAACCCCTATTTGACTTAGGATACAAGCAGAATAACCCCTGCAAGTAACCTATGAGAAACCTAAGTCAAGAAACTAATAAACCACTGTATAACCAATGCACAGGTGAGCAGTCGTAAGTCCAGATCACCGTATGGGCAGGGTAGCAAAGCCCAAAACCTTGAAATCATCGCCTCTCACAGAGGTATGGGCACTAGCAAGATCCCCAAATACGAATAAATCCAAAGAAATATCTCTGACACTAGGTGAGTATCCAGGGTTTATCCCTTCAACAAACTTTGCGCGACCTCATGCTTAACTCTGGTGTGAGCGGAGCCTCCTGATATTACCAATTATATAATGGATTTCTCAACTGCCTGTCTCAGACACATATGTTGATTTAATTGTCTTGGAAAAGTTTACTCACAAAATCCTATTCCAAGGCACTAAATCCTAGGCCAGTTTGTGCACCCTAAAAATAAAATCGTGACTAATTAATTTTAGTTTAAAGCATAAATTTTATTGGCTGTGATTACTCAAAGAGGTATGGAAATGAAACTCATGGTGTTATGACTCACATGAAAATAAAAATAGATATAATGCAACGCCTAACTTTAACTTTTTAGTGAATGATATGCTAAATAAAAGCAATGCAATCTTCAATTTTAACTCTGCAACTTAGAAGTAAAATGTAATCTTTCGCTAAATGTGCTAAGCTAATGATAAAGGTTCCAAGACAAAAATACCAACCAATGAAAAATACCTATTTTTTTTTTTCAATGTATTAAAAAGAAAATGCATGGAGTGATAAGCAACTTGATATATAACTTCTACTATGTATAAAAGCAATCACTCGAGCATAATACCAAGAAGCTAAGCAGACAACCCAACTACCAAGGACAAATAAAAAACGGAAAACAAAGAGAAATACGCCGCCCAAAAATTCAACTCCAAACAGGTTTCCTATCATCCGAGATAATCTCAACAGACACCACAAAGACCTAAGAAGGCTCAGTGATCCTCAAAACCTACTCAACAGTCACTAAACCAAGCAAGCAAGCAAGGGGAAGTGGTATATGCGACTGTTCAAGAGAAAAGGGCATATATACGCCTCTTTCAATGGGACATCAAGCGTGTATACGCAGCTGTCGGGGAAAAAGGGCATATATCTTTTAAAACAAGGCTAGGCAAGGGTAAAAGGCTGAAAAATTCAGACCCAGAGTGAACAGACTCTGTCCAGCTGTGATATGACAAGAAATACAAAGGCAAAAGAGCAATGTAAGAAGGAAAAATACTTCAACCCTTATAAGGAAGATCTCTCCCCAGTGGAGTCTCCAATTCTGTTACAAGGGAAAAAATCTCTATAGCCAAGGGTAAACCACAACAGACAGGTATGACTGTAGAAATCAACTCAATTCCAACATGTGTTATATAAACTAATGTGAAATATGAGGAAGAAGCCTACCTCGATCCAATCGTTTGATGTCATACCACCGTTGAGCACTTTGACCCAAAGCTTTACGCCTACAAGAAGTTTTCAACAAACAAGCGATGCAAGTATATAATGACAGTATATAAAATGAGTTAGAACATCATATAGCACAATCCATTAATAAACATTACAAACATGCCCATGGATAATAATCATATATTTGCAAGATATTGATAGGACGGGAAAGGAGTATTTCTATTAATAATTGATCAACAGAAGTATCAACATTACAGACTTTTGTGTCGACACGGTTCGAAACCAAGTTCCTTCCAACTGGGTCTCCACCACTTCAATCCTCCACCAAAGGCAAGCTCATAGCAAAGAGATAATGAGATCTTATTGACAATAAGGGAAGAGCTTGGGGGCTGAACATTGTGTTCAGACTTTAGGGACAAAGGGATGCAGACTCAATATGAAGTAATTTTTCCAGAGTAACTTTGCTCTCACAGTTGAATGCTTTCTCTCTCTTTTTTCCATAGCTCGAAATTGTGCTCTTATAGCCTCCAGAATGCAAATGAAGGGCTGAGTCAAAATGTTTCCAGTATATGGAAGGCCAAATATCAAAGATAATTTGTTGTGACATGGAAACCCGACCTCATTTTGTATTTTCAGGCACACATCCTGATATACGCGAGCTGTAGTGGATCAACAAGCGTATACGCATCTTGTAAAGCAGTTAGGAAGCGTGTACGTGGAAAAATATATAATTTTGGCTCTGGATTTATCAAAAATGGGGCTGATAAGTCTGCATAGGAAAATGCAAAAAGGCCCTCTATGCAATATAGCAATGGTGAGGAAAATCTTGCTATAACAACAATTGCTACATTGTTATCACATCGCAGAAGTAGAAGAACCAACAGAAGATAACTCGTGCAACATGCAAATTATAGAAGTGAAAGGTGAAAGGGAAGTAGAAGGTCCCAAGATAGATTAAGAAGATTACTATGCACCATTAAAGAATAAGAAGGTCAACATTGGAACTGAACACAACCCAAACATGGACAATATTGGAGATTATTGGGATAATCAAAAAGTAGAAAGGATCACAGAATTACTACGCGAGTACAATGACTTATTCCCAGCAACATTCTTAGATATGAAAGGGTTAGCAGGAGATCTAGGAGAGATGAATATCCCATTGAAGCCAGAAGCGATACCTATCAGACATAGGACATACATATTGAATCCAATATACAAAGAGAAGGTGAAGACATAAATTGACAAGATGCTAGAAGTTGGTGTTATAGAACCTGTAGAAGAGTCATAATGGATCATTCCTATGGTGGTACAAGAAAATAAACAAGGAGGGATTAGGATTTGTGTAGATTTGATAAAATTGAATGATGCTTGCCTACATGATCTTTTTCCTACCCCATTTACAGGCAAAGTTTTGGAGAATGTAGGGGGTCAAGAAGCTTATTCGTTTACAGATGGATTTTAAGGTTATCATCAGAATAGGATAATGCTTGAAGATAGGCACAAGACAACATTTTGTACAGAGTGGAGATCATTTCAGTATACATTTATGCCATTTGGATTGAAGAATGCACTAGCCATTTTTTCAAGAGTAGTCATAGCATCTTTTAAGGACTTTATTCATAAGTTTTTGAAAGTTTACTTGGATGATTGGACAATGTCCAATCTGTCAAAATATCATGTTGAAGTATTAAAGCTGATGTTGGATAGATGTAGATAGTGTCTAATATCATTGAACATTAAGAAATCTATTTTCAGTGCACATTTTGGGATTTTGTTAGGACATGTGGTGTGTAAACAAGGTCTACTAGTTGATCCTGCTAAAATTGTTGTCATAGTTAACTTACCACCACCAAAGTCAATGCGCCAGTTGAAGAGTACATTGGGAAATACAGGGTATTACATAAAGTTAATAAGGGGATATGCACAGATCAATGTGCCAATGGAGAAGTTGTTGAAGAAGGATATGAAGTACCAATGGAGTGATGAATGCCATAAGGGTTTAGATATTTTAAAGGAAAACATGGTTACTGCGCCAATTCTGGTTTTCCCATATTGGTTAAAGGAATTTCATGTGCATGTGGATGCATCTGCAATTGCATTAGGAGTAGTTTTAACCCGACCACGAGAAGGTGATATAGATCACCCTATTACTTTTGCAAGTAGGAAGCTATCAGATTCAAGGAAGAACTACAATACTACAGAAAGAGAAGGTCTAGCTATGGTGCATGCTTTGCAAAAATACATACATTAATTGTTGGGACAATACTTTAAGATGTTTATAGATCATTAAACTCTGAGATACTTAGTTAATAATCCAGTGTTGGGGGAAGGATATGCAGATGGATATTATTATTTTAGGAATTTGACTTTGAAATTGTGGTAAAGCCTAGAAGATTAAATGCAGGGCCATATCAATTATCCAAGATAACAAATGGAGAAGAGCCTAATAACTTAGAAGAAAAATTTCCCAATGCATAATTTTTTTCAATACAGAGTACATATGAATATTTTTCTAACATTATTGAGTTTTTAAGTACATGATTTGCACCAATAGAACTTACTACTGCATAGAATAAAAATTTGGTGGTCAAATCTGCAGATTATCAACTGATTGCAGGTTGTTTATACAAACTTGGAGTAGATAGCATCTTGAGGAGATGTGTGATGGAGCATGAAAGACCCATTATTTTGGTAGAGGCGCATGAAGGGATTGCGGGAGGACACTACGTAGGAAAAGCTATTGTGCAGAAGGAATTCCACGTAGGATTGTGGTGGCCAACAATTCACAAGGATTCAAAGGAATACTGTCAGAAGTGTGATGATTTCCAAAGAGTTGGGAAGCCATCCAGGAGGGATGAGATGCCACTGAGACCACAGGTTACTTTACAAGTGTTCGATAAATTAGAAATAGATTTTTTAGGTCCAATTAATCCACCAGTAAGAATATCAGGGGCCAAATACATTATTACTACGATAGAATAATTGACCAGAGGGACTGAAGAAACACTAGTAAAATATTGCAGCGTAGAGACAATAGAACACTTTTTATTTGAGCATGTAGTGACAAGATTTGGATGTCCAAGAATATTGATGAGTGATCATAAGACTCACTTCATTAACAACACAATTGAGGAAATGCTTGAAGAGTTTAAGATACACCATCATAAGAGCACTCCTTACCACCCTCAAGCAAATGGAATAATGGAAGCCTTCAACAAGATTTTGGAGAATGCCTTGACAAATATCTGTAGTGTGAACATAGATGATTGGGATTTGAAAGTACCAGCAATACTTTGGGATTATAAGACTACCTGCACAAAGATAATAGGGAAGACACCCTTTAGGATGGTGTATGGACATGAATCATTAGTTCCCTTAGATTATTTGATACCAAGTCCACGCATAGTAGCAATCACAGATATGATAGAAAGAGGCGTAGCACAAGAAAGATTGGCCCAATTGATGGAATTGGAAGAGGATAGAATCATAGCAGGATTTCATCAGGAGGTACATAAAGAAAAAGATAAGGCATGGCATGACAGACATATCAAGAAAAATACTTTTAAGGAAGGAGATATGATTCTCCTCTATGAGAGTAAATATTTGGAGCACCTGGGGAAACTCAGAATGCATTGGCTAGGGCCATATCAGATAAAGACAGTCAGAGATGGAGGTGTTGTACATTTGTAAGACTTATCCGAAAATGAAGTTTAAGGAATGGTGAATGACAGTTGATTGAAATTGTATAGGTACAGTCAACCCACCAACTCTAAGTAGTTGCAGTGCAGAAAGTAGACTTGTACATATTGTAAATAGTAGGAGTTAGAAGAAGAAAAAGAAGATAAAAACAAAAAAATGAAGAAAATGCCAAAAATAAGCAATTAGGAAGAACAAGTGATAGACATATAATTAAGGATGATAGTATGCAATAGAAATAAAGAAAGGACGATGATAAATAGAGATATTACACGAAGGAAGTACCCCTGCACCAGAAATGTAACACAATAGCATATTACAACGCACCAGAAAAGTGAAATAGTCGGGAAATGAAAAATCAATCACCGAAAAAACGAGGCACGCAAAATATGAAGTGTGCACAGTAAGTTTGGAACATTTGTGAAAGTTAACGAGACGTGCTTGACAAGCCTAGGAGCATTAATGACAACACTTTAAAAGCCGAATTAGGGTTCGAAAAACTTCATTACGAACTTGAGCAAACACAAAGCTAAGCAGTGAGCAGTGAAGAACACCCAAACGATTATCATGAGAACAAAGAGATCCCTGATGAAAACCCACCTAGATTACATCACGATGATGCCACACAAAGTTGGAGCACTAAGCTAGATGATGAGAGGAAGCCGCAAGAACAACTATTTTCACCAGAGACAACAATAGCAGCCGAAAACCCTACACAAATGGAAGCAGTGGTGGATGTTGATGCCATTCCTTACCCAGACATTCCAAGCCCTACATTGGGCAAAGAACAAACATAAAATATGCAAGTGGATCCACCAAGCACAACTGTCGAGGAAAAGAAGATGCGTGAAAAAAACCTACCCACAATAGAAGCATGCGCATAGAGGACTGAGTATGATGATCCAAGGGCTCAACCTAGCATATAACAAACACAGCAGGAACAAATACAGGTAGAGGATATTATCGTGCAACATGAGTCTCGCGGAGAATAAAAAGAGGAAGAGCACACATATTAGGAAGCAGGGCCTTCCAGTGCACCGATAAAGGGGAAAGGTAAACATTAGGCCCAAAGATCCCCACACAAGCAGTCAGAAATAACTATTGTCTTACCCTGCATACCGACATGGGTAAAAATTGTTGCATATTTACTTGGGTGCATAAAAATATTGACATATTTAGATCATGATTCTAGGGATACAAATAAATTCTTGGAGTTTGGGCAAAAGGTTTATTTAGAAAGAAGAGGCATCAACACGCAGGAAGTTCCTATAATGGAACCAAAGAA
The DNA here is from genome assembly GCA_010110895.2 of Picea sitchensis. NCBI lineage: Eukaryota > Viridiplantae > Streptophyta > Pinopsida > Pinales > Pinaceae > Picea > Picea sitchensis. The sequence continues at coordinate 113,532 of SNQJ01S0001718.1, forward strand.
ATGGATACAAGGGTTATACAACACATGTATCATGAACCTGTTGGAGATTGCCCACTTTGGCAGGGGTAAGGAAGTGAAAAACTATATCAAGTAGTTGCTATCAGTCATACATGGAGGCATTTTGTGGTTGGATACATAGGTATCCATTGATGTGGATTTAATACCTAAAATAACAAGACTTCCAACCAATGGAGAACAACCTGCGTAGTACCTGGACGATAAAACCAAGGAGAAGTACCTGGAAGAGGATATGAAACAAACGTATGATATAAAGAGAGGATATGGGGGATGACCATAAATCAGATCAACAAACCTGCGACAAGAATAGCCACAAAACTGATGGCCTGGAATATGATCAGAAAGTGTCGCAAGGAGGAAGTGCCAACAGGTGTCATAGCAACAGTCAAGCAGTGCGTGAAATACACTATACTAATTTGGAGCTAGTACTTGTTGAATTCATTTTTGGAAAACTATAAAGACACACAGGATGTAGGAATTAAGTTCCATTACTTTTGGCTCATTATTTTGATCGCACTAGTTGGTTGGAAGCACCCCAAGTACACTATGTTTCTGTAGAGAAATGGAAGGTATTGCACAATGCAGTACGAGTCATTATGGCACAACACCGTTGAAAAATATAGGCAAGAAAATACCAACATTTTCAATACATACCTCGAATAATTCCAAGAGAAGGTAGCAAAGACTTGGAGTATAAACCAATAGCCAAGAGGTGGTGGCACAGTATAAACCAATAGCCAAATTTAAAGCCTTGTGGCATAACATGTGTATTTATGTGAAAAGGGATCCAGCAAAGGAGTGGTTGTAGATGAGGTACTTTTCCACAACAAAAGAAGTCGAGTGGGTGATAAAGGACTGGCAAGATGATAAGAATATTCTAGTTGCACAAGCAAAGGATAAGCAGCCAACCAAGGATAAACAACCAGCGGAAGCAGGTTCATCGCAACCAAAAAGTGCCCCATCTCGTCAGACAAGGAGCACAACACAAAAAAAAAATTCAACAGGAGGAAGCACAGTAGCAAAGAAGAAGCCTATCCCCAAGCTAGTCACACACAAAAAAGACCACACAACTCCCATTAATGGCTCGACACAGAAGAAGGACAAAATCCCTGTGCAGGAGGGACAAGCAGGAGGGGACATACCAGATACCCCAGGTACAACACAACCAACACAGTCAAGGCCCCGAAATAGATTGATTGTACAGATAGGTGGGCCACACAATAAGATGAAAGCACACAAGGAAGCCCCAAAATACACGATAACAAAATCTAATGCAAAACTAGTTGTAGAAAGGGTACAAGACCACGTCGCAGAAGAATACAAGAAGGCAGAGGAACAAAGGGAAAGAATAATGCACGAGTTGACAGAGTTCCGATACATATTAGAGAAAATATGAATGAACAAGGAACGTAATGAAGAAACAACACATCAACAAACAACACATAGAGAGGGAATAACAATACAAATTACAATAGCGGCCAGTGAAACTTTCAATATCACTAAGGACATGCTACGAGTATATGAAGATATGACATAGATGGAACTTAAGGATGTTGAGGAAATAGAGTTGGTATTGATGAGGATACCAAAAAAGGACCTATACACACTATAGATAAGTGTGGTGCACGAAGTACAGTCCAGGGCAAGGACAGATGCAACAAACTTGGAGGAAACGAGGGATGCTAAGGAAATACTAGAGACAATACTTACAGAGGTAAGTATGGAACAAGCAGAAGAAAAAAACACACAGAGATACTGGAGAAAATAATCGAAGAAGTCTTCCAAGCAATTCCAGAGAGCGCATTAGCAGGGGAAATTAGCGCAGACGAGAAGCTATAAAATATCGCCCATGCGAAGGAAGAATACAAGCAAGAGATAAGGGAATTGGTGGAAAAGATTACACCAACCACACCACCAGAGGTCAGATCTGAAAGAGAGGAGAAATCCATATAACAAACAACTCATTTTGTGCTGGAAGTCAAGGAGATAGAAGAACTATATGAAAATATCGCGTAGTTATGGACACACCTAGTAGAAGATGAGAAGATCCAACAACTAGAGCAGAGAGAAGAGAAACTAAATGTTGCAGTTCAGGACTTAAAATAGAGGAAAAAGACCATGGCCATATCCCTGAGACTGAATTCCATGTAGGAGTTGAAAAACCTGCAAGAAAAGGTAAAGATCGCATAGGAAGAAAAACAAGCATGACATGCTCAACTTGAGCCACTACATGAACAAGTAGAGTAAATGATATCAACACTATAAGTGGAAAAATTCAAAATGGAACATGTGCAGATAGAGAGAACACAAATGCTAAAGGAGAACATTACAATGTATTTCGTGGAGACCTTTATAGAAACGAATGTGTAGGCAAAGGAGAAAGTGATGGAGTTGGTAGAGAAGTTTCATGCACTGGAGGTAGCATTGCAAAAGGTGAACTATGTGGCTCGGGACAAGCCACATGTTAGTGTTGGGGGCCTATTGGCACAGGCCTATGTTGAGAGAAGAGTTAATTTTGGAGAAAAGGTCGAGAACAACGCAACAAACTAGGCATATTGGAAAAAGAAGAAGAGTGTGCCATATTTTGAGGAAAAGAAGCGTGTGTGACAAGATTTGCATAAATCTAGCGCAGATGTGGAAAAACCTAGCCATTTTAGGGTTAGGGTTTTGGAATGTAATGTAAGGGTTTTTAACCCAATTTTATAGTATAAATAGAAGAAATAGAAAGTAGGTTGAGGCATTTATATCGGGAGCGAGAGCATTATCATATCTTTAGTATCTTTTGGAGCCCTTGTTGAGTTTTGAGTTTGTATTTTGGTGAGAGTTGTGGAGCTCCAATAAAGTTGATATAATTGAGGGTGAGGTCGCAAGATGTGGAGCTTGGTGCGAATTTGATTTGCCTTACTACTCTCTAGTATCTTATGATGAAATGCACAAAACACATTTTGATGAAGAAGAAGAAATAAAAGAAGATATGTGTGGATGAATCCCGGGGGGGGTGAACCATGGTAAAAATCTGTGTGCAATGTGTCTGAATGTTTTACTATTTCTACAGTTATGATTGAATGGTTATATAGATGAATGGATGGTTTTATTTACAACGCGCACTAGAATATATATGTAGAATAAATTTTATGAATGAATGAATGAATGGATCTAATGAGTACTATAATAGAATGCATGGTGATGTAGAAATAAAAAGTAAGAAAGAACAACCCCAATCCCTTCCATGACTGTAGACACTTGTGTCCTGCAGTCACCCATAAACCATCTCGGGTGAGACTGTGCTCTGCACTCTATGCATGATGTAGTCTTTTGGTTTACCAGAAGGGCCGATGGTGATAAGGTTTTTGTTAGAGAATAAAAGTAGAACCCGGGTCAGCCCATACGTCCAATAGTATGCAATGACATGCAATGTAAATGATATGGTATGGTATGGTATGCATTGGAAATGGTGTGCATTGGCAATGACAATGGTATGGTATGCATTGACAATGGAAATAGAAATGGTATGCATAAGTAATGCAAATGGTATGCATACCATTTCCTTTGCTACCAATGCATACCAATGCATACCATTGCATACCAAGGCCAATTCATACCATTTCCTTTGCATACCATTGAATACCATTGCCAATGGATACCATTGCCAATGCATACCATTTCCAATACATATCATTTTTCATACCATTTCCTTTGCATACCTTTGCCAATGCAAAGGAAATGGTATGCATTGGCAATGGTATGCAATGGTACCATTGTCATTGCATACCACTGCATTTGCATTGGCAATGGTATGCAAAGGAAATGGCATGCATTGGAAATGATATGCATTGGAAATGGTATGCAATGGTATGCAAAGGCAATGGTATGCATTGGAAATGGTATGAATTGGAAGTGGTATGCAAAGGTAATGTTATGCAAAGGCAATGGTATGCATTGGAAATGACATGCAAATGGTATGCATTGGCGATGGTATTCATTCGCAGTGGTATGCAAAGGAAATGGTTTGCAAAGATAATGGTATGCATTAGCAATGATATGCAAAGGAAATGGTATGCATTGGAAATGGTATGCATTGGAAATGGTATGCAAAGGAAATGGTATGCAATGGTATGAAATTCTATGGTATGCATTGTATGGTATGGTATGCACTCGTATGGTATGGTATGGCAATGTCTATGGAAATGGTATGCAAAGGAAATGATATGCATTGGCAATGGTATGCAAACGAAATGGTATGCAATGGTACCATTTCCTTTGCATTGGTAATGGTATGCAAATGAAATGGTATGCATTGGCAATGGTATGCAATGGTATGAAAAGGCAATGGTATGCAATGACACCATTTCCAATGCATACCATTGCCTTTGCATTGGCAATGGTATGCACAAGCAATGGTATGGAAAATATATGGTATGCATTGGCAATGGTATGCAAAGGAAATGGTATGCATTGGCAACGGTATGCAATGGTATGCATTGGAAATGGTATGCAAAGGAAATGCTATGAATTGGAAATGGTATGCAAAGGCAATGGTATGGTATGGTATGCATTCACAATGGAAATGGTATGGTATGCCTTACCATTGTATGGTATGCAATTGCAATGGAAATGGTATGCAATGATAATGGAAGTGGTATGCAATGGTATGCATTGGAAATGGTATGCAAATGCAATGGTATGGTATGGTATGTTTTATTGCACAATTTGTACTTTGTAAGATATGAAAAGTAAAATGAGACAAATTGACGTACCATGAGACTATCCTATCACTGTCACCTCAATAGGATATCTCTTTCTATTTAGGATGGCAGGCCTAGGAGAGACGTCCCCAGTGACCTGGGGTTTTGAGAAGGCAAAGGTTTAAGGATAAGTAAAAGTTTCCCTCTCGCAATTCACCACCAATCAGAAAGTCCAGCTAAACAACCAATAAACATAATAATAACTAGAAATGTACCTACCTGGAACAAAGAAACAAGAAACTATATTTTGCAAGATCACTTGCTCATTAGTACTTCATATAATTGGAGACTTTCTCAATATAAGAAATCGACTAATATATTGATGAAGTAAGCGAAGATGTATAAATGGAAATAATAAAAATGCGATACTTCAACAATAAATGCTTCAAAATGAGAAAGAATAACTAATTATCAATATCATAACACCAACATTCATCAGAAGCAAGTATGCATTGATCCTTTCAATTGCTTTTAGAAGCCTTAAGTGCTGCAAAGTATGACTGTAACTTGAAATAATAATAGCAGCAATAGGGTTAGCAAGTTAATCTAAGATAGGGTTAGAAAGGTGTTAGTAATTTCTCAAAGATTTGGATTGTGATCAAAACACTCAAGCAATAGGTCTTAGACTAGTGCATTCATAGGGAAAATGGAGTCAACAAGTAGAAACAAGAATTGAAGGAACAAGATGATATTAGTATGGCCAAAGACAAGACGAATTTGATGGTGAAGTTTTGATAAGCCAAGGCTTCAACCATCAAACCCTAGGGAAAAACAACTTACTAAGGTGTAGGCAACCCTAGGCCTTAGCACATTTTCCTCCTTCTTTATCTAAAAGACAAAGTAAAATTGGCTAGGATTAAGAACAAGATATAGGGTGTTGCAATGGCAAGGCCCTAGCAGTGTTTCCAATAGAAAAAAGGCTCCCTGGCATAATCTAGTAGGGAATTAAAATAAGGACACCAACATGTGCTTATTTCCTAGAGTTTATTCCAACAATTTCATTAACAAAATGAAAGTAAAACACAATAACCATTCAATTAAGGGATGGATTTCATAAATTCAATCACATTTACCAAGTATTCATCAAGACAAACCCTAATTATAAACCTTCCACCAATAAAAATGCCAAAAATCACTAAAAATAAGCCTCCTTCAACAAGTGCGCCACAATTTCAGCCAAAACCCTAATGAGGGCTGGAAATTTCAAACCTCACACAAGTGTGAGTGAAAGATGATGAGTAAAAAATAGTTTATCTCTCTTACTTATACCATACCAATGACCTTAATTTTATTTTAAGTCACAAAAGGCTGACATGGCCAAAAATACATAATAATATTGTTTTTACATTAAATGTCAAAATCAAACCCTAAATCAAGCAAAGATGAAGATGTCATGCCATTTTAGGGTGACATTATCCCCTTGTAGAGCAACGTTATCCTCCTGGAGAAAAACGTTTGGCCTTGTTGGGCCTTAGGAACATGCCACACATGCCACTTTGGCATGTAACTGCCTCCCAAAACCTCCACAAGCACTAGATGATGTCATGAGTGTCCTGGGTGAAGTCATGGGCCTTCCAAGGCCAACATTCTGGTGGAAAGGGCACAAACACATGGGTAAGGCTCTACCAAGATGCCTCTGGTGGAATGTCCTCCTCTTCTCTGGTGCAAACCCTCTGATCTATCTCTGCCCCCTACTGGGGTCTTAGAATCCATCTGGTGGGATTTTAGCCACATGGAGGTCTGAACTAATCATCTCCCCATGTGTACCTATCCATCTGGGTACCTGCCTTCTGGTATGGTCCTGAAAAATCAACAAATATGCCCTCCATGGGCTCATAAGTCGCAGGTATCATAGCAATGTCAATCACATCTAATCATTAATTTTATTAAACATGTTCATAAAACTCCCTTTACCCGGACAAGTTCTCAAAGACATTATGCTAATCTACAAGCCAAGTTTGGAGGAAGTGATAGTGTGTCCTATTGGGATAATGCTCACTAGATGTGGGGTGTTTCCAGAAGAGATCAAATCTAATCCATGTGAGTGGGTGAAGTGGATAAGGGATGTCTAGGCAAGGGGTACAGTGATAGCAGGTAAATGCATGGCTTACCTATGGGTGCCTCTATAGAGGGTGAGTTTCACATGTCATGGATGCAAATGTTTCCAAGCCCATTCATTCCTTTTGTCCTTTTCATATTGTTTTTTCTTCAAGAAGCTAGCTAGGGGACACTGCCTTGGCGTGGTGACAATGTTACCCATAAGCATTTCACAGAAATGAGAAGGTTGGCTCATGATAAGATCCCCTTTCTCTTGGCTATGCCACTAAGAGCCTTTACCCTGGCATGGTGACCAACTATTGGTAGTGTCATACCGCTACATGCCCATGGACCTAATAGGTTGGCTCATGATGAGACCCCCTATCCTCTAACCATGTCTTGTTTTATTATTTTTATGGGTCCCTCTGTTTCTTGTTGAGAATCCCTTTACTTCTTTCTCGAGGATCCATGGGCAAAGCATCTTGAGGTTTCATTCTTTGGCTTCTATCTTTTGCCAACTGCTTTTACCCTCTAGGTATTTAGCCCCTTCTTCCCACAAGGTAAGGTACAACCCTTAAATATTTGTCCAACCCAATGCCCAGACCAATGTAATGGGATGGATGAGCGGGAGAAAGATGGAAAGTGGTAAGTATGGTAGGAGCGGACATTGGCTTTTCATGAATCCCCACAATGGAAACTCAAAACCTATGGGCACAAGCTTACTAGGGCATCCTATCATTCCCCCCAGATATGTTCAAGTGGATAGGTATAAGATCCAAGCACCTGTTAGAAACAAAAATAATTGAATGCACATATTCAAAGGTTTTGAGGATCAGAGTGACACATACCATGATACTCGAACTCATTACCTCATGGAGCAAGATCCACTTCTGCTACAAGACCAGGCCGAGATGATGGATGTTTTTGTTGTTGAAAAAGTGGAGGCACCGAAGAATGAAAAGATGGGCCCTCCAGGGCCATGATCAAGTCGATCTGACTCTCAGTACTCCATGTCTAGAACCTGTGGGCCTCGAGACATAATCTCCTTAGTTATCCCTAAAATGGGGAGAACATTTGGCTCCAACTCGGGGACATGTGCTCACTGTAAAGTGCATGAGAACCTCAACATCTATGGAATAACCTGTAACCTACTTGATCTCAACATAAAGTTGTTAGCAATCATTTGGGGTGGTGATATCACCCCCAGCTCATACATATAATAACGAAAGCAAGCATATATATAAATGAGAAAACAAACTATTCTAGCATGAAATGCAAATGGTATATACAATGAATGTGAATGCCTACTTACCTGCACTTCCTGTGAATTCAAGCCCCCCCCGCCTTGGTGGGGTTTGACGAGGCATCCGTTGACTGGTGATGGGCGCCTTCTTCCTTCTAATGTAGATAAGTAGTAAGAATCATCAACTGAATTTATTCCAACTCTAAAGGGTCCAATCCAAAATTGAGTATTTCCTTTGACATTAGTGGGCTACACTTTCTTGGTATCCCACATCCATACAATGTCCCCCTCCATGTACTCCTTGGTTCTAAATTTGGTTGTTTTTTGAACAACCCTAGTGTATTGTGCAGAGGGAGGGTGTTGGAATTCTACTCTGAAGACTTCCTGCTGGGATGGTCGAATCAATATATGACTTTCTCTCTTCTTTAGTAATTTTACAGCCCCGAATTCTTTGTCTTCATACTTATCTAGGAGTTGATGGTATTCTTCTTTCTTGGGCCATTGTATCTGGTCAAAATCTTCCTCTGTTGCGAAAGGCATATCATTAGGAGAAAATTCAGGAAGACTTTCCATGATTTGTTCATGTGCTTTGTCATCTTTGATGGGGTGACTAGTTTTCTGCACATGGGTTCTAGTCATTGGCACATTCGGGATATGGCCTATTGTTCCATTGTTCAATGGTATATTGACATAAGTGAGGTCCATCTCACAAGTGCCTCCCAACATTGAAGAAAATTTCCTAGACAATAACATCCCCCACACATCCGAGACGTCTACCGCCACTATTTCAATGTGGATTACTCTCTCAAGGTATTCTTGAAGGCATACTTCCACATTTTCAACTACCCCATGTGTGGGTATGGCTCTAGACTCAAAGCCACAAACATTTATGTAAGGTCGTGTGACTTTTAGGCCCAATCGTTGCATGACCTTGAGAGACATCATGTTGGCACCAACCCCTGAATCCAACACGCAATTGTTGAGGCTTTTGTTATTCATCAACAAGGTCATAAAAAAGGGTGGGTGTTCATCATACTGGACCCTAAAAACATAGTTACCAACTTAATGAGAACTGTGACCTCAAAACGAGAACTCTAGCCCTTAAAACCCATATTTGTTTCATAATAAACATGAAAATAGACCCCCAAATCAAAAAGTGGTGCTACCCGTAGCACCATTTTTTGTAATTGTGTCAAAATTACAACTTTTTTCAAGCATGGGCTTAAATGATCAAATAGTTGCTCAAAAAAACTTTAAAATCAACCCCCAAATAAAAAGGTGGTGCTACTGGTAGCACCATTTTTTGTAATCGGGTCAAAATTACAACTTTTTTCAAGCATGGGCTTAAAGGATCAAATGATTGCTCAAAAAAACTTTAAAATCAACCCCAAAATAAAAAAAAGTGGAGCTACCGATACCACCATTTTTTCTAAACAGGTCAAAATTACAACTTTTTTCAAGCATGGCTTTAAAACATAAAATAGTTGTTTAGAAAAACCTTAAAATCAACACCTAAATAAAAACGTGACACTACTTAAAGAAAAATGTTTTTTCTAAAAGTTAAAATTGCAGCTAATTAGGACCTGATTGAAACTGTGGTCTTGACAACAAATCCCTATACAAATAAAAAACCCAAAATTGGATCATAAATGGTCACTAAAATTTATTTACTAACTATTTTTTTTTCTTTCTTAAATTTACATTAAAAAATAAATAAAGAGAAAGGAAAAATTCTTCACAAATATATTTGTTTTTAATGAAAACAAAAA
>SNQJ01S0001718.1:123596-157305 GCA_010110895.2 Picea sitchensis
CTTGTCATTTATTTGATAGTTAATTTGTTAGTATAATTTAAGTAGTTTAGTTAGATATATGTGTAGTTTAGGTTTGTAGTTATAGTTAGTATATTAGTTGTTTAGTTTAGTTAGTTTTTGTTTTATTTCTTTTCATAAAATTATAAAATCAAAAAACAATACCTCTCCCTGTCTTAGGACATAATGCAAATGAGTTTTTCAGGTTTTCATTCAAATCTGTAAATTGTAATTATTGTACATTTTGTGAATAAGATTTATTTCAGTCAGTAGTTAGAATATTTAATTTCTTAGAGTTAGTATAGTATTAGATAGTAGATTGTATATATAGAATAGTTAGATTAGTTTATTAGTTTGTTTTAATAGTTATTTTTAGTTAGATTAGTTATTTTAGATTAGTTTTCCTTTTTTTGTTTTCTTAGGACTTAGATTGGCTAACGGAGCTGCTAAACCCGTCAGGGTGGTTCATCCCAAATGACTTGGGTTATTAGACAATCCCGGACCGGTTCCACTCTCCCGGTTGACGGACGATCAATTTCGCCCGTCAACAGATACTTGGGTCACATTGGCAGTTAGGATGTAGTATGAGTAGATCTCAAGAAATTTATGACTATGTAATAGTGGTCATGGCCCAATATGTTGAAGAGCCTATGTGGGTTCTTAGGACCTATCAACTACTAAGTAATATTGTAAAAAAATATGGAAAAATTGCAGCTCCCTTAACATCACTTCTAAAAAATAATTCATTTGTATAAAGTGAGACAACTAATAAATCCTTTTTATCTTTAAAGAATTCCATGTGCACTACTCCAGTATTACTAGTGACAAATTTTATGAATATCTTTGTCCTAAAATGTGGTGTCTCAGGTAGAGCTCTTGGAGTGGTTTTGATGCAAGAATGACACCCCTTGGCATTCACTATCAAGCAATTGTGTGATCATAATTTGGGTAAATCCATGTGAGAAAGAGGTGATGGCAATCCTTCATGTACTGGAGACCTCACTTCCATATGATATAGGGAGACATTTCTAGATCAAGACTGACCATCATAGTTTGAAGTATTTTCTAGAACAAATTCATCATCACCAGGGGAACATAAGTGGGGCACCAAGATTACGGGGTATTATTACAAGATTATCTATAAGAAGAGTAAATAAAACATGGTGGCCAATGCTTTATCTAGGAAATTTGAGGAGGATGGATCCTTCTTTGCCTTGTCTTTTCATTTTCTAGGTTGGCTCAAGGAAGCCTATCGAGAACGGATGCCAAATGACATTATTGTTCAACTCATCTAAAGGGTACATGAATATCCCAACCCTCCTAAAGGGTATATGTGATAGTAAGATACATTGTTGTTTTGGTAAATAGATCTACCTTAAAAAAATGGTTTTAGAGGAATGTCATTCATCACCTACAATAGGTCACTTCATATTTCATAAAACCTATAAAAGAACTAAGTGTTCATTCTTTTGGGAAGGCATGAAAATAAACATCCAGGATTTTGTAGCAACATGTGACACTTTCCAAAGAAACAAGGGGGATATAGTGAATATGCTAGGGGGAATTTCAACCACTGTTGATTCCAATGCATATATGGACTGGCATATCTATGGATTTTATAGTGGGACTCCCAAGTGTGGGTTGAAAATTAGTGATCATGGTGGTACTTGATTTTCGTTCTAAATATTCTCATTTTTGTGTTTCATCACACACATTTACCCCTTCCTCAATTTCCCAAGTATTCATGTATCATATTTTTAAGTTAAATGACATGTCCACTTCCATTGTCTCGGATTGAGACCCTACCTTCACTAAGAAATTTTGGTAGGATTTCTTTAAACTTCAGGGTACTTAGTTAAACATGATCACTACATATCATCCCCAAATAGATGGTCAAACACGTGCTTAGAAATGTATTTGTGATTCTTTGATTTTGAAAATCCACAACAATGAGAAAAAAAATGAATTTCCCTTGTAGAATGGTGGTGCAATGCCTCTTTTCGTGGAGCTACCAAATTGACACCATATGAAGATATAATGGACAAAAACAATTGTTAGTGGCTTCCTATTTATTAGGCACCTCCAAGGTTTAGGAAAATGATAACACACTTCACATCAGAGAAGTCAGTCCTTGCACACTTAAAAACAATCTAGTTATGGCTCAAAATAGATTGAAACAACAAGAATACCATCATTGCTATGAAAAATCTTTTGCAGTGGGGGATTAGGTGTTTTTTTTCCTTCAATCCTATAAAAACAATCACTCAAAGAAAAAACACTTTATAAATTAGCACCAAAGTTTTATGGAACCTATGAGATCATCCAGTGCATTGGACAAGTGCCCTACAAGTTGGCTCTTCTGTCCTACTCCAAGATTCATCTAGTATTTCATGTGTCTTGTCTGAAGAACGTAGTGGGATCAAAATGCAAGGTGCAAACCGAATTACCAAAACTTGATGAATATGAATCCATTTGGATCCAACATGAAGAAATATTGGACATAGGGAGCATCAATTGCACCAATTCATGGTCTATGAAGTATTGATTTAGTGGAAATATATGTAACCAAATATGCCACATGGGAACCAACATTGATTTTGAAACACTTTCCTCATCTTCAACCTTGATTAAAAAACTACTTTTGAAGGGGGCGAGAATGTTAGGGTCCTACCCTAACCTTTCTAATTTATGCTAGATGGGATTTATTCAATTGATATATGCAACCATCCTCTTTGAATAAGTCCCATTAGATATCAATGTATAGTTATTTATTGTAAAAGGGTCCACTTTGTAAGGCCCACTAGCTAATTGGTACATATTAGTGATGGGACCACATGAAGATACGATTTTGTGAATCTATTTAAAGAGATAAGAGACTATGGGATATTTTTTCATGTATTATTGTATTTGGAGCTTTTCCCAGTCAAAGGTCCCCCCCAAGAGGCAAGTGAGATTTTTTTCTTTTGATTATCATAATACAAGGGTATCTCTTGCATATTTCATCTTACTTAGCACTTATATCTAATTTTCTGTAATTATATTCTCTATATACTTGGTTGCATTTAAAGTTTAAAAGTTAATGAACATTTCACAAAGGACAATGGAATTGCAAAATAAACACATACAACATTAATTGGCATAAACCTACAAGTGCATATCATATTATAACCTACATTGTAGAAAAATAAGCATGTAATTGACATACATACCATATAAGGTTTAGATGGTCATGTGATTTCAACCCCGATAAATGTCCTTCTATGGTGAAACAATGTCATAGAGTCAACATGTATAAAGAAGGTGCATTCACATGTAATATAACATCCTTCGCCAAAGAAAGATCATATTTTTTCAAAACCCATGGGACATAACCTTATTTAAAATACCAAGAGGGATCAATGTCTCATCTACTTTCTTTTCTTGGCCAATGTTTATTTTTAGTTTTCGAAGAAATAATATTCTTTTGACACCTAGTGTGTCACTTTTTCTAAATGACATGTGCCTCCAAAAAGAAGATACCACATTTTTAAATATATGCATGGGATCTAGTAAGTGGATAATATTAAGATGCTTCCAATATGGAAGCTCACAATATATAGATTTCCTTTTACATCTCAATGGTCATTTTCTCAACATAGGTGTCAAAAAATTTAGGATCATCGAACATAGGTTTCCAATTTGAATCAAACAATTATGTAATTTCATTATCATTCTCTATATCATATGCCCTAATCCAATTTTCCAGTGAAAATATTTTAAGTCTCTAACTTCTCTTTGGTTTTCCATTGAAATCAAATGTTGCTCTTCTATAATGGTGGTGTTTTGGAATGAATACCCTCAATAAGTTGTACATAATCTTTTGTAGGTGGTTGGACCACATAGCCTACATGGAAGATCCACAACATTTACATCCATGATAAAATTTAGTTACAATACCTATGGTATTATTGTATATGAAACACATTAGTGACAAAGAAGATAGTTTAAAAAATTAAGTATATTAAATAATGCTAAAGATATAAATAAATCAATCAACATGCTTACTAGATCAAATTCCTAGTCCTGGATAATCATGCTCAGTGTATGCATATATGACATACAACACAAAGACCTCTCTGGTGGCATGGGTCTTGATACATAATATACATGTATCCCTTCCCATAATTTCTTCAATTCATTGATTGATGATTGGATTTAAACATCCATTCTCTTCCATTGTCTTCTACTGGGAACTATAAGACCCAACATAAGATGTTAATTCTTCATAAAAAACCATGGGGGGATATTGTTATTGATCACCACCACTGGATAAATAGGTAATTGGTATTTTGGAGGGAATATGGGTTAAATCCATCCATGGCTATGCTCAATCAAGGAATTTTTACTTTATCCTTGGAATTAATAGGCCATATATCCTCTATATGCCTCATGTCTATTGAATTTGTTGGGATCTAGATGAGTCCTAGCTCACTTTTGTATGACACATGCCACACTTTAAACATGGCTAATTATTTGGAAGGAAAAATCCTTTGAATCCTTGGGATTATAATCACGTGCCTCAATATATTATGAAGAGGACCATGTGCCTTGCCCATGTTTTTGGATTTCTGGTACATTTCATGCCCACATTCTGGAGATATCTCTTTGTCTTCATATTCACCTTAGAATGCAAGCCTTCAGACAAGTGTGATATGATATGTACTCAACACCCAATTTTTTAAGAAATTGTTTTACCTCTTCACAATTGTTGGGGAGGAAATTATCACTTGGAAGTACCTTATCTTTGAGTAACCTGCAATTAGTGGGAAATAGAACTATACACTATCATTGAGCATGCATGAAATCCCTTTTTATTTATGATTGTATGACAAGATCAATTAAAATATTGGGGGATTAATGGCCAATTACCTTAGTAGCACCAAGAAAAATGAGTTTGACATACCATACATTTCTTTCAATTTGTATAGTAACATTCCTATCGCAAGTTAGGTATACCTTGACCCATGTCCAAAGAGAGGGGTGGTGGAAAAAAATACTAGGATTCCGAAGAAGGTATCGATGATATGAGCATCATCCCCTAGTGCATCTGGATAGAATTCATGTAACATCATTCCCTCCATGGAATTCATATCTCATAATAACTCATCTATACCCACCTATATATTATTATGTTTGTCCTCAACATGTGAAGAACTAGTGTTGCTATGGACGTTCTAAATTGGTGACTTTGGACATAATGGGAATTGAATATGTGGTTTATTCAACCATGCTTGATATGCTTCGTCTTTGAGTTATGCTAATTTAAATACCTTCTCTATATTTGACATTGTAGTGGGGTGAAATGATAGATGGTAGACATGTTATTTGTTATCAGAATCCTAATTACAAAAATATTGAACACTAAA
Source organism: Picea sitchensis (assembly GCA_010110895.2). Lineage (NCBI taxonomy): Eukaryota > Viridiplantae > Streptophyta > Pinopsida > Pinales > Pinaceae > Picea > Picea sitchensis. Next base: position 128,999 of record SNQJ01S0001718.1, read on the forward strand.
TCAATGATACTAGGAAACACAATGCATTTAGCACGTTCAAACATTAGACCAAACATTTATTAGAAGCATTGGATTTTTTTTTTCAGTAGTACACATGCAACCAAACACTTTATAAAACAAATGTTGAATTAAACTACATTTACATAATTAATTTCATTGAAAATCCAAAAATGCAATTACTCAATGATTTTTTTTATGCAACAAGGGGACACCTAAAGGTAGTCCTAATGCAAGCCATCTTTGACGAGTAGTTAGTGTTCTATGGAAGTTACAATTTGTTAACAAATAATCACTGGGAATAAAACTATGTGTTTAATGCACAACAACAAATATGGATTCCTTTCTTTTCAGATATTTTTTTTGTCATTGGAGTGTTCTTCAAACAAATAATTTTCAATGAACAATTATCACCTACAACTATTGATGAACCTTGTAATGTTATAATAAGTATGTGAATGACCATTGATGTATAATAGGTTCTTCTTGTTAAAGTTTCTAGAATCACAACCATTCATGCACATATTATACATGAAAATTCTATGTTTGTATTTAAAAATATTCAAGTAATCATACCAACTACAAAAGGACCACGAAATGGAATAAGTGCTACTGAATGTTTGGGAAGAACATATACATGAGAAATGATAAATAAACCAAGATTTTCAACATCTATTTTATAATTGGTAATCATATAATTAATACCACAAAAGGGGAATTCTATCCCAACATTGGTCATTGGTAGGGAATAAATCCAAGCGCCATACAAAGTATAGTTGTAATAGTTTTGATATTTACTTTACATATGGCCAAGAAGAGAGAAGTTCAATACCCTCTAACAATTGAAGCACCTTGTGTGTACTTGGACATTGTTTCTCTTAGCTCATACAAAGTTTTTGGATCTCATAGTAGAGATGTTTTAGGTAGTTTTGATATCATATTTTGGCTTACAAGAACTTTTGATTGACTCAACAGAAAGAGATGGGTTGGTCAATTTATGAAGAAACATAGTTGATTTGGCTTACAAATTTTCAAACAAGGAGCATATGTGAGTGTTTCTAAGTTTATTTACTATATCACCTATTGGATCCTTGTCCACATTGGGAGAGGTATTAGACCATCAACTTGTTTGAAAAAATAGGGTATTTCCACACAGATCAAACATCTTAAGAAATCACTCACACAACTATATCAAATCTCAATACACTAGTTTTTTACATGGTTACAACCCTTAAAGAGAGAAACGATCCATGGCCCTAGCGAACGTGAACACTTGAGGCAATATGTTAATGAAAGATAAAATTATTGTACATAAGAGTTTCTCACAATTCATCTTCAACAAACAACCCTCCATGCCCTTTAAATAAAAATCATGGACCAATTAGGTGCTAAGTCATGTATCAATATAACCATTAGTATCAAGGATACTATGAATTGTCAGATCACTTTATGTTTAGAACAATTTTTTGTCGTTGGATTACAAAATAAAAAATTTGTACTAAAGAAACACACTTTACCTAAAGACACAGTAGACCAAGTTGTTCTTAACTAACTCCTAAATGTCTAAATATCCTAACATCCCCCTTTAATAACAACTTAGGATAGGATTGAATGATTTACAAAGGTGACGCTTGAGTAGGATAAGGAAGGAGGAATTAGGGTCTATTTCCCCTTAATGACAACTTCATGAAATCCTAATGTAGATAGAAGTTTGGAAAAATTCACTTCTATAAGATACTTTGTGAAAATGTTTGCAACTTAATCATCTATAGGGGAAAAGAGCACTTCAAGAATGTGATCTTGAAAAATATTTATGATGAAGTGTGTGTGTATGGTCCTCCTCATTGTGTCTCTAGAAAACAAGCTTGGACAATTTGGGGAGGTTGGAGGATCTAAATCAGAGATCGGATAAGAGGCGAAAGTGAGAGAAAATGAAGACCTAGAAAAGGGGTCGAGGAAAGAGCTCGAGAAACAGAAATTGAGTTCCGATGTCATTACCTCTAGTTTTTATTTAAAGTGGAAGTGAAAGTGGATATCAAGCCATACCAAGGTTAGATAGATGAAATAACGTTGAATAATTGGTTGCAATAGTTATAGGTATATTTTAGTGTCCACCATATAGACTAAGAGTAGAAGATTTGTTTTTCCATCTTGAAATTAGAGGGCCATGATTAACCTGGTGGGAAATTCACTCGGAAACACTTAGGTTGGAGGGTGATCCATTAGTAAGTCCCAGTTCTACCCTCATTGGGTATGTAGAGGAACAATGGATATGTTGGCATTACTTCAGGCAAAGGTAGGGGTAGAGTGTGAAAGAGTACACCATCAAATTCAAGAATATGGCTACCATGATGGGTATTTCTCCCAAGAACACATATGTACTCCTCAAGTATTTGGGGGTTATTCAAAGTCATTTTTGAAAGCAAGTGATGCTTTTTAAGAATAGGGCGGTTTATGAGGAATGTGTGCAAGCACAATATCTAGAAAATATAGGCTAAAAAAAGGATATCCAAGTAGTTCTAAACAAAAAGAGCACTAAGACTCTTCCAAGGAAGGAAAGAAGAAGTGGAAAGGGAAAGAAAATAAGATGACAACCACTGTACATTAGTGTAAGGATCCAAGTAACCACTATAACCATTATAATATTGATGGTCAGACCGAAGAAAAGTGTTAGAAACTACATCTAGAGCTAAACCCTAAGAACCATAAGAAGGATGACAAGAAGAAGAGCTTTCTAGCCATAGATTCAAGCAATTGGGTAGAGATCAACTCAGATGTGGATGAGAAGATTTCGTACACTTCATTGAAAAATGAGGTGAATCTGAGTAACCTTCATCACAAGGAAGAGAAGAAGATGAAAAAACTCTTCCATATCAAGATCTAGGTCAAGAAGACCAAGGTAGATTCTTTATTTGATTCTACTTCACAAGACAATCCCATAGCAATAGATCTAGTCCAAAAACTTGGGTTGGAGGTTCATGATCATCCTATCCCATATCCATTGGGGTGGGTAAACAAGGATGGAAAGATCAAGGTCATGAAACAATGTAAGATCAAATTTTCTATAAATGCATATTTTATTGATGAAGTGGAGTTAGATATAGTACCCCTTGATGTGTGTGGTGTAGTGTTTGGAAGCCACTACATGTATATGAGGGATGTGATCTTCATGTGGAGATAAAACCAATACCGCATGAACAAGGATGGGAAGTATTTCATCATCAATGGAAATTAAGGTAAATCAAATATCTCACTGGTAAGTGCTAGCACAACTAAAAATTTGATTAGTTCAAGTAAGAATTATTCTTTTCTTTTCTTACGAGAGAATTAATTGAGTGATGAATGAGTAAGAGTAAAGGAATCCCTGGAGGGATGTACTAAAAATTAGAAACAATAGTTGGAGGAGTTGTTGCAGGAATATAGAGGAGTTTTCTAGGAGCCTAAATGAATACCACCTAAGAGGGAACTGGAGCATGAGATGCAGTTGTTTCTTGACTCCCCATTACCAAATATTGGGTTGTATAGACAGTTTTTTATGGAAGTAGACGAAGTGAAGAAACAATTGTAGCAACTACTAGAGAATGGAGTTATTCGACCAAGAACCTCACCTTGTATGTCACTTATCATCACAGTACCCAATAAGGATAGGACTTGGATAATGTGTATCGACTATAGATATTTGATGTTGGGAAATAATCAGTAGAAATATTTTGACATTCTAAAATGAATGATCAATTAAGCATCGATTCTCACATTTCCTAACTTGTATAATCCCTTCGAAGTGGAGACATATGCAAGTGGGTATTCTATGGGAGTAGTTTTGATGCATGGAGGTAATCCAATGTGCTATCATTCTGATATGTTTCATGGGGGAGTTTTGAAATAGCCTGTATATGATAAATAACTATATTCCTCGATTCAAGATGTTAAGAAGTGGAAGAACTATTTTATGGGAAAAGGAAACCATTATCCATAGATATCACTAGCCATTGTAGTATTTGCAGGCCCAAAGTACGCTTTAACAAATCGAACATTACAAGTGGATGGGGTTTTTGCATACGTTTGAATCATCTAACCATCAAGTACAAGAAGGTAAACACTAATAATTTGGTGGTCATGATTTTAAGTTCACCCATATGGAATATTACAGCTTTGGGAACTCTTATGCACATGGATCCTTTTACCCATGATGCATACAAAGATGCATACACAAAAGATGAGCACTTCAAGGAGGTGTTTCAACAACTACAAGGCCAAATTCATGAAGAAGAAGGTGGCAGTTAGGCTGACTATCATCTCCAGAATCAGTTACTCTACAAGATATATACGCTTTGTGTTCCTAAAGGTGAAATATTGCATCTTATTAGAGAGCTCACACCTTCAATGTTGCAAGACATTTTGGTGTTGGGACGACAATTGCTAACTTAGAAAGGTATGTGTATTGGCCCATAATGAAAGTGTATGTATCACGATATATTAGAGGATGCATACTTTGTTGTACCAACAAACCAGTGATGGAAATCAAGGTATATACCATCCCTTACTTTTACTCACTCGACCTTGGGAAATCATTTCCATGGATTTTGTGGGAGGTTTACCAACAACTAGGAAGTGACATGCCTATTTATTTGTGGTAGTAAATAGGTTCTGCAAGATGTGAATTCTTATGCCTTGTAAAAATACCATCAAAGGACAAGACACAACAAACATGTTCTTTGAACATGTATGGGCGCACTTTTGGATACTAAGGAGCATCATCTCAGATAGGGATACTATATCTATCAGTGCCTTTTTTACTACACTTTGGGAGAAGATGGACACTAAGTTGAAGAGATCTACAACATTCCATCCATATATATATATGGGTAGACATAAGTATTCAACATGACTTTGGTGCAAATTTTGAGGGGTTACAATTAGAAGCATCCAAAGACCTAGGATGAAAATGTGATCTATTTTCATTACTCTTAAAACAAATCGGTCCATACTTCTACTAGTAAGTCCCCTTTTGAAACTTTCTTTAGGTATTTTCTTGCTTCACCCTTGGATGTTGTTTGTATACAATAAGGAGGAGAGAGGGAAGACATCACGGGAGAAGCATTTAGAGAAGAGAAGTTCAATGAAAATATTAGATAGATCCATTTGCAAGTACATGAGATGTTGAAGAAGTTACATGAAAAGTATAAGGATAGGCATGATTAACAAAGAATGAGAAACCCTTTAAAGTGGGAGATAGATTTTGGTTATAGTATAACAAGGAAATACTACATGTTCCTGTTAAGAATATAATGGCTCTGTCATATGACACTTTTAAGGTATTCAAGAAAGTGGGAGATAAATCCTACAGACTTATTCTACCCCCATACATGTACATATACTTAGTAGTGAATGTGGAGAATTTGAAACTCTATGAGCCTTCCATGTTGGATCATGAGGTGGATAAGGTCATATGTACCATGGACGTTCAGAAACACATGTATTCCAACAAAGGACGAATACCTTCAGTAACTACTCACATAAACAAATCAAAGATCAACACACCGATGTTTTCACGTGGTAAAACCCCTACGGGGAAACATCCACGGCCACAACCAATGCGACCACTTGGAGCAGTTTATTATTGAAAATTAAAAAGATTACAGAGAGATTTTACAAGAGATTTTCTCACAATCGATCATCTGCAAATGACCCTCCATGCTCTTTAAATAGAGTTCATGGACCAATAAGGTGTTAAGCCACAGATCAATGGTCGTTAATATCGAGGAGAATATGTACCGTCGGATCACTCTATGTCGGGAACATATCATGACTGTCGGATTTCCTAAATACAAATGCATACTAATGCATACTAAATAAACACACTAAGAAACACACTTTTACCTACCGACACATTAGACCAAGTGGATCTTAACTAACTCCTAAGTGTCTAAATATCCTAACATCCCCCCTTAATAACAACTTGGGATAGGATTGAAGGATTTACAATAGTGACACAATAGGATAAGAAAGGAGGAATTAGAGCCCATCCCCCCTTAATGACAACTTCTTGAACTCCTAACATAGATCAAAGTTTGGAAAACTTCGCTTCTGTAAGAGAATTTTTGAAAATGTCTGCAACTTGATCTTCTGTAGGGAAAAAGAACACTTAAATAACTTGATCATGAATGAGATTTATGATGAAGTGTATGTGTATCTCGATGTGATTTCTATGTTGATGTTGAACTGGGTCTTTGGCAAGATTTATGGAACTCTGATTGTCACACCAAAGGTTGGTCGGATCTTGTTGTTGGAATCCAAACTCTCAAAGGATCTGTCAAAGCCACAAGGCTTCCTGACTTGCATTTACTATTGCTTGGTAATCTGCTTATGCTGAAGAAATTGAAATAGCTTGTTGTTTCTTATAGGCCTAAGTGACAGGTCCTGATCCAAGGCTGAAAACATAACCTGCAGTAGACTTCTGATCATTAGGGTCACCAACCCAATCTGAATCAGTGAAACCAACCAATAAAGGAGTCCCCCCCTGAACTGTAATGTATCTTGAGATGAACTGTAATGTATCTCGAACTGAACTATACCACAAAAATAGAAAAGTATCCTTTTAGCTGTTTTCCAATGGCTTTCATGAGGTGTTTGCATATACTGAGAAACAAGACCAACAAAAAAGGAAATATCAGGATGTGTATGAGTTAATTATAAGAGGCTACCAACTAATTGAAGGTACATGGTAGAACCGACTTTATGAGAAGTACAGGTGGCAGTAAGCTTGACTCCAGACTGGAAGGGAGAAGGGGTTGGTTTTCAATTGTCCATGTGAAAGCAACAACGAAGATCACAAGCATACTTAGAATGAGAAAGAAAAATCCCTTCATTGGTTTGCAAAACTTGGAGGCCAAGGAAATAGTGCAAAAATCCTAAGTCTGTCATTTCAAATTTCTTCTTAAGGCTTGTTTTCACATGGTTTAAAAGTTTTGAGACACTACCAGTAAGCATAAGGTCATCAACATAAAGGAAAAAGTATTATGAGATGTCTTCCTACTTTCTTGGTATAGACATTAGGATCATAATGACATCTAGAGAATCCAGTGTCAATAATAAAGTTGTCCATTTTGGCATACCAAGCTCGGGGAGCTTGCTTAATACCATAAAGAGATTTCTTAATGTGACAAACAAGTCTAGATTCATTTTGTACATGGACATGAGGTTTTTCCATGTAGATTTCTTCTTGAAAATATCCATGCAAGAAGGTGTATTTAACATCCATCTGATGGACCTCCCATTTATGTGAGGCAGCAAGGGAAAGAACAAGGCAGATGGAATATATTTTCGCTACAGGGGAAAAGGTTTCATTATAGTCAATTCCTTCAACTTGGGAAAATCCTTTGGCAACTAACCAAGCCTTGTATCTTTCAACACTTCCATCTGATGCATACTTAGTTATGTAGACCCATTTACATCTGAAAAGTTTTATTCCTTTTGGAAAAGGTACAAGATCCCAAGTATCATTTTCCATTAAAGAACGATACTCTTCATTCATTTTTTTATCCCAATCTGGATGGCTTGAAGCTTCTGCAAATGTCTCTGGTTCATGAGTCTCTGAAACTTGATCCAAAAGAGAAGAGGCTCGCTGGAAATGTGAACGTGTTCGACGTTGATCTGAAGGATCACCCACAAGACCACTGGCTGCTTCTCTTGTTGAACGAACCAATCTAGGAAGTGATGGAACTGGTGTTGGTTCAGGTTCAAAGGACTTAGCTGGAGGAAGGTGAGAAGGCAAAGGTGGATTTTCATCCTCACTGTCATCATCTGAAGAAGAAACCAGAATAGGAAGATAAGAAGGCACAAACGTCGAAGATGGCTCGCAGGACGAACATGACACAATTGTCAAACTAGGCTCACAGGCCAAGATATTTTCATCAAGGTTAACATCTCCTCTAATAATAATTTCATTACAATGTGGTTGAAGAAGTTTATAACCTTTGAAATCTTCATAATAACCAACAAATATACACTTCTCATTTTTAGGTTGCAATGCTTTCCTTTTCTCATTAGGAATGTGAGACCATGCTATACTTCCAAATACATAGAAGTGACTTACATTTGGTTTAATTTTAGTCCAAGATTTTTCCGGTGTTATATTTTTAAGAGTCTTTGTGGGAGTGCGATTGACTATGCAATTTGCACAGTTGATTGCTTTTGCCCAATACTTTAGAATTAATCCCTTAGATTGGATCATACAAATAGCCATTTCTTTTAATGTGCGGTTCTTTCTCTTAGCAACACCATTTTGTTGTGGTGTATATGGAACAATGTGTTTCATTTGGATGCCTTGTGTAGTGCAATAACTTGTAAAATTATTGTTCACATATTCGACTTCATTATCTTTTCTTAACTTTTGAATTTGATTTCCAAATTGCTTTTATTCAAGGGCCTTGTAGGCCAAAAACTTGTCAAAAAATTAGCTCTTAAGTTTTAAGAAGTAAACCCAAGTACATCTGGAAAAATCATCAATGAAATTTAAGAAATGCTTGCACCCAGAAAAAGAAGGAGAAGAAAGTGGACCACACAAATCACTGTGAACAAGATGCAAAGGGCCCGAGGCGTTCCAAGAGGCATGCTTGTCAAAACTGTTCCGATGATGTTTGCCGAGAACACAACCGACACAAACACCATCTCTGCATGAAACATGAGGAAGACCAACCACCATATGTTCATTACATAGTTGTTGTAATGAGCGATAGTTTAGATTACCAAACCGCTCATGCCAAAGTTTTCTCAAGTCATCGCTATGAGCAACAAAAACTAATGAAAAAGATGATGAACCAAAGTTGTCAAACTTGTACAACCTAGTAATATCATCAACAATTCTAGTTGCAAGAACATGCTTAGGATCTTTTAGATCCTTGATCACAACTTGGTGAGGTGAAAACTCTACGGTTTTACCTTAACCTAAATGAGTGATTTGATATACTGATAGAAGGTTACAAGAAAGACTTGGAACACATAATACATCATTGAAATGACCATTATCTACTTGAATTGTTCTAGATCCTACAACACTAAGAGATCTATCATCACCAACACATATTTTCTTGGTGTTACATTCATTTAGAGAAGAAAATATGTCTTTATCCTTAGCCATATGATAAGATGCTCCAGAATCAATAAGTCACTCATCAGAAGAAGAAGTAGAAGTTGTATTGAAGGAGAAACCAGAAGAGAAAAGTGCATGTCCATGAGAAGAATAAGAAGAAGCAGAATCAATACATATGTTTTACTTCTTCATTATTGCTTCTAAAGCTGCCATCTTCTTGAAACATTTGGACTCATCATGGCCATCTTTATCACAAAAGTTGCAATGCCTGTTAGTCTTCTTATTTTTATATTTTGCTCCTTTGTCACCATTAGGAGTTGAAGTTGTCTAAGCGGGTTTGGGACCCTTATGTTCTTGTTGTTGAAGCTAGGATGTTTCTTCTTTGGATACTTGGGTTTATCTTTCTGATGAGAAACTAAGACTTTGTTGGAGGTAGCTGTAGTGCTGATCACTCCAAGTTGTACAAGCTTATATTCCTCTCTAATCAAAGCAACACAAAAGGACTCAAGAGTGGTTTTTTGATAAGATTTCCCTAGAGCCTCTCTCATGGCATAAAAGGTAGATACAAACACATAATATGCACTACCTAGATTAGAAAGAATAATATATATGCAACGCTCTTCCTCCATTTTTATCTCACATTCTTCACATAAAATTCTGAGTGTTTTAAACTTAGATAGATAGTCTCCAAGACAGGAAAAATTACTTGGACTTAAGTTCAGTACTTGATTTTTTAATTGTTGTGCTCGAATAATATTGAGTTTACCAAACACAGATTCAATCTTTTCCCAAGCTTCTTTGGGGTCATACATTTCTTTAAGGTGGAACCTTAAATCAGGAGAGATGGCCATTCTGATTAGTCCACGTGCTTTTCTACTCCTATTATCCCATTTGAATTTCTTATCATCATCAGTGGGTGCTTTTTCCTTTCCCAAGGTAATCTGGTACAAGTCTTTACTTCTTAATAAATCTTCCATATGAGATTTTCATTGGAAGTAGTTGGTGTTAGTAAGCAAGAGATTACTTGTAGAATACATATTAAATATACATATAATATGGATTTAAAAACTGAAATTGATGATCTGGATGGAAAGATCTCGAAAAGTTATGCATTTTAAAAAAAAATGGCACTGAAAATGGACTTCGGATGTGAGAGTTATTCCCTTTTTTAAAAAGGCATAAACGGTAACCAAATGACTACATGAAAGTGTAAGTTTCTTTATGAAGTGACCCACTTTTATAAAGAGAAGTAGGGATCACTTTTACAATGAAGTTGCTTTATAAAAGAAAAGTTGCATGCAAAATAAATAACTCTAAAAAAAAATATTAAATCTACTTATAGTGATTCACTTTTATACTTGAAGTGAAATACACTTTACAATTTTAGCATGAACTTTTTCAAAAAAAGTAACAAAAGAGAGACTTGAACTCAAGACCTCTTATTTAATAAGAAGACTTTTAACCAAATGGTCTAGCAAAACATATTGTATTTTTTTAGGAAGAGGATTGGGGTTGTTTTTGTTGACGACCTTGGAGAGCGTGCTAAAAAACAACTATTTTCACACAAGAAAAAAATTTTGCTTCCCGATGACAACAAGGGTTAGATCTTGGTTAGCTTACCCGGAAGATGCACATTTTCCTATCTGTTTCTAATTTTCCGAGATTGCACAAGGCACAGGGAAAAGAGAATACGTAGATCTAAAAGAGTAGCAACCCGGAAACAAATATTATAAACCAAAATAAAACCAAAATAATACTCTACAAAAAATTTTAAAAATGCGTATTTAGGCTTTATACCTTTGGATCTGACTGAAATGGTCGTATCTTGGGAAAAAAAAAACTTTTTCAAGTGAAACGAAAAGTGTTCCTAACTGAAACAAGTGCTCCAGACGCAATGGAATAGTCCTCTCAATCCATAAATGTACGAAAATGAAAGAAAATGGAGATGAGACAAATCAGCTTCACGATTTCAATCGACAATAGGAGAGAGTCTTAAAACATGCTCTGATACCATGTTCAAAACGAGGCCACTTGGAGCAGTTTATTAATGCAAAAGAAAATATTACAGAGATATTTTACAAGAGCGTTTCTCACAATCGATCATTTGCAAATGACCCTCCATGCTCTTTAAATAGAGATCATGAACTAATCGGGTGTTAATCCACAGATCAATGGCCATTAAGATCGAGGAGAATATGAACCGTCGGATCACTTTATGTTGGAAACATATCATGACTGTCTGATTTCCTAACTACAAATGCATACTAAAGAAACACACTAAGAAACACACTTTTACCTACCGACACATTAGACCAAGTAGATATTAAGTAACTCCTAAGTGTCTAAATATCCTAACAATAGAGGAATTAGCACCACATGCTCAAGAAGAGTTGGTAGAAGACACAGTTTTGCATGGGAGGTATAGAACTACAATATAAGGGAATCCTGACCTTTGGAAGATTTGGTTGAAAGGAAAACTTATAGGAAAAGAAAAATGGTACTCTAGGGAGAAGGTAGAGGAAATATTTCCTCACCTCATTCAGTAAATATTTTGGGGACCAAAATTATCCCTAAAAGGTGAGGTGTTGATTTCACCCTCATTCAAGAAATATTTGGGGACCAAAATTATCCTCCTAAAATGGGGGGTATGATCTGTATTGGATCATCATATAAGTTTTTATGGGTGGAACAAATTGGAGGAATCGACTTGCAGGGCCATTTTAGTGGTAGGTCATAGTTTGAAAAATTGGGGTATGAAACCTTCCAGAGCCATTTTGAGGAATTAAATGACATTATTGGGGTTACAGTGTCTCCAACTTGTGCGCACACCCTAGACAGTGTTCTACACTCTGATACCTTTCATATAGTGAAAACATAACATTAATCGGAGCTCTATGTGGAAGTTATGCCTCATGCAAGTTGACCTACCTTGTTGACCACAATGGTATGAGTGGATTCCACATTATCCCCCATTTCTCACACATATGGGGCTAGCCACATGTGGAATTTCAAGAAGATTCTAGAAGGTCCAAACCTTATCACTAATTTAGGGTTGATGAAGTCAAAACCTTAAACCTAGATGACTATCGGGCTATGTTAAGTACTAGGCTGCTAGGAGAAGAAGGAGTTCCATTCTTTTGTATTGTACTTGTTCCGTAGTTGAGTAGAGAATCCAAGGAGTGGGATTTGATAGCACAACATAGGCAAGAATAATATTTTGTAGTATCCATTCAAGCCATATAGTCATAGGAAACTCCATAGTGAGTTCCCCCCTTTCTTTGTACTTGCTATTCATAACTGAAGAAAAGAGAGAAGCATATAGGCCTCACCTTCTAGACGATTTTTCTCCCATATTGGGTTTACCAAGATATATCTTGTGTTCATTTGTGTGGATGATGTGTATATTTTTCTGTTCTTTCATTTTTGTATTCGGTTATTTTCATAAATTTGAGTAATAAGCTAGTAATAACTAATTAGGAATCTAAGGAAATAAATTTCATAATCTAAGATTTAAGAATAGTATAATATATTTTGTGATGAACTATTCCAGTGGAATATCCATTTCAGTTTATAGATAAGCAATAATTAAGGACCAACAATCTAGCAAAAAGGGAATTAGTGTTGTAGATATAAGCAATGCCAAAAAATTCATTTTTGAATGTTGTGGGGGATATAGTGACATATAGATGTGTGATAAGTACTATCGTTAATTAACTGAGTGATTTTCTAGTGCTGGAGGATGTGTACAAATTCTCTCCAACACCTAGTTACCAATGGATCTAATGGAAAAGGAATTTGTAGCAATAAATATTTCGAAACTTAGTCTAGGATTGTCCTCCATAAATTTCCACTAGCTTCTATATGGATGGTCCAAGCTAGCTAGCTATTTTTACCAACATAGAAGCTTATGAAATATATCTTAAATAGTGTATTCCATTTCTATTAACTGAATTTTCCTCAACAATATACTAGAATGAAACAAATAACCAAAATATCTCAATCACAACAATTGACAAAATGAACAATAAAGATTACCTTAAAAACCCAAATGGGAAAACCAACAATTTATGTCTCCTATTTATGCTCAAGAATTATTACAAATTGGATACATTCATTCTCAATCAAAGAGTTTGTGTATTCACATTGCTTCCTTTCCATCCTTCTCAAGTTTCCCATTTATTCCATCTCTTGGGTTGTTTTTCCATAAAGCACACGTCTTTTATTATAATTAATTCATTTCAACTTCTTGTGGCAAAAATGAGATCTTTGGTCTTTGGTATTCAAGACGATTTCCTAAAGACCATTGACTTGAAATTTTTCCACGGATTCTTCTTTTAACAAAGTTTAGAAGAGAAGTTATTTTGGATCCGTTCTAGATAACTCTAGCCAGCACAAAACAACACATTCTATCTCTTTCAAGTATATAAGTAAAATATTACAATATTTTTTTTTATTAATATCAAGATTCAAAAATAGACTTTTGAATTTCATATTTGGGTTGAAAAGTGGAGGAATTTGTATTCTCAAAAACTCTTTTCCTTTAGGAACATTAATTCTATACCTACTAAAAAACACTTTACTTATTCATTCCCCTTTCTTTCTTCCATGTGCTTTAATTCTTTTTATTGCTAAAATAAACTTTTGAATTTCATATTTTGGGTTAAAAAGTGGAGGAATTTGTATTTTCAATCACTCTTTTCCTTTAGAAACATTAATTCTATACTTACTAAAGACACTTTACTTAATCATTCCCCTTTCTTTCTTCCTTGTGCTTCAATTCTTTTTATTGCTAAGGAATGCCAAAAAAATCATACATCATTGTTAATTCACGTTAATTAACAAATATACAATTATTTACATCATGCATATTCATAACTAAATTTTAGTATTGATATTAAATTTCATTTCTGGTCTAAACATTCATTTTCCATTTATACACATCATGCATATTCATAACTAAATTTTAGTATTGATATTAAATTTCATTTCTGGTCTAAACATTCATTTTCCATTTATACACTTGCAATATGGTTATTTTCTTTTCATTTGAGAATATATTTAAGCTTAAATAATTAAATTAGTTCATTTTTGCAAATTGTCTTTAGGATATTACTATTATAATATTGGTGAAAAATTGTAGTTGGTTCTTTCTTACAAGTATTTGGGTCTTGAATTTGATTCTATAATTGTAATTCTTATGTGAAGAAACTTATAAAACAAGGCATGAAGACCTTTTATTTTATGAAAAATAAATGCATGCAAATATAGTTGTGGAGTTGAAAATTGAAAATGCTACTCTATAGAACATTGGTACAAATAATAATTTTGTATGGTTGTCCAATTTGTGAGTAGGGTACTTCCAAAGAATCCGAGAAGAAAGATGAAAGAGTTAAGGAATGATCCTTATTAGGGGAACTGTGAGTTAAAATACAAATCCCTTAATCTATGATACTATCATTGTTACCATTAAAAGGAGGAGTGATATTTTGTTAATGTATGACATATATATTCAAAATAACGCACATGTAAAGAAACATATCACCGTACAAGGCAAAGATCGTAACTTAAGATAATGGTAGGTACTATGAGAAGATGAAATGGATTAAAAGATATTGAATAGAAGAAGAATATTTCCCCAATGAATCGTTAGCCATTCTATACTTCGTACAAAATAAGATAATAGAGAATCTAGGTAAACATATTTGATGCAGGAGCATCTTCCCAAAATCAGCTTAATATTTGATCTCTAGAAGGTCTTAGGAATGTGGTTTCCTCATTGTAATTGTTTTAATTATTTTCTTAAGTGGTAATAGTTTAGTATGTTCGAGAAGAATAAGGCATTTTTCCACAAATCTAATATTTCAGTTGTTTTAATTATTTTCTTAAGTGGTAATAGTTTAGTATGTTCGAGAAGAATAAGGCATTTTTCCACAAATCTAATATTTCCGTCTAATTTAGATAGGAGGTCGAAGCATTAGATAATTTAGAACAGATATTTTGATCTGATCCTATTTCCCAGGATAAAAATTGGGTTGTTGCGAGGTAATTAGAGTTTTTGTGTATTTTTGGTTAGATTCAATCCTATTTTCCACAGTATGGATCAATCTCGTTCTTTTGTATTAAAAAAAAATCTGCTAGGCGTAGATAGAGTGCGTGGGATGTGTGTAGAGTGAGCAATGGTGTAGAGTGAGCAATGTGAGAGTTTGTAAAGGTCCAAGAGACTAGAGCACAAAACTGATCTCTTTATTGTTGTATATCCTCATTCCTGATCTCTTTATTGTTGTATATCCTCATTCCTTCTAATAAAAAATTATTAGAATTATGTGAGATTTTATGCGTGGGTAATTGGACTTCGTTGGGAATTTTTTATTAGTTCGATAAGCCTTGATATCAATGATTTGAGAATAGGATTAATTGAGTTTAATTGTTGCAGTGAAGCTGGGTTCCGTATTGACCCATAATTATAAGTTCAGAGTCTATAATGTTTTCATTTACATCAAACGATCCATATTTGATCTGGAGTGAGGTTATCCAGATCGAACAAGCCATACTGCATCGACATTTCATCCTTGGAGTATTGTAGAATAGTTATAATATAACAACGAACCTCCAAGACACTACTAACTATAGATACATCAAATTGTTGGCTTTGAAATTTATGATATGTGCATTGTGTAGTCAAGGTGGCAATGACCCAACCAGACATAAAATTACGATCAAGTCCTCATGAGACTGAATTCCAAGACAATTTTCTCATAACTAGATCATAAATCTATAGAAGCAGTGTTCTAAGAGGTAATAATTGTAGTTAAATAATTTGTTTGTAAATAATGGGTTTTTATGTTGTATGTAACATTTGATGTTGCAATGAAATGCAACTGAGTCTACCATTTTTGTATGGACAACAATGAAATAAACAAAAAAATGATAATTTCTTATGAGTTTCGATAAATGAAATTTAATTGAGTTCCTTGAAATCAAAAGATAAATTTTGTGTATAAGTTTTGAATTTTATAACCAGTCCACATTGTCATAATTTTTGGTATCAGCGAAAAAGACCATGAAAGGCTGCGAAAAATTATAATGGCTTTCAGAATGCGATGGGGAAGAGGCCAAGTTCAAGGTCAGAGAGGATGACCTATTGCAAATACTGAAGTTTGAAGTTATTGAAGAGATGATGAATCTTCAAGAACGGTTGGAGGATATGAAAGGTTCCCAACGAAGAGGCATTGACACATGAGATTTCAGTGAAAGAGAAGAATCAAAACCTCAAGAATAGAGTGATGAAGAAAGGTTGGTTCGAGCCATCATGGGAGTCAGATCCAAGCCAAGAATGGAAGTGCCAATGTATGAAGGAAACTTGAACGTGGATGAACTGATGGACTGGATCAATACTATGGATAAGTATTTTGAATATAAAAATGTTGCAGATGAGAAAACGATAAATTTTGTTGTGACAAGGATGAAAGGACATGCATTACTTTGGTGGGATGGAGTACACGTTGAGAGGCAGAACAAAGGAAAGTCAAGAATTAAGAACTAGGACAAAATGGTTGCAAAGTTGAAAGGTAAGTTTATGCCTCAAGATTATCAACTCAGTTTGTTTAAACAAATGCAAATTTAAGGAAAAGAGGCATGCCAGTAAAAGAATATACTGAAGAATTTTATAAATAGAATATTAGAGTTGGTCACATAGAAGAAAACCCATAGAAAGTTTCTAGATATCTTAATGGATTAAGATATGGAATTCAAAATGAAATCGGTATTTAATCTCCTAATACTGTTGAGGAAGCATATAAGCATATCAATTTTCTCTTTAGTAGGGATGATTTTAAGGATGGAAATTTATTTTAAAATGTAGAAGCCTTGGCGAATCTTACTAATCCTTCATATGACAACAATAAATGTTTGGTGATATTTTTGTAAAAATATTCAAATTTCTAAGTATTTTATATAATTTGTATAAAATTTTGATGATTTTTAAGGTAAAATAATTTTATTCTATAGAATTTGGGCGAATCATTTTTAGAATAGAGAATCTTGTTTTGGGAAAAACCATGGAAAATTATCCCATGAGCGAAATTTAGCCCCTAAAATCATCCCTTCTCTTAAGGAAGAAGAAAAGATAACAAGGAAGAAAAAACAAAGACAAAGAAGTCACAATTCAAGAAGTGGCAGAGGAAAACAAGGTGGCAGAGGAAGATCTACATCTCAAAAGGAAGAAAATAGTAACTCACAACAACAAGAACAATCATCAAGTGGTAGTGATTTCAGAGGAAGAATACCTTATAAAAAAGGTAGGGTTTTTTCTATCAAATGTTTTATATGCAATAAATTTGGGCATAGATCATATGAATTTCCAGAAAATGCTTCAACGAGCAAAGGAAGTGAAAATTTTGTTTAGGCTGAGGAAGAAAGTGTGGAGTCACCCATGCATGAGAATGCATCATATGTTGGAGAGTCTTTACTGTTGAAAAGAGTACTACTGAAACCACACAAGGAAATTAAAGAACTTGCGCAAAGGAAGACACTTTTCAAATTTGTTTGTAAAAGCAAAGGTAAATGTTGTAAACTCATTATTTATAGTGGACGTATTGATAATTTGGTCTCTACAGAGATGGTTGAAAAGTTGGATTTGAAGAAGACAACACATACTATTTCATATAAGGTTTCATGGCTGCAAAAAGGACATCAATTGTTGGTGAATGAACAGTGTGAAGTGGAATTTCAAATTTGAAGCTACAAGGACAAGTACTTTGTGATATTATGCATATGGATGTGTATCATATTCTGTTAGGTATACCTTGGCAGTTTGACAGGAGGGCCATACATGATGGAAAGAGAAACACATATAATTTTGAAAAGGATGGGGAGAAGAACACTCTCTTGCCATTAAAATATGAAGGGACAACTAAAGAAATCAGTCCTAAAGTGTCATTGGTCACTCGAAAGGAATTTCTATAGGAAATTAAAAATGAGGAGGTACATTTTGCTTTAATTGGAAATCCCAAGGTAATTCTCACTAGCACAAATTTATATGATTTACCTGAAGAAGTTCAAATCTTTTGAATGAATTGTTGGCAATGTGATTGATGATTTTCCAAGTGAGTTACGTCGACTAAGAAGCATTAGTCATCACATAGATTTCATTCCAGGGGATAATCTTCTAATAAGCCAACATATCGCATGACCCCAAAAGAGAACAAGGAGATAAAAAAACTAGGTACAAGAATTGTTGGATAAATTTATGATCAAATAAAGTATGAGCCCATGTGCTATTCCTACAGTTTCAAGTACAAAAAAAGATGGAGGATGGAGAATGTGCACAAACTCTAGAACAATAACAAAAATCATGATCATGTATTGATTTCCATTACCCCAAATTGTTGATTTTATGGATTGTTTGAGTGGTGCTAAATATTTTTCAAAACTGTGTGGGGATAAATATATGTACTATTAATTCCCACATTAAATTATCAACCAAGGCTCATATGCTTCCAGGTGCAGGCGCAGGAAATGCAAGATCAGAGCCTAGTTTAACCTAATCTAAAGCGGGTAAAAGAATATTCAAACCCACACTGCAGGAAATTAACACTAAGGATTCATCACTGGGATATAGGAATAACTTAGTGCTATAAAGGCTTAGATCACATTCGTTCATGCACTTGGGGTGATGTTTGTGTGATTAATCATGAGTAGCTTACTAAAGTTTTACGTCCTTCAATGATTATTTCCTATAACACATCCACACTTAAATGCAATAAAAGAAACAAGCAAATGGAAATGAAATTCACGATAGAAGCTAACACCTTAGGAAGAATTCCAACGTGGGAAGACCATATCTCACGAGTTAGACCTTTAATTTGTTTGTTGGTGATTGAAGCTATGTGAATTTAAAGTGTAAGGAATTCAAAGGTACAGGAAAATAAAACAATTTGAAAGAAAACTGTAGGAAATTTAATGAAAGAAATCTAAAATCAATCTGAAGTAAAAGAAAATCAAACAAGGCTGCAAATTAAATCTAAACTCAAAATCTTCCACAGTCATATGCATCAATCGTGGAGAAGAAGGAGAAGGAATAAGTAAAGATAATATTGTAGAGATGTAAAGAAAAGAATTGAAATTCTTATGCAATATAAAAGAAATACCAACTCTGTTAAGAAGGATGAATGTTAGATGGGTTAAGAAGAGATGAACATAGAATTTTCAATGTACACTATAGAAGTCAACAAAGAATAATCATAAACAAGGGATGAATGCTTCTATAGTTGACTCAAAAGGTTGAATGTACACAGTCAAACAAAAAACTAGAAACATGGTTGAAGAAAGTGAAATGGATTGTTGGTGACAATTGTCTAACTTAGAGGATTTGCAATCAACCAAGCAAGGAAAGAAGATGAATGAAAATGAATAGATGCATAATGGGTGTTATGTGTTAATTTGCAAGTTCTGGGTGCAAAGAATGGAGAAAAGAGAGGGGTGATCTTCCCATAAACAAATGTAAATGCCCATGCATGGGTAATCAATCTGTAAGCACATCATGAAGGATGGCACACACTATAAATTGTAAATAATAAGTGCAGTTATGAACCTATGTTTATGTGTCTTCTATTCATAAATAAATTCAAATATCCAACTAAATATCAAAACTCTATTTTATAAAATTATGAGAAATTTTATGTAGATTGAGGAGGATGGCATGGTATCTCTGTCATTTCTTCCACAACTACTCTCTACTCCCACCCTAACTATGAGCCTACTTTCCCGACAATCCCCCTCCCTGCGGTGAACAATTTCTCCCTCCTGCACCTTTCCATCTTGTCGGATACTTCCATAGCAGTCACCTACCCCACTAGCTCAATGGCGACCTATGAAGAGGACATGGACTACACCCTATACCCTGCTGAAACCCTACCTTAGTTCCTGATAGGTGGAAACCCTCACCCAGTGTCCCCCAGGAACCTGGCGACTTCTTAAGTTTATACCCTTTGGGGGGATTATGAACTTGCATCATCCTCCTTACACCCACTGGTTCTCTCACTGTCTCCTCCCACTTCTCCCGACCCTATTCCTCTGCAACTACTCTCTCGAGACCCTCCTTTCGAGGTTGCAACCCAGGGTTTACAACCAAGCCCTCCTTACAACTCCTTTGAGCAACCAGACTCCACAATAACCCTTGGATCTATACCCCTCTCCCTACCTGGATCCTCGCTTCCAGAGTTCAATCATTGTTGGGTTCCTCAATCCTCCTCCATCCATATCTTCCTCTCGGATCCCACCCCTTTTCCCCTTCTTGCGGAGGTGCCCCCTTGGAAGAGCTAGAGGTGAAAATACCCATTCTTGACTTGCACTGGCTTGAACCTCCTCTCTAGGACTCCTGCTTCTTCCCAGATGCAGGCTTGAGACTTTTATCTGAATCCATCATTGGAGGTTATTCTGCGAGATTTATTAGCTCTTACCTCCCACCATCAAATATGAATGGTTGGGACTGTCTAGGAGATGGAGGAAATGGAGAAGTTGTCCCCAATGGTTTGAATGAGGACCCCGACCCTCACTCTTCGAATAGGCACAAGAAAGGAAACAAGTGCATCGGAGTTGTATCAAACTCTACAAACCTCATTCTAGGCAAGGATCTCTCAATGGTGGAAGTTTTGGAGCTTGTGGATAAATCTGTGGTAGGGAAAGTTTACGGGAGGCATTTTAGTGAGAAAACACTAAAATTCTAGGCACGCACTACCTGGGGTTCGGCCCAACCTACTCCTCCAAAAATTCACCGCTTATCAAGGGGTTGGTTCCTCATCACTTTTGATAATGCATCTTAAGTAGCCCGAGTCCTCTCAGGATGATGGTCTATCGATTCCTCCCTTATACTACTAAAGCTATGGGATCCAAACTTTGATGCAATGAGCACATGAGTGGATTCCTTTCTAATATGGGTTCGCTTGCTGGGAATCCCACCCCATATTTGGTAAGAGAAGGTCTTCCAGGCTATCAGGAATACAATGGGAAACTACTTGGATGCGGATTTTACCTTCAGGGAGACAGGGGAGATGTCCCTGGCCAACATCCTGGTTTCTTTGAATATCAAAGGAGGGCTTTGTAAGTAACTCAACATCACGGACCGGGGACGCACCAAGGCTCAAATCCTCGACTGCAAGGGAATACCTTTATATTTCCGTCGTTGTCATGCACATGGGAATATACTCAAAGACTGTCCACAAGCACTTCGAGGATGCCCCACATACTCTCACCTCCATGCGATGGAGAATCTATAGCAAGGGTTTTCTCCCTTGTCGTCGACCTCTCTCTCCACCTCTTTTACAAACTCACAACACTCAATGGAAAAAAGTACTTCGAGGGTACAATAGTCACCAATGGGATTGGCTTCATGCACAGAGCGACAAGATATTGGATAGTCCCCCCCTTAGGATAGGGACTTAGCTCTGCTTCTTCCAACATGTATTTTGCAGATTCCCTCCCTTGATTCATTTCTAAATTTACATTACACTATTCCTCTACTAGTTTGGGATCCCTTGTGGGCCTTCAAATATCTCAAAATTGACAGCCCTCCCACACTACGACCTCTCCTCTCCACCACCCCCAAAAGGTCGCGCCCCTTCTCCTCTCCTCACAACCCTCCCTAGACTCCCTTTCCCTCCGCTCCCCCCCTCTCCTGAACCCTCTCCTTCCACTTTGACCGAAGATCCCTACTTTGACTCTTCGGAAGAACCCACCATACTCTTCCAACTTAGGAACATAACTATTCTTGGGCCCCCTACAAAAGACTTGGGACTCAACTTTGATCCAGATAAGGGCACATCAAAAACAGGGCGAGGCCACACATCCCTTCTTTACAAAGCACAATCCATGGCACACATAGATATCACATAATGCCACCAACATTCTACTTTTGGGTCACTTAGAGCAGTGCAAGGCCCTAGGAGGGTTACCCCATGAAATTCCTCTCCTTCAACTGCAGGGGTCTGGTGAGCCCCCACAAGAAATCCCCCTTGAAACAATTGATCAACACACAACAATTGGGCATCATACTACTTCAATAAATGATGGAAGACTCTTCAGATATATCTGCTACCCTATCCTCCCTACTTTCGGGTTGGCACTTTATGGGCATAGATGTTGTTGGCAGATCTGGAGGCCTAGCCACATGGTGGTTCACAAAATCAATCAAATTTCTCAAATCATGGGCCCTCAATTCTTGTCTAGGAATTGATATTTTTGTGGAAGGCCTAGGGAAAGAATTTAGGATACTCAATGTCTACAACCCCTATCTTGACAGAACCCTGTTCTGGGAATCACTTCTCAGTCTCAAGATCCTGAAGGTCGAGAACTTAATCCCGGGGGGTGACCTCAATTTATCAATAGGGGCGACAGAAGTCTGGGGCACCTCAGTGCTTCTAGATCAAATCACTACTAGGATCTCTCATCTCTTGTCGACTAATGGGTTGTTGGACATCACACCCAAAAAACTAAATCGAACCTGGAGGAACATGCGCACAGTGGAAGCAAGGGTGGCAAAGAAAATTGATTGCTTTCTCATGGTTGAAACATTAATGGAGGAAACCTTCCAAGTAAGGCAATGGATTGGGGTGGGAGGTATATCGGATCATTCCCCAGTCTGGCTCACTTTGGAGGGTGGAACACATAAACCCCCTTCACCTTTTAAATTTAATGCCACTTGGATCTCGGATAAGAGTTTTTGAGATTTGGCATAGACAAATTGGAGGCCTTTTGATCCCATCCTTGGCACTCCTACAGGTGTACACTTTGCGGATAATATTAAAACAATCAAGTCACTAACTATCCCCTGGGCAAAGGAAAAAATACAGAGGGAGGAAAAGGAATTACAAACCTCAGAGGAACAAATTGAAACCATTTATCAGGAGGCAGACGCGGGTTTTCTCTCTGAGTCATCCAAGGACACTTTAAAATCCCTGGAATCACAGCGTAAACAACTCTTAGCCGATCAAGAAGAAACATAGAGACCAAAATTTAGGGTGATCTGGCTAGAACAAGGGGGTGAAAACAAAAAATTCTTCCATGCCTTTGCAAAGGGTCACAAAGCTACAAACACTATTTGGGATATGAAGGACCAGGAAGGAAGAACTATCTCAACCTTCCCAGGGCTGGCGGAGATGGGAAAAAATCACTTCAAAACCTTGTACAAAGTGGATCAGAGGGTTAACATTGCTAATATAGTTTGGTTGGCTCTTTTTTACCCCAGCTTTGTAAACAAGCAAAAAAAATAGAGAACTCTTCATGGAAGTTAGTGAAGATGAATTAAAGGAAACGCTCTCCAGTTTCCAAAAGGACAAGAGCCCAGGACTAGATGGCTATTCGATTGAATTATATTTACACTTATATGAACTGGTCGGACCTGATCTCCTCTAGGTGGTGGAAGAATCAAGAAGAAATGGAAAGATGCATCTACTGTTCAACACAACCTTCTTGGACCTAATCCCCAAAAAGGATGAACCCATCTCCTTCGAGGACTTTCAGACGATTTCATTATGCAATTGTGTTTACAAAATTGTCACAAAAATTATATCTGGACGCCTTAAGCCCATTCTCTTGGAGGTGATCTCAAAGGAACAATTTGGGTTTCTAAATGGTCGTTAGATACATGAAGTTGGAGTGGCACGGGAAGGCCAACACAATCTAAGATCTCTTTGGTCTAAAGGAGTAGTATTAAAAATTGATCTCTCAAAGGCCTTTTATCGAGTTAGTTTGTCCTTTATAAGGCTATTACTCACACACCTAGGGTTTGAGGTACCCTTCATCAGATGGATAATGGCTTGTATCTCCTCAGTAATTTTTGCAATCCTAATTAACAAAGAAACCTCCCCTTTCTTCTCCTTAGGAAGAGGCCTAAGACATGGATTCCCCCTCTCCCCTTTGCTCTTTCTCCTTGTTGCAAAAGCGTTAAGCAGGGATTTGATCTCGACCATCAACACGGGGGACTTCTAGGGAATTAAAACCTCTCTAGACCACATAATCACACATCTACTCTTCATGGATGATGTTCTAATCTTCAACAGTGGTATACCAAGAGACTTTGAGACCCTGGCAACAATCCTTCAACTCTTTCAATATGCAACAAGAATGATAATCAATTCTCAAAAATCCACCTTATCATTAATTGGAATTGACGAAGCCACTGTGGCACTCTATAAAACACTCTTCCCCTTCCCAATTCAAGAACTTCAACAAGGGATAAAATACCTTGGCTTCCAACTCAAAGCAAACAATTATCTCAAAAGGGACTGGAGTTGGCTACTGGAAAAAATAGAAAAATGGTTATCTCTTTGGATCTTCCATTGGCTCTCAAGAGCAGGAAGAATGACCCTGACAAAATCAGTATTGGAAGCTATCCCGATCTACTGGATGTCTCTCTCCTGGATCACCAAGGGCGTATTAGAAAAAATCCGCAGACCCTGCTTCAGGTTTATTTGGTCAGGAATGAAGGACCATTACACCCATCATTGGGAAAAATGGGATCTATTGGCCCGACCAAAATATTTGGGGGGATGGGGGATAAAAACTATCTTTATCTTCTCTAAAGCCTTAGCAGCCAAATCGTGTTGGCAACTTCTCACATCAGACAATTTATGGACTCAAGTGGTCGCCCACAAATACATAAATCCAAGATCGGTAGGGGAATGGATACGTCGAGCAAACAAAAATACTCCTAGCTGCTCCATCATCTGGAAGGCCGTAATCAAATCATTCCATGTTATTGGGGTAGACCTGGCCTGGAAAATTGGAAGGGGTGACAAACTTCACATTGGATCTGATCCCTGGATAGGAAGAAGGAATGCCCATTCCATATCTTAGGATTTGTAGAACTGGCTACATACACAGGGTATATACAAACAAAACCAAATCGCTAACCCATGATCCACAAACATATGAAATCAAGGCTAACATAGGGCAAAGACCCTCGGGTTGGAAGGCGATTTAAAAATCCAGTGAGACAACTATTTATTCGCAGTTCAGAGGGACCACATCAGACTCCTCGATATGGAAGACAAACGTGTATGGAAAAAATCCCCACATGGAGTCTACACACTGAAATTGGGATACACAACCCTCAGTTGACCACCTTTAGGGGGAACTGAGTTGGTGGTGGAGAGGACTTTGGAAACTCAAATCTCCACTGAAATCCAAATTATTCATGCAGAAAACAATATTTAACAAAGTACCAACCTGGGAAAAAATGAGAAACGCCAGATCGAAGGACTAGGTTGGTTCTCATTATGCAAAGGGGACTCTAAATCATTAAACCACATCCTCATTACTTGTCCATTTACCAAAAAAGTATGGAGGGACGTCACACTTCTCCTGCGACAACGATGTGAATGAAATTGACAAACGCTAGAATCTACTTGGAAATCCTAGCTACTCAAAGCCTCCCATAAGACAATAAAATCTCTGCCTATCCTAATCAACTGGGGAGTCTGGTTGGCCATGAACAGAGAAATTTTTCAGGAAAAATCCATGGTAATCGAACTAGTTTCATCCCAAAGCCTCTCCATTCTAGAACACTTCCCCCATGAAAATAATTCTCCCAGTATTTGAATCTCGCTACCTGCAACCATAGATCATTCCATATCCTGGGCCTACTTTGATGGGGCTTCAAAAAATTCACTTTGTGGGGGGGGGGGACTCTCCTACATCTCACAGACTCACACTCCTTCAAAATAAAAATGGGACTGGGGAAAGGCACCAACAACTATGCATAATTGATGAATCTCCTCCTTTTACTCAAAACAACCAAAGAATATGATCTAAAATCCATAAAATTATTTGGTGATTCAATGAATGTAATAAACTGGGTACAAAAAACACAACATTTCCACAATATTTTACTGTAGCCTATTCTGAGGGAAAATCACAATTTATTGGACACTTTTGACCATTTCTCTATCCAACATGTTTATAGGAACATGAATGCCATAGAGGATACTCTGTCCAAGGAAGGGATCAACCTCACTTTTGGGCAATGGAACTTCACATAAACAAAAGGAGATACAATTCATACTTTTTTCCACAGACCCTTCATTGAAGAACCGACTCAATCTACAACACACTAATTCACAATATTACTGTGATGTTTTGGTACATGATATCAACATTAGTACTCTGAATACCTCCTCGGATGTATATTTTATTTTGATGTAATATGCAACTCTAAACCTGCACACTTTTAGCAACACATATCTAGACTCTAGGCATGAAGATAAGTCATTGATACACCAGATTATGGTCTACAAAACTATTAGCAGATCAATACTTTCCTTGGTGAAAACCATCACACTTCATTTATGCTCTCGAATGTTCTAAACTAGCATCTACAAAATGTAATTTTTTCTCTCCAGATGAATAAAATAACGTTTTTTTTTCCGAGGAAAGAAATCAAAACTCTATTTTATGCATTTGACACAACTAGGAAGGAAAAACACTATTTAATAATGCGAGCAACAAATAGATGGCAAAGTAGTCAAGCATGAATGGGAATAATTAATCCAAGGCACAAAGTAGTGAATCGTTGGTCAAATAATCATTAAGCACAAAAATAGAGCAGCATGAAAACACATATATTAGAATCTTGTGAATGGAGTATGATTGAGGTTAAAGATAGAATGATGATTCTTTGAGTGGAAGGTCATCAATTTGAGTTGTTCATGAAACCAATCGCATAATCAAATTGTTGAATTGAAACACACAATGCATGGAAATCAAATCAAGTCAAATTCATAAACCAATTAGCAAAAGAAATAGCAATAGGGACATACCCAGACCGAGGGGCCCTACCCAACCTAGGCATGCTCCTGGAAGACTAATTCATATCGGAACTAGAATGATGCATCAAATATCAGCCATGAAATTTTCTTGTTTATTAGAAATCAAAATATTTGATTACAACATTATGCTCATCAATTTCATGTCTCTAATATGATGAATATCTCCCAAATACAAACTTTAAATAATAATGATGGCTCCTCCTCAGCCCTATGAGGCTCTTATTTATACATGAAGTCCAAACAAAAATTATAGAATCGAATCCCCCAAACTCAGATTTTGGTTAAAACCAATTTTACAAATTTTAGAGAAAAATCACAAAAATCTGGGTTTTATTGTAATTTGGGCAGATTCGATTTAGGGATCCACCCATATCTTTCAAAACTAATTCGAATTTTGAAAACGTTCTCAAATATTACTCAATTTTCTACATTCTAGACAAAACCCATTTCATAGAATTTCTACATTTGATGCCATCTGCACGAAAATCGAGGCGCAAGTTGGAAGTTTGAGATATTTGCTAATTTTTGTAGAATGATTCCCCTTGAGATGGAGGTAAACACGTGTGATCTGGGTGAATTCTGCCCCACTTTTCCACATGTAGACATCTCTCTGGAATCTTTCCAAAAACTTGAACTATATCTAGTACCGGACGATTGTTTATGCTGGTACCAGACGAGCACAACATTCTAGTACCAGGTGGTTTCTGAAACACTATAGTATTGAATGAGCTGAATTGTGTGTACCGGATGATATTTAGTGTGAGTACTAGATGACATGGAATGTGGGTACCATATGACATGGAGTGTGAGTACCAGATGACCGTGCAGGTACCAGATCACTGTGCAGGTACCAGATGACTGTAGAACCTTCTAGTACCAGATGGCTTGGAGTGTCAGTGTCGGATGACTTGGAGTGTGAGTACCGGATGATATGGAATGTGAGTACCGGATGACGTGGAGTGTGGGTACCAGATGACATGTAGTGTGAGTGCCAGATGACTGTGTAGGTATCGAATGACTGTATAACCTTCTGGTACCAAATGACTTGGAGTGTGAGTACCAGATGACCTCTAGTGCGGGTACTAGATGACTTCCAGTGCGAGAACATATTGTTTGGACATAGAAACATAGGGTTAAACCATCATCAACAAAACTATTGTATAATCATCATTTTAGTCACTAAAAATATGGAAAATTATGTATTCACCACATAGGATGAATAACATGAGATAATGGAGGTTTATGGTGTAATCAGGGATATATTATGGACAATGTTAGGATATTTAGACACTTAGGAGTTAGTTAAGATCTACTTGGTCTAATATGTTGTTAGGTAAAAGTGTGTTTCTTTAGTATGCATTAGTATGCATTTGTAGTTAGGAAATCCGACGGTCACG
>SNQJ01S0001718.1:157315-204927 GCA_010110895.2 Picea sitchensis
TCCCCACTTTTCTTCCGGACTGGGACAAGGTTAGAAACCCATTGAGTGTGCCTAACAGGAAAAATTATCTTAGCATTTAGGAGTTTATTCAATTCTTTTTGAACGGTCGGTTCGAGCTTAGGGTGCATTTTCCTCAGTTTTTTTTGAAAGGGTAAGGTTTGGGGCTTCATAGGAATGACATGTTGTATGATGTTAGGGTTGAAAGTTTTAAGGTCATCATACGTCCATGCGAAGACATCTTTAAATTCTTTGAACAATTTAATAAATGCAACTTTTTCTTGTTCAGAACATCCTACCCCTAGATTAATGCACTGTGGATTGTCCTTAGTTCCTAAGTTCACTTTTCCGTATGATAATGAGGAACTATTGGTTTTACAATTGACCGTCTTTTTAAATTTATCTTGAAGATCATAAAACTTCACTAATATAACTACATATTTAGGGATCGAGTTTACCATGTCCGATGAAGATTCAGGAGTTCTCGGATCTGGTATTACCGTGAAATCACGCAAATTGTTATCATGTGTGTGTTCGTCTATCACCGCGCCTTGAAAAGTTTCTTCCATGTGCAGAAATTTAATAATATGTTGATCATCATCAAAGACTCTCCAGTTCTTGATGTTGTCGGGAACGGATGGCCGAAACAATAGTTCAACGGAGAATGCATCTGGGGACAAGCCTTCTGCAGGAAGAAGTTTAGAAGCTACGTTAGCTAATAAATCTTCTTCAGAGTTATTCAATCTAGGAATAGAATTTATATTGAAAGAAGAAAATTTATTCATTAAATTCCATACCTCAGATTGGTAGCTTTTAAGATGCGGAGACAGATAGTGGATAGAATCTCTTACCTGTCTAACCACTATTTCAGAGTCGCCAAAGACGGTCAAATTTTGAATTTTCATATCTAAAGCTTTTATGAGACCTTGCAGTAAAGCCTCATATTCTGCAGTGTTATTAGTACATTCAAATTCCAACCTACATGCAATCAATGTTTTGTTACCTGCTGGATCGATAATGATGCAGCCTGCACCAGCTCCTTCTTTGGACTTTGATCCATCAAAATAAAGAGACCAAATTTGATTTCCATCGAGTACATGAGACCATTGCGTAGAAGTTGTTGGTTGCATATGTGCTACAATCTCGGATTGTTGTTTTGGATTGGTGATAGTTGAAGCCTTGGCCATGAAATTGCCAAAGAAGGTGTCCATCCCTTGTACTTCGGGTGAATCAACAGAAGGGGTAAATGGTTCGTTGGGATCGTTCAAATCTGTGACCGTGAACTTAAGGTAGCGTTCACGATTTACCTTGATCTTGTTAGGCTTGTCGTTCTCTGGAAGCCATAGATGAGACCAATCTGTCATGAAATAACCATGTAACTGCTCCGACCAGTCCCTTCTTAAAAACGTACCATACACTTCTGGAATATCCACAACAATTATATCAATGACTTGATGAACCTTGGGGTTAGATGATAATCTTATAAGCACATTCTTTAGTTCGCCTATAACTTTAACATTGGTCCAATCAAGTTGTATGATTTTTAAAGTAAAGGGTTCAACTTCTGCGTTAATCTTCTGGCATACAGACCATGGCATCACATTGGATGATGCTCCTGAGTCTACCATACAATTGTGCACGTTTCTGTTAAAGATTTTGAAAGTTAACAAAAAAGGAGGTACATTTTTGCGAGTACTAAGAGTGGTATCTTGTGGATTTTTACTTGCCATTTCTACTTTATCTACATTATTTACATTATTTACATTACTTACAAGAAGGCTCCCTTTATCTTGAGGATCAGGATTGTTTTTAGTGGAAGTCTTCTGGGGAACTTTGTTCTGCACAACCTTGTTACCACTTGAATTACCATTTTTGCCATTCTCTGAGATATTCTATAACATTTTTTGTAGCAGAAATGGAAATTTCAATAACTCATAAACAAAAATGTTAGCTCTCAACTTTTTAAGATATTCAACTAAATCATAATCTAAGTTGGGGTTCACATTGCTCTGTTTAGTCTCAGCTGGTTTAGATTGCTTTGGAGGCGAAGTTGTAGTGTTTTCGGAAGAAGGTTTGTTTGTTGTCTTACTCCTAGTATTATAGGGGTGTACTGTCTCGAAGTTAGCTTGAAATATGCTATCCGAGAAGTGTCCAAAAATATTTGGAGAAGACTCCTCTTCTTGAACTGTCTCTTGTTCAACTACCTCCTCAGGAATCTCAGGAGGCATCAAGTTATCTTGGGCTTCTAGAATTGTTTGAAGGGTGCATTGCAGACTTTCTAGATTAAGGCCTTCGGTGGTTGGATTAGGTCGATTGGTGGAAAAAGGCTTCCGAAACGGGGGTTTGTAAGGCCCTTTGCTCGAAGAAGCTTCTTCGGTCGTCCTTTTTAAGTCTATAACTTGATTTGATAGTTTTTGAACAACTTTAGTTAAGTTTTCTAAATCAGAGCTTTCAGGTTGTGTTTTACCTTGAGTGGGTCTGGGGAGAATTTCGATCTTCTTTTTGGAGGAAGAACTGGTCTCTGTTTCGTTGCTAGTAGAGTCTTTAAGACTAAGTATGTCTTTTTCAATCTAGTTGGCCTCCTCAAAGGCTTCTAACAACGTGGCTTTCTTAGATCGTTTAACCCAAATAGTTATACTTTGATGCAAAGCTTTAGTGTAGTATGCTATTATAAGACTCTCGGAAGGCATGGAATCTGTAGGGATTCGGTTTTTAAGTGTTAAGAATCTTTGATTAAAGTCTTTAACTTTTTATTTTGGGTTCATTTTTAAGCTAGAAAGGTCCATGACTAGGACTTCCGGAGGCTTACCGTCTCCGAACTTTTCCAAAAAGCATGACTCAAACTTTTCCCAAGACACAATGGTATGGGGTTGCTGGGAAAAGTACCATGTGGATGCATTGCCCTCAAAAGTATAGGGGAACAATCTACAGACAACGTCTTCATGTTCGACATTGCAGAGTCTTATGGATAACATAAATTTTTTAATGTGATCTTCAGCGATCTGTTTTGAGTCAGGGTCAAACTTGGGAAGCCATTTCTCCAGATGTTTAGGTAAGGGATGCTAAGCTCCAGGTACAGCTACGGCATCCTGGTCGAGCCAAGGTCTAGCAGGGTTGTTCTGATTTTCCATTGGGGTAGTTGGTGTGGAAGGCTGAGAAGGGGAACTGGCTTCGTTAGAGGAACCTCCTCCAGAAGAGGAAGGAGATGATGGAGGTGGTGAAGGGGGTATCCCAGATCCTCCTGTAGAAGGATTTAGGATTGGATCTGTAGGATTCACAGTGAGATCAATGCCTCCTAATTGTTCTCTGATGTCAGATAAATCCAAAGGTTGGTCCAATGGACAGTTAGGTTGCCTCAAACGGGCCAAGGCACTATGAGTTCTTATAAGAGATTGATGGACAATCTCTTGTATTTCACCACCTATAGGATTAGGGGTTGTTGGCTCAACCGTGATCCGTGGATCGTCGGTCGATGTAGTTTCTGTTTGAAGGGGAATATTATCGTTCGAATGGCTTCTAGTCACTAAAGGTGAGCGATTAGGTGGTGGAGGAGTCTTGCGACCACCTCGTGCCATTAATTAATTTCAGGCCCTCCTTCTAGCACCATTTGTTGACGGGCAAAATTGATCGTCCGTCAACAGGGAGAGTGGAACCGGTCCAGGGTTGTCTAATAACCCAATCCATTTGGGATGAACCACCCTGACAGGTTTAGCGGCTCCGTTAGCCGATCTAAGTCCTAAGAAAACAAAAAAAGGAAAACTAATCTAAAATAACTAATCTAACTAAAAATAACTATTAAAACAAACTAATAAACTAATCTAACTATTCTATATATACAATCTACTATCTAATACTATACTAACTCTAAGAAATTAAATATTCTAACTACTGACTGAAATAAATCTTATTCACAAAATGTACAATAATTACAATTTACAGATTTGAATGAAAACCTGAAAAACTCATTTGCATTATGTCCTAAGACAGGGAGAGGTATTGTTTTTTGATTTTATAATTTTATGAAAAGAAATAAAACAAAAACTAACTAAACTAAACAACTAATATACTAACTATAACTACAAACCTAAACTACACATATATCTAACTAAACTACTTAAATTATACTAACAAATTAACTATCAAATAAATGACAAGNTAATTTTATGAAAAGAAATAAAACAAAAACTAACTAAACTAAACAACTAATATACTAACTATAACTACAAACCTAAACTACACATATATCTAACTAAACTACTTAAATTATACTAACAAATTAACTATCAAATAAATGACAAGCTAACCTGAAAAAACGCTCCAGGTTTGTCCTGAATGTAATGATTGTCTTAGCTGATCCGAGGGAGGAAACCTGGACCGAATTATCCACGAGCTTCTCGTAAAGTATAAGCAGTTTTGCTCTTCAAATATGATTACAGGACAAACAAGACATAAAAAATTTACAACAATCTTATGATTTATAAATCTTCACAGTTAGATAAATCTGTATACAAAAATGATTCAATTGATGAAGAAGAGAAATATGTCATTCATTAACTCAAACAAAATAATTGTTGTATTTTTAAGTAATGAAAGAAATCAGATATGGATAGCACATTAATAAAATCACATCATCCTATAATAGATTATGATAGTTAAAGTAGTCTATAATCAACTGCAAACGACATGCATAAACTTGAAACAAAAGCTTGATATATTGAAAGTGAAAGTTGTAGCAAGACATCAACTCTTGTCTCAGTTTGTATTAGAAATCCATAGCCTGGTTCTCCCACAAATGAGGATGCTCCTTATTACAAAAAATAATAAGTATTTAAAGACCTCCCACAGGGTAAAACATCCCTGTGGGAGTTATCAAAACTGTTTACAGAAAATCTGGGATGATATCTCAAGTTCCTATCTCTAACTCAAACTAATCAACTTAAAAATAAAATTATATCACACAAATATATCCTAGACTATCCAGCATGTCCAATGCAATTTGAATGTACCTGAAAGAGGTCAAAAAATGTACAAGTTAAGAGGATATTTTGCTAATGAAAATGATAAAAATCTAATTCTAAAGACTAGCTACAGAATCTTGCGATTCTGTAGCTGGTCTAAATCAGACACAGAATCGGCATTAAAATCAATTAAAATCTTTAAAGAATTAAATTCAACTATTAACAAGCATCTAATGGCTATTTGAAAGACAAACGAATCATTCAAATTGAAATTGTTATACTAATTTGAGATCAAAACAAGACTAAGATCAATCAAACGACTACAGAGATGCATATACTATGTTTCGTTTGTTGTCACAAAATCGGGTAAATGGAATCATATTGGATAACCGACAGTAATGAAATCGATTCATAACCAATTGAAATCACAAATAGTTGCTTCAGCTATCCACAAAATCACTTCGAATCCAAACCAAATTAACAGGATCATTTTCTCAAATTGATCGCAATATATTAAACACAACAAACGATCCATGTTATTAGCGAATCAAATCAAAACTGGTATGTAAATTATCACAAACGAAATAATAATGGATTAAATCGGTTGATAACATGATCTGTAAGAGTTGTCCAATCATTTGTTATTGCTAATTGGGGCAGACAAAATTTATTGATTTTCAACGAAATTATTACTTGAATTCATTTCAAAATGAACTATTAACCGAATTTCATCATGTGAATTCAACAGCGATGACCTATGTCGATCTGAGTTTAACAAACTCGTTTTGAAAATTAAAATCAACAGAGCATCATCAAGTCTATTTTCAATATGAATCCAACTCATAAAAACAATCGTGCTAACTCAAGATACGCAGCAATCCAATCAAAACAAGAGCGAATAGAACAGTTTAAGTTTGACATAGTCATTGTGAATCAAAATAGTTCCATGATTTCGGCGAAGATATCTTTTGCACAGGCTAAATGAGAAAATCGTTTCCATACAAAACAAAATCGTTCTTTCCAAATCGGAGTTGAACAAAGTTGTATTCCTAACTTATAAGAGTACATCACATAACATATTAAAAGATCACAACAATCAAACTCACAAAATCGTTCCAAAATCACACCATAAATCAAAGACGATATAATCCAACCATAATGAAATCATACCAAATCAAAACATGGTCGTGCTCTAATTTTAGCATAAAAATCTCATGTACAGGTTAGATACAAACAAAATCCAAGCGAAAGCAAACACCATTGATCACATTAACTCACACCAACAGACAAACGAATCAAACCCAATGAAAACCAATCAATTGCTAAACTGGGCATGACCAAATCGTGGAACCAAATCAAAACTTCATTTAATTTTAGCAAAACGAAAACAATGTACAGGATGAACAACATAATCGTTTTTGATATGGCTATAACAGACTCATTTCGAACAATAGACAGAGCTATTTGAAAACCAAACTCAATTCATTATATTAATCTAGCAATTCATAGAACGGAATTGATATCGAAATTCATACCTGGATGACAAGCAGACAACTTGATCATGACATTTTGGAATTCACGAAGGCTGTAGACGATTCGACATTCCTAAATACGATGGAACCAGTAGTTTTTTTCTTCCTATCATTTGCTTGAAGCTTGTCCCTTTCACTAGTCAACACTATAACTTGGTTTTCCAACGATTTGATTTTGGACTGTAATAAGGGGACGTCAGTATAGTAGCATTCCAACCACACATTACATTGGTCGCACGATGACTACTCGGGCTTTGAAATAACAGTCGAGGGTTTGGGAAAATCACTGAGGGTTTCACTAGGAAGCTTGATCCCGAGATAGCTATGATTGTTCTTTAGGCAAGGGGTTAAATTAGAAACGAAGTCATAGGGTGGCTCGGAGCACAGACCTTGGGAGTAAGGGTACTCACTAGCTAGGAAGCGTTCGATGTCAGAGTCCGAGTCTTCACTGAGGACTATGGGCTTTTGATCAATACTATGTTTAGGTTTATTCCAGGCTAGTCTCGATATGAGTCGAGCATTCTTTTTACCTTTTCCGTCGACAGTAGGGTTACCCTTAACCTTCTTTCTCACGGGATTTTTTACAGCCTCAACCTTCTCAGTTATAACGTCGGGTAGGTCAATATCAGGGTCGACCGAGGGTTTAGGAGAGGGTAGAAGGGCATGGAAAGGCACGGGTGGCTTGACCTTA
Source organism: Picea sitchensis (assembly GCA_010110895.2). Lineage (NCBI taxonomy): Eukaryota > Viridiplantae > Streptophyta > Pinopsida > Pinales > Pinaceae > Picea > Picea sitchensis. The sequence goes on from SNQJ01S0001718.1 coordinate 164,494, forward strand.
GTTTCACTAACCACAGGATTGTCAATTTGGACAGGCTCTGTATCAGTAAAACCATTTCGAGATAAACACTTGTCAACTATCACTGTGAAGATTTTAGTGGTGAACAATGATGAGTTTGATTAGGTCGTGGTGGAACAAGCTACTATTGGCCTTTTCTCATTTAAACCTTTTTGACATTTTATAAAGACTACGCTGGAAATAAAATGGCATGTTCAATGGATAACCCATAAAATTCATTAATAGTCAAAGGTGATAAAGAAAAACCAATCCATACCAACCCTCACAGGTCACGAATTGTTTAACCACTATCAAAAGATCATGCCACCTTGGTTTAAGCGTGGAAATCGGCATACCTCTGTCACAGGATGTGACCTTTCATGAGAGGAACAGTAACGGACATGGCACCTCCTCAACTTTAGATTTTTTAAACCATCGTTGGCCCGTGGTTGCTAACCTTGTGGCAGAGCTAATGAAATCTTCATTGATTTCAAGCTGAATGTCACCTATCTTGACCCTACACCCATCAAAAGTCAGGGCGAACTGTTGTGCAACAAACAGATTAAAACCCTCAAACCTCTGTACAAACGTGAGCCAACCACTATCCTCTAAGTCTTTCCAGGCATTATCAAAGAGTAACAAATCTTGACTGTCGTTCGGTTCAATTCGCACCACCGGTGCCATGGAGAAGAGCACATGGTGGTCGATGTGAACGAACCAGGGTTTGAATCATAGCATACACAGGAGCAGAATGCTCGAAGGCTTACCCGATGCTAGCAGTGGTGAAACAGGGATAAGGGAAGGCATTAATGACATCGTGCGAAGGTGGTGGAGTTATTTCTGTCCATGCAGAATAGTCATTGCCAATGGTACAACCATCATCGCTTTCAACTATTCAAATCACAATTCATAAGTGTTACAACTATGCCACTTAAATCAATCAATCGAAACCTTTGGTAAGTGGATAAACCATGCGCGCAATCAAAAGTTATGCCATAGTTTTAAAACCAAACACACAAATTGAAACCAATACCAAGTGTTTGACTATGTGACATGCGTTGTATAGAACGATTCATACCAAGAGTTTAAACCATAACACCAATTCTTTTTCATATAATCAATATGCCAAGTGAATTAATCAAATAACATGTAAATCCAATCGCGAATGCATCACAACTCAATCACTCATGAAACGAAATTACATAATCAATCAAAGAATGTCAAATGAGTACAGATCCAAAGGGTTTTTCCAACTGCATAATGATAAGTAAAATGTAAACGCAATGGGCATATCGACAAGAATGATAACGACAATTCAGTGAAGATTTTAATGCGACTTCGAAAGACCAAGTTTTCATGCTTACAGTCATGAAAACAAGAATGAAGGTAAGTGTGCAAATGGCGCGAAAATAAAAATGTTGTTTATTTGAGGATTGCGACGAAAAATTAAGGTTTGCAAAACATTGGTGTAGGCAGCTTATAAGACAGTAGAAAAATGTGAATTGGTTGCGAACAGTATCCAACCTCTAAATCCCCAAAATAACATTTAGAGTGTTTCAACAATAGTGGATGGTCCCACATGAGTTGTAAGGATCTATTGACATGATATATGTGGGAATCCCATGTTTTGTTGTAGATCAAGATATCATCAAAGAATAATAGCATAAAACCACGTTGAAAGAGTCGAAATATTTTGATCATGAAAGGTGGAAGCATCATTGCAAAGGCCAAAGGGCATCACTAAAAATTCATAATGACCCTCATCTGTGTAGATGATTGTCTTCGAGATGCCTAAATATTTCATATGTATTTTGTGGTATCTAGCATGAAGGTCAAGTTTGGTGAAAATCTTGGCTCCATGAAATTCATCCAAGAGATCATCAATAACCGGGATGGGTAATTTGTCTTTCATGGTTCAATTATTGAGAACTTGAAAATTAGGACACATGTGCCAATTATGCTCCTTCTTTAATACCATGACCATCGATAATGAGTAGGGACTAGTACTATGACATATGAATCCAGCCGCCAACAGTTCTTGAATGATCTTTTTTATTTCATTCTTATATGTAAATGGGTGTTTACAAAGATGCACATTGAGTGGTAGACTATGGAATTAGTGGATTGCCATGGTCATCCTCCCCTTATGAAGGTGGTAAAGTCTGGGGAATTTCAAATACTTTTTTATGTTTAGAGAGGAACAAGTGCAAATTAGGGTGAATCTCCTATGGGGAAATGTTAACTACTTGTATGGAATTGAATTGTGCAATAATGATTGAGTGGAATTTCTTCAACAATTTCTCCATGCGATGAGAGGTGATAATTTTAGGGGAACCATCTGTAATCCTTTTGAGCGTATGTTTGTGCCCTTCTTTAGTGAAGTTCATGTACAAATCCTTGAAATCCATGGTAACAGGTCCCAAAGTGCATTTCCATTCTAACCAAGAAATATGTCACAACCACCCATTTCAATAGAAAACATGTGAATTTTAAGATGATACCCACCCATTTGGACTTTCACATTTTCACATCTCCCACCACTCATTTTTTTTACTAGGGAAATTAGCAACTAGTCGAGCAAGTACTCGCATGACACGTGGTCGTGTTATCCAACTGCTACCACTATAACCCCAGGCATGCCAATGTGGTCTCTCGTGTGGCACACAAGGCTAGTCAAGGGTTTTGAACTGGTGACTTCACATAATGGAGTGTCTTAATAGTACACTCCATTGACTATTCTACACCCTGGGGGATATTTCCCACCACATTTCATCATAACACCATTTACAATTATAATTTGAAAATTAGGTATAGGATGAACATAATAATTGGTTCCTCAACCACTCAATCAATACAATCAATACAATCACTTTGTGGTGCTTGATATAACCAATCAAATTCAATGTTTGGCATATTGCGAAACTGGATAAGGCATGGAGAAAAATGTGGGGTTCCTCGTAAGGATCTTGCAAGGTGTTTTCCTCATCTACGAGAGGGGTGGCATCATCCGAATCTAGTCTAATAATGTCTTTAGGAGATATTTCTTCTATGTATTCTTGTATGGATACATCCATTTGAAATAATTTATGTTATTTACATTTTTTCCATGTTGACGCCTCAACAACCCCCTTCATTTTTTAACAAAAATAACCCCCCCTTAATTTTTTTTTATTTTATGGATTAATATATTGTTTTGAAATCGTTACTATATATATGTTTTTCTTTATACTTAATTGATTTCATTATGTATATATTCACTACTTTATTTTAATCTAAATTTTGTAATTTCTATGGTTTTATAGGAAATCCGACAAGATATCCTTTAAGCATGTTGAAAGTTTATTCATGGGCTTATTTAAAGTTATGGATTACTTTATATCTATTTTCATTTAGGGATTCATAAGAAATCATCTTTTGGAAAGAAATTTCATGCAAGAAACCCCAAATTCGGTTTGTGTTTTACATTTAAACCTAAAAATTTAATGAGTGATAGTATATGTCGTACCTTGAAACCTCAAATTTTACTTGGTAGAAACCCCAATTTCTTGTAATCCTCTCACCTCCTCTTTTGTTTTTTTTTCAACTTTTTTCAAAAATAATCAATGGCCATAAATATTTCTTGTGAACACCTTAAATAATACCCTTGTGTTGCTTTAAAAATCATTTAAATACTTTTTGCAACTCTCACACTCATGTAAACATGAATTAAGAAACTATAAACATATCGTTGATTTTAAATAGCTCACAAATCTATCTATTACTCGTTTATCACATCCAGTCACTTGTTAAGTATTAATTGATTCATTTAGGGTGAGGGTTATGAGCATGACATGCACATAAAATATCATATGCCAATTCTTTTGTGTCTTTCATCATGTATGTTGGGATTTCTCGTCACTTAATTTGGTTCGTCTTATGATGATGCTAATGTTGAACATGTTATATGGACAAGTGTCATCCTTTTTTCAAATGAATCAACCAACTTGATCAAGGATAGATCTCATACAAATTGACTATGATCGAGGATACGCACATGTGCATGATCCGGACGGTTCTCTGGTCTCAAACCTTGTCAAACATACACCTTTCCCTCATCATCAAAGTTTGGTTTATAAAAGTATTTTTTTTTTTTTTTATGCAGATGTGGTATGAGATCGTTGTAAAGGTTTTTCACCATGAGAATGCTAATAAATGATGCCACAAAATCAACAACAATAAGGGTGAATCTGATTGACTATTGTTGTAGTATAGTGTAAAGTAGAGAAGTTACCGATAGATCCTTACATAGAGTAACAATAAGGGTGAATCTGATTGACTATTGTTGTAGTATAGTGTAAAGTAGAGAAGTTACCGATAGATCCTTACATAGAGTAACATATATCACAACATCATATATAAGAATATATAGAAAAATAAGTAGACATACAAAAGAGGTGAGAGAACCAATAATGCATTTTAATAGATAGATAAAATAACATATGTTTTCCATTACATATACATACACATATATATACATGTTATACATTTATTAGTCACTTACAATTCTTAACTACCTGGTTGGTCGACATAACTGTCTATTCGACCGACTTCCCTAAACGACTTCTCCAATCGACTTGGTTGTTCCACTGATGGGTCTAGTCGGCAGAGCCAACTAGCCCCTACAACATCCCCCCCTCCTCAATTCCTTGCTCGTCCCGAGCAAGAGGGGAGTGTGGCTATTACATTTGAAAATGTCTTAGAAAAATCCATTGGTGCCCTCGAAGAGATTTTCACCAGTGGTTTACATCATTTTGAAAATTAGAGAGAGATAATTACAGTCTTTAGGAGTGAGAATATTTTTTTTTTATGGATACTTCAAAATTTATTTAAGTGTCGGTTGCTTGATTGTGGATGCTTTTCTTCCTACACTAACTGTCCATTAGTTGTTTTAGGAATTACCCATTCATGCATTTGTACATTAGGTGGCAGTGGTGTTGTATTGATTTGCACATGTGACTCTTATGATCCTTTCATAAATACCTCTGGGGTCCTTGACTGATGATTGGCGGCTGGGATGTTCGACTCAAATGGTGTGAGATCAAAAAACTAGAATTGATGGTGATATGTCGACGTCGCCCCTGGTTGTTCTTTTTCTTGTTGTGGAATCCCTTCAAATGTTTTTGGTAGATGCTCGGAGTTGTTTGTTGCAAATGTTGTGAGAAAATATACCATTCTTCGATGGATTACTAAGCCTCTATCCCCACTGAATTCAATTTTACTAAAAGGTCGAGCTTGTCTATCAAGGATCTTCATGTACTTTGATTGACTCTAGGTTGAAGTTCTTCTCTACTTCATGTGTGTTCCCTTTGACTTGATCAAGGTGTTTGATGTATTTTTCAATTTCCATTTGAGATTTTGTTGCTTCTTTTAACCAATCATTTTCCTACTTAGCCAAATCATCCTCGACTACCTTTTCTTTTGCAATGTGATTTGAGATGGTCGCTTTGGATTTTTGGTCGGTTGTGTGCAGTCGTGTTGTTCTCAAGTGGGAATGATTGGCTTATGTGCTTTCAATTTGTTGTAGGTGAGGGAAAATTTTGAGGGCCAATTACTGAGCATTGTGATTAAAGTGGCTTCCTGTGAAGTGATTGCTTCCAGTTGTTGTTGTACTTCTTTAAATTTTCCATACTCGTCTTGGAGGATTGTTGTTGTTTGTTGGGCCAAGATGTATCGATTGTGTCTAACTGTTTGATTATGAAACTATCTGATTTATTTAATTGTTCACTTCAGGTGTTGAATTTCTAGCTGTTTATTTGCACCTGTGTTAATTACTACTTCAACTAGCCTTTTAATCATTGCTAATGGGTCAATTCCCTCCATTGGCATATATATGCCCAATTTCACCTTGGTGAGCAATGCACACTCTTTCAATATTTGTTTCTCCTTGTTCCTCCTTTCTATAAGTCAAGCACCATCTCTCGTGGATCTCTTCCATCTGTTGGTTTCTTCTTTGTTGACTTCATTACATAAATCTATCACATGTTCATTGGATGCGACTACATGGTTGAATATTGTTTCTGTAGGTGGTTTTGTCGACCCGATTGTCCTGAAGCTTGTGAAGGTAGTTATTTTTGAAGAACTATATTTCTAATGGATTGTATGTTTGTTCTTCTTTTTTATTGTCTTTTCTACATTGTGTTTATCTTGATCTTTTCTAGGCTCTTTCTCCTTATTATCTACGTCATTTCCTTTGTTTGTATCATCATTTGCTTGATTTTCCTCATTAGTCTCCCCTAATTTTGGCTATGTGTTGGGGTCCTTCCTTTCATTCTTTCTAGTGTTTCCTTGATCTATTGGATCATTATGTTCTTTGTTTTCAGTGTGTTCTAGGGGGTCCAACTAATCCTTGTGAGGAATTCCTAGAGGGGGATTCTTGTTGGGGAGATTCCATCCTTAGGAGGTTGTGTACCAGTATTATTATCTTTTTTTCCTTGGTTTTTTTTATGATCGATCGATTGTTCCTGTTCAGACTGTTTTTTGTCTAGATTTTCTCTCATTATTCCATAGATTTTTATGGGGGGTCTTAATAATCAAATGGGACTGTGATAGATTCTATACCAACTAAATTTTGTGCAGGGATGGTGTGCGATGACCCCTGAGTGTGTGTAGTTATCTCTCCTTCTGTATTCTTTAGTGTGCTTGCTATTGTGAATAAGTTGGGATGAATTGACTGACTTTATTTTCTTGGACCAACTTCCAGTTGGGTCAAGTCGAGTGGGTTTGACTTGTCCATTGGTTTCGACTTGACTATGGTGTGCTTCCTGGAAACTCCACTTTGTAATTTTGTTTAGACGTCTTCCAACCCCGAGTGCATTACACTTCCTTCATTACTGATATTGGGAGGATATTCTGAAATCATTTCATCTGATGATACTTGTCGGTGCCCTTTCCTTAATTTATTTTCCTATTTTTCCACCTCCTCTTCGTCTTTTCTTTCTTCAACAATTGATGTAGCCTCAAGTGGTGGTGACTCCCTTGTGAGGTTGACTATGCTTATCTTTGTGCATTTCTTCTTTGGAACAAGTTTTCTACTTGGGCCGGGTCTAGATATTTTCGACCAGCATGATGCGACTAGAGTCGATCGACCTATATTATGTTCTTGTTGTTAATCTAGTATTTGTTTTTTCTACCTCCTCATTCTAGTTGCTTATCAAGAATTGTTTTGGTTTTTCTTCGTTCAGACTTATTCAAATTTAGTGTTTCCATTATTTCCTGAAATTGTGGTCCAATTCTTGACTTCAAAATATTTATTGTGACAACTTTGTCCTATCGAGACTATTTTTCCTGTGTCTTGATCTTCTCGACTATTTTGTTTGTAATGGAGAGGAATTTTTCCTTTACCAGAAGGTCGTCGAAATTTATTTCGGTATCTTCTTGTAATACCTCTTTCAAAATTATGTCCACTCCCTTTGGAGCTACATCCATGTTGACCACTTCTTATTTTCCTTTAACTTCTCTTTCTTGTTGTTTCATCTTTGTCAAAGTATTCTTTATTGGGGTACCTCCTTCTGTGTCTAAATTTGAGACAAATGGAATTGTATATAGGGCCACTTCTCTTTCTTCATCCTGCTCTGTATCAATTAGGGGTGTTAAAATGGTTTATTTTTCATTGAGTACCTCTGGTGGGATCGAGGTTTCAAACCCTAGTTGTCTATTGAGCTCTTGAAAGATTTGAAACTTCATTGGTTGGTTCTCTATTTCTTCTAGTGCTAGCCCCTCGTTGACTCCGCACCAAAGTGTGGTGATGTCAAGACTTAATTGTATGTGGGAACTTTGTGGTAAATCCTGACAGAATTTTGGTTCGAATATCTATCTGTGTGATAGGTTTTTCATATTGTTGACCCAACTTTTAAACATTACCTCATCTGGGGGGGAGTTTGATGCCTTGATTTCTCCTGGTGAAAAAATTTGGTAGTTTTCCATGATCGGGATCTATCTTAATGTGAATGAAGGTTCCCCAATTGAAATGAATTGGCTCATCGAAATCCAAATTAACAAGGATGGAAACTTGATGGCTCGATTGTTTTCTTGATAGTCCTTGCAATTGCTTTTGATTATCCAGTCAAACTGTGTCCCCAAGTGAATTATTTTTCTGATGGGTTATAGCATTGTGAGCTTCATGTCTAAATCTTGTCCTATGACTATGAAACAAAATGAGACTATCACGCATGTCCATTTTTCCCTAAGGTCGGTTACTCTATTAATTATCAGGCCCTTTGAATTTTTTGTTGAAGTTCCTCATGTAAGGAACTGAATTCAATCATTGGAATTTAGGATTTGGGGGAAATGAGTACCCCTATGTGGGATTATGGTGACCCTATGTATCATTCCTCTGGTGATGTTGAATAGAAATTTTAACCATAGGTTCCCATTATGATATCGACACACCAAAAACTTTGTTGCTTCTTCTTTCTAGCCGTCTAACTCTACAACTTGTGGTGCACCCAAGAAGTGTTGGATACCTACTTACTCTAGGAAAATTGTTTCATTCTTCCATGCACCATATTTCATTCCCCATCCAATGAAATTATACCAATGTTGTGACCAATCATTTTATCTATTCTATCCCCATGGATATTTTGTATTCGAGCTTCTAGCTTGATTGCACCCACTTCGTTGAATTTGTATTTTTTTCTTGGTTCCACCAAGGAGTCTGTGACCTGGCCTCTCATCCTTTGCATAGTTGTAGTTTGATCAAAGTGAGATTTAGAATTCTTATGTTGTGTATTCGAAAGAACAACTGGAATTTCTATGCTCTGGTTACTCGGGGGCTCAGGTGTGAATACTAATGAAGCAAATTTGTATGCCTCCTCTATGTTTATAGGAGGAAGATGGAGTGGTGACATTAATTTGGCTAGTCATTCCATAGATTCACGTGCATCACAAGTTATGGAGGGTGTTAATTATTTATTTTGTGAAGGGACAACTACATCGACGACGTGGTGGCATTCAAACTTGTCCCATCGAGCATTAATTGCATTAGTGTACTCCTGGTGGCCAATTGTTTCGACTGAGTCGATTTTATTCTTTTGGGGAGTTCACCCAACTTGGTTGACTTTTACTAATTTATGTGCTTGTGTGAACTGGTCAGGTTGGTTCTTTCATTTGATCATAGATCTCCGGTCAAATAATCCTCCCTAGTTTATTTCCTTTATATTGTCAACTTCATGGATGTTTGATTTTCTAAATCCATGTTCTCTTCGTTGAATTATTTGAAAGCGATCTCGCTCACTTGAATTGTGATTTCTATGCTCACGTGATTTGTGTTTTTCTCACTCACTTGAGTTGTAGAGTTCACACATGCTTGATTGATGAGTTTCACGTTAAACTGGGTGAATTACTTATTTTTCAGTCAATTGAATGGTCTGTTTATTTAGGAGACGACGCAGATCTTTCCTTGGTGTTGAACTTTTTCTAGGTTTATGTTTTTCTTTTCTGAATGACTTTAGTGATGACCAAGGATATCGTTCTCTTCTCATGTTTGAATATGGAAGGCCTGAATGAATGCTTTTGGTGGTTCAAGTTGGTCATGTAGTTTGTAGTTCCCAAACTGTTGTGTACTTAATTATGATAACCAACTTGTTTATTGATTTTCTTAATTCATTCCTTAATCTTTTATTATTTTTATTACTTATCCTATTTTTATTTTCTTTTATTTTCTTATTATTTTTTCTTTTCTTTTAAACTTCGACCTAGGTCGCCCCAAAGGGTTTTCGACCTAGTCATATCTTGTTGGTTCCCCCCGAAGAGTTTTTCACTAGTAGGCCATCAGACTGTCATGTATTGTACTTCTTTAAGCAAGCCCCATTGACTAATTTCTGAGAGTGTTGTTGCAAGGTCCTTAGTTGTACTACTCCTGATGATCAGATGTCCTTAACCACGTAAGGACCCAACCAAACAGTTTCTATATTTTGAGGCTTTCCCTTTATCCAACTGTCATATAATAATACCAAATCTATTGTGTTTACATTTTTATTTTTAATGTGTCATTCATTCCAAGCTTTCTATTGATTCTTTTCAGCTCCCTTATTTTGTTGTGCAATAATTTTCTATTCCTCTAATTGATTTAGCTGGTAGAATCATTGTCGTGTGTTAAGAATATGATCAAATTTGAGGATAGATGTTATCCTTCATGCATTAGCATAGAAGTGTAATGGAATTACAACATCCTGACCATATACAATTTTGAATGGTGTTTGACCAATCGATATTTTATATGTTGTTTTATAAGCCCACAATAATGTTGGAACTTTATCATCCCAACCCTCTCTATAGAGAACACATATTTTTGTTAAACCTTTGTGCAATGTTTGGTTGAACGATTCGATGGCTCCATTGGCCTATGGATGATAAGCAATTGTCTTCATATGATCAATCATGAACTATTTTAGTAAGACTTCAATTGTGTCTTTGACAAAATGTGTTCCTTTATCGCTAATTAATGTTAAAGGATAGTTGAATATGGTTACTATATTTTTGTAGATAAATTTGGTAGTTGTTTTGTTTGTGCAATTTTTCACTAGTTTGGCCTCTGCCCATTTAGTTAAGTATTTGGTTGTTGTATTTTTCCCCAATTATTTTTTCTCTTTTGGGGAAGGGACCAATAAATTTGATAGCCCAAATTTCAAATGGTAAACTAGGATTTACCAAATGTAAAGGCATTTGATTTTTTCATAAAGGTCAACCCATCCTCTGACATTTTCCACACTTCTTCACATATTCTCGACAGTGCTTGTGTAAGTTCATCCACCAAATACTAGCTTGCAATATATTTCTGGCTATTGTGTCAGCTTGAAAATTATCTCCCACTGGGCCTACATGTGCTTCATTGATCATATCCTCACGTTCATGTTCTAGTGCACATGTTCGTAGAATATTATCAATGCCTAGTTTGTAGAGATATTCATCCATGAGTGTGAATGGTGTTGCTTTTAATGCTAGAATATTTATTTTGTCAGTTGGGAGATCATCTAGGGCCTTCACTTCTTCTAAAAACAATTTGATTTCTTTAAGTTCCTTGGGGGTTATTTATTCATCTTCTATCTCAGTCGGATCTTCTCCTATCTCAAGTTAGGATATATGGTATAGGTCGACATTCTTCTTTCCAAGTTGGAATTCTACCTCGAATTTGAGCTCTTGGAATAGTAGCAACCATCGACAATTGTTCCCTTAATGGATCGGTTTATTTACTAAATACTTGAGTTATTGATGGTCCATGAAGAAGATGAATGTATTTTCCAACAAGTAATGTCGAAGTGTTTGAAGGGCGAAAATCATGGCTAGAGCCTCTAGCTCTATTTTCAAGTAATTTATTTTAGCTTTATTCAATTTTCGACTGGCATATGCATTTGGTTGATCGACCATGTCATCATATGGTTGGGATAGGACTGAGCCAACAACAACGTTAGAGGCATCCACATGGACATGGAATTTTCATGACTAGTCTGGAAATTTTAGTATAGGTGCTTCCACCAATTTTCTTTTTAAGAGATTAAAATATTCATTGCATTCTTAGCTCCATTGGAACTCAACTCCTTTCTTTAATAGCTCGTCGATGGGGAAAGTGATGTCAGAGTAATGTTGGATAAATTTTCTATAATACCTGGTATGCCCAAGGAATAAATTTATTTTTTTTGGTTGATTGGTGGTTTTAAGTAAAGAATAACCTTGATCTTGGCCATGTTGACCTTGATTACATATTTACATACAATATGTCCTAGCAGAATTCCCATAGATGTGGAAAATATGCATTTTTTTATATTTGAAGACAAGTGAATTTTTCTACATCTTTCCAACATCATTCTTAAACATTAGATGTGATATTTCAGTAGGTTGTAGATGGTCCAGTAATCGAAGAACACAACCATGGTTTTGTAAATGTATTCTTGAAATTATTTGACCACTATCCGAGAATATATTGTTGGGGCATTCTTGAGCCTCAATGGCATTACTCTATATGAAAATGAACCGAATTTAGAACAAATGTTGTTTTCCCCTGATCTTCTTTTGCATTGGTGACTTCGTTGTATCCTGAGAATTCATACGTAAAATAATAGCATTCATGCCCCGCGACTTCATTAATAATATTGTCGGTGAATGGTGTCGAGAATGGATCGGTGACTGTAATTTTGTTCAATCCTCTAAAGTTGACACATATTCTAAGTTTCTTGGGATCGCATTTTTTAGGTTGCACAATCATTAGACTTACCCACTCTGATTTATCGATAGGATGTATGATGCATGCAGCTAGCATTGCTTCTATCCCTTTCTAGACTATGGGATTATATTTGTGTGTCAACTTGTATGGTTGTTTTTTGATTGGCTTGGCCCTAGGTATGAGTTTGATTTTCATCTCCCCCATCTCTTGAACCAGTCCTTTCAATTCCTTATAGCTTCATGCAAAAACGTCATGATATTCTCTCATTAGGTTGATTATTTCTGTGGTTTTCTTATTGGACCAATAGTCTCATATTTTGGCCATTTCCAGTCGACCATCTATTGATATGTCGAACTCCTTAGTTTTTATTTCTATGCCCATCCACTCAGGTTATTTTTATTCATCTATATGGCGCTCTCCGTCTACAAACTTATTACAGCTTATGGGGAATTCGGGTTTTTCTATGTCTTCCTTGTTTGATTTTTCTTCCTTGGACATTGAGTAGACTAGTTTTACAAAGTTTTTACTTCGAGATGACTTTTCTTCCATAGAAATATTTGAACTGCAAAACTTGTGTTTTCCATGTCCATTCGTCAAGTTGTTACACTGTCTAGACTTTGTGTCGACGCCAAATTGAAATTCGAAGTCGATCCCATGTTGAATTTGGCTTTGCCTCTCTTTTGAATCTCATTGAGATTTGTTTTTTCAAGAAAAACTTTTATTTCTTGTGTTGCCCCTTGGAAAAGTGCCTCTTCGGGTATGAATTCAAAGTCTTTGATGAAGTTTTATTTGATTTCATTCCAGTTGAATGTGTGGCCACAAGATTTTTCAATTTTATACCACTTATGTGGTATATCATCCAGAATATTTGGGAACATGTGTTGCCACACCCTTTCATCCTCGTATCCTGCTTTTCTCTTTTCATTCTCACATTGGTGAATGTGAGCAGTTGGGTCGAACCAGGATTGAAGGTTTGGATGTCGACATTTATTAACAATCTCTTTCCACCAAATATTTCCACGAAGTATAAGGTAGAAGTATTCCATGTTTGTATTTGTGGTGTATGTGTTTCCCACAATCGAGCTACCTGGCATGTGAAGTATTCTACTAAGATTTTTACTCTCCCTTGTTGTCCGACTTATTTTGATAATTCATTCATATGAAACGTCGGGGAGTTTCTTTCACTAAACTATTGATGTTAGTGGTAGCATCGAACAGGTACTTCCACATTGGCTTGTGCCTATCATGTGGAAGTCGTTGAGAGTATTCTAGGTGTGAGACTTTACTTTAGTTAAAGGAATTATTAAAGTAAAGTGATTTTATTAATTAATTATGTAATTAGTTAATTGAGTTATTTAAGGAAAGTGATAAAATTAATTAGCATGTAAATCTCAAGTGGGTGTGAGAAGTAATCTCAACCGTCAATCACTTTGGATATTAGGTTTAGATTATAACTCATGATTATAAATGCAAGGCTAGGGTAAAGGAGAAGACACTTTGGTGATAGATCAAGGTTGGGAATTTTGGTGAGAGACCAAGGTCGGAGATAGCAAAGAAGGACTTTTGCTAGTGTGAGGAGTGTAGAAGCAAAGAAGGAATTTTGCTTACATAAGAGTGAGGAGATCTCACTAGTTGGGTGAAGATATTCCATTCAAGTGTTGATGTTAGTGTATATTGTCTTAGTGGTCTATTTTCCCTATTAAGAGAGCCATGATTTGAACTTAATAAAAGCATCTTCAAATTGGTGTTCCCTCTGGGGTTTACACATGAAAATATTGGTGTCTTGTGTTAGGATATTTAGACACTTACAAGTTAATTAAGATCAACTTGGTATAATGTTTCATTAGGTAAAAGTGTGTTTCTTAGTTCATTTATTTATTATGCATTAGTATGCATTTGTAGTTAGGAAATCCAAAGGTCATGATATGTTCTCGACATAGAGTGATCTGGCAATTCATATTATCCTCTATCTTAATGGATAAATTGATCCATGGCTTAGCACCCGATTGGTCCATGATATCTATTTAAAGAGCATGGAGGATCATTTGTCAATGATCGATTGTGAGAAAATCTCTTGTAAGTATCTCTGTAAAGTTTTCTTTTGCATTAATAAATTGCTCCAAGTGGCCATGTTAGTTGAGGTCGTGGATGTCTCCTCGTAGGGATTTTACCACGTGAAAACATCAGTGTGTTGATGTTTTATCTGGTTGTGTGAGTGGTTATTAAAGGTGTTCATCCTCTTTTAGAATATATGTTTTTTCAAACATGGTATCAGAGCACATTATCGTGAAGTCGTTTTTCCTCATCTCTAGTTTCTTCCATTTTCATACATTTATGGGTTGAGAGGACTATTCCATTGCATCTAGAGTGCTTGTTTCAATCAATAACACTTTTCGTTTCACTATAAAAGGTTTCCGTTTACCCAATATATGGCCATTTCAGTCAAATTCGGAGGTACAAAACCCAAATACGCCCTTTTAAATTTTTGCAGAGATAATATTTCGGTTTTATGATTTTTTCATTCTAGGTTGCTACTTTTTTCAATCTGTATATTCTCTTTTCCCTAAGCCCTGTGCGATATTGGAAAATCAAAAACAAATCGGATAGGGTTTTCCTACCTACATATTCTCTTTGTTGTGTGTTATGTGTGATCTTGGTAAATCAATAATAGAGGGAAAACTTGCATTTTTTAGGTAAGCTAACCGAGATCTAACCCTTGTTGTCGAGAAGTGAAAAAATTTTCTTGTGTGAAAATAGTTTTTTATGAGCACACTCTCCAAGGTCATCTTCAACAACAACAATTCTCCTTCTAAACAATACAATATGTTTTTCACTAGATCACTTGGTTAAAAGTTGTTTTATTAAGTAAAAGGTCTTGAGTTCAAGTCTCTTTTTTATTACTTTTTTTTTAAGTTCATGCATCCATTGTAAATTGTATTTCACTTAAATTATAAAAGTGAATCACTATAAGTAGCTTTAATATTTTATTTTAAAGTTCTTTATTTTTCATGCAACTTTCTTTTATAAAGTAATTTCATTTTAAAAGTGATCCCCACTTATTCTATAAAAGTGGGTCACTTCATAAGTAACTTATTTGTAAAAGTAAGGCTATTAGGAGGGGTATCACCATGTGGACCAACTTCTACCTACCATGTGGCTCTTTGGTTATCGTTTATTCATTTTTTAAAAGGGCATAACTTTCACATCCGAAGACTATTTTCAATGTCATTTTTTTTTAAATAGCCCAATTTTTCGAGATCCTTCCATCCATACCATTAATTTAAGATTTTAAATCCATATTCTCTACATATTTAATATTGCTTCTCCAAGTGATATTTTCCTTACCAACACCAACTACTTCCAATTGAAATCCCATATGTAGAATTTATTAAGAAGTGAAGGACTGTACATGATTACCTTTGGAAAAGAAGAACAACCCATTGATGATGACAAGTATGTAAAATGGAGTAATAGGAATGATGAAGCCCTTGGACTAATCGGAATGTCCATCTCTCTTGATTTAAGGTTTCACCTTCAAGGACTTGATGCCCCCAATAAATCTTGGGAAAAGCTTGAAGTTGTGTTTGGTAAAAATAATATCATTTGAGCTCACTAGTTGGAGAATCAGTTAATGAATTTAAGTCCAAATGATTTTCCTTGCATTGACTTTTACTTATCTAAGTTCAAATTACTTAGAATTTTGGGTATTGAATGCCAACTAGATCTATCAGAAGATAGATTCATGTATATTATTCTTTCTAATCTTGGTAGTGCATTTTTTTTTTTGTATCTACCTTTTATGCCACTAGAGAAGCTCTAGAGAGTGCTTATCAAAAACCCTATTTTGAGTCCTTTTGTGATTCTCTAATTCGAGAGAAAGATAAGCTTGTGCAAATTAGAGTGATCAACACTGTGGGTACATCCAATAAATCTTTAGTGGCCTAGTAGAAAGATAAATTCAAGAATCCGAAGAAGAAACATCCTCACAACAACAATAAGAAAAATAAGGGTCCCAAACCCACTCATCTAGATTCTGCTCCTAATGGTGACAAAGGAGAAAAATATAAAAATAATAATACTGACATAAATTGCAACTTTTATGGGAAAGATGGTCATGATGAGTCCAAATGTTTTAAGAAGATGGAATCTTTAGAAGCAGTGATGAAGAAGCACAACATCAATATAGATTCTACTTCTTATTCTTCTTCTCATGGAGATGCACTTTCTTCTTTTGGTTTCTCCTTCAATGTAATTTCTACTTCTTTTGATGAGTGGCTTATTTATTCTTGAGCATATTATCATATGGTTAAATATAAAGCCATATTTTATGCTTTAAATGAATGTAACACCAAGAAAATATTTTTTGGTGATGATAGATCTCTTAGTGTTATAAGGTCTGGAAAAGTTCGGATAGATAATGGTCATTTTAATGATTTATTATGTGTTCCAAGTCTTTCTTGCAACCTTCTATCAGTATATCAAATCACTCATTCAGGTGAAGGTAAAACCATAGAGTTTTCACCTCACCAAGTTGTAATCAAGGATCTAAAAGGTCCTCAGAATGTTCTTGCAATTGTAATTGTTGATGATATTACCAGGTTATACAAGTTTGACAACATTGGGTCATTATATTTTCCATCATTTTGTTTTGCTCATAGTGATGAATTGAGAAAACTTTGGCATGAGTAGTTTGTTCATCTAAATTATCACTCATTGCAATAACTCTGTAATCAACATATGGTTATTGGTATTTCTCTTGTTTCATGTAGAGATGGTGTTTTTGTCGATTTTGTTCTCAGCAAACATCATCGAGATAGATTTGACAAACATGCCTCTTCGAACACCTCAGCCCCTTTGCAACTTGTTCACAATGACTTGTGAGGTCCACTTTCTTCTCCATATTTTTTTGGGTGCAAGTATTTATTAACTTTCATTGATGACTTCTCTAGATGCACTTGGGTTTACTTATTAAAACTTAAGAGTGAATTTTTTGAGAATTTTTTGTTCTACAAGGCCCTTGTAGAAAATAAATTTGGATATCAACTTCAAAGGTTAAGAACATATAATGGAGGCAGATATGTGAAAAATAAATTTACAAGTTACTGCATTGCACAGGGCATCCAAATGCAACACACTGTTCCATATACACCACAACAAATTGTGTTGATGAGAGAAATAACCACATATTAAAATAAATGGTTAACTGTATGATCCAATATGAGGGATTAAGTCTAAAGTATTGGTCGAAAGCCATTATCTGTGAAAATTACATAGTGAAATGCACTCCCACAAAGGATCTTAAAAATATAAAACTGAAAGAAGCATGGACTAAACTTAAGCCAAATGTAAGTCACTTTCATGTATTTGTTAGTGTAGCATGGGCTCACATTCTTGATGAGAAAAGGAAAGCATTACAGCCTAAAAGTGAAAAGTGTTTATATTTTTTGGTTTTTCTTAAGATGTCAAAGGTTACAGACTTCTTCAACCACATTGTAATAAAATTATTATCATAAGAGATGTTAAGTTTGATGAAAATCTCTTGGCCTGCAAGCCTAATTTGGAGTTTGTCTTGTCTTCAGCCTGCACTCCATCTTCGGCGTTTGTTCCTTCTTTTGTTCCTATTTTGGTTTCTTCTTCTTCATATGATGATGGTAAGGATGAAAATCCACCTCCGCCTACTCACCTTCCTCCAAATGAGTCCATTGAACATGAACATAAACCTAAACCATCACCATCGCTTCCTAAATGGGTATGTTCAACACAAGAAGTAGTTGGTGATCTTGTCAGTTATCCTTCATATCAGTGTCGAATACGTTCACAATTCCAGCGAGCCTCTTCTCTTTTGGTTCAAGTTTTAGATACTTGTGATCTAGAGACATTTGCAGAAGCTTCGGGTCATCTAGATTGGGATACAACAATGAATGAAGAGTATCATTCTTTAATGGAAAACGATACTTGGGATCTTGTACCTCTTCTAAAAGGAAGAAAATTTGTCATATGTAAATGGGTCTACAATACTAAGTATGCATCAGATGGAAGTTTTGAAATACACAAGGCTCGGTTAGTTGCTAAAGGATTCTCCCAATTTGAAGGAATTGACTATGATGAAACCTTTTCTCCTATAGATAAAATGAATTCCATATGCCTTGTTCTATCCCTTGCAGCCTCACATAAATGGGAGGTCCATCAAATGGATGTCAAATCCACCTTCTTGCATGGGTATTTGCAAGAATAAATCTACATGGAACAACCTCCTAGCTATGTCTAGAATGACTCTAGCCTTATTTTTTGCCTTAAGAAATCTTTTTATGGTCTTAAGCAAGCTCCTCGAGCTTGGTATGCCAAAATGGACAGCTTTCTTATTGACACCATATTTTCTAAATGTCATTCTGATCCTAATGACTAAGAAAGTAGGAATCCATTTCATAATCCTTGTTCTTTATTTTGATGACCTTATCCTCACTGGTAGTGACCCAAAACTATTAAACCATGTGAAAACCAGCGTTAAGAATAACTTTGAAATTACGGACTTGGGATTTTTTCACTATTTCCTTGTCCTCCAAGTTTTGCAAACCAAGGAATTTTTCTTTCCTAGTCTAAGTATGTGTGTGACCTTATTCATCACTTTCACATGGAATATTGTAAACTAACCCCTTCTCCCTTGTAGTCCGGAGTCAAACTTGTTTCCACCTATACTTATCCCAAATTTGATGCCACTTTCTACCATCATTTAGTTGATATCCTCTTATACTTGAATCATACCCATCCTAGACTTTCATTTGTGGTTTTTCTTGTTGCCAAGTATATGAAAACACCCCATGAAATCCATTGGAAAGTAGCTAAAAGAATACTTCGGTATGTTTGGGGTACAACTCAATTCGAGATACATTACAGTTTAGGGGGGACTCCTTTACTATTTGGTTTCACTGATTCAGATTGGGTTGATGTCCCTAATGATAAAAATTATACAACATGTTATGTTTTCATCCTTGGTTCAGGACCTGTCACTTGGGCCTATAAGCAATAACATGAAATTTCTCTTTATTCAACAAAATAAGAGTATCGAGCAACGTTTATGCAAGTCAAGAATCCTTGTGTCTTCGACAAATCCTTTCAGAGTTTGGATTTGATCCAGATGAATTTCGGTGGCCTCCCACCTATTCCAACTGGCTCATTTTGGCATTTTTCCAGTTTGGCAGTTTTTTTCCTAGTTTTCGAGTCCCTCACTTGTGGGGCCGTTTTGAGGCCCTAAACAATGTTTTTAGGGATCACCACAATAAAAAAAAAACCTTTGATAGATAGCACCAAAACGTGTAGTCCTCGGATAGACCTTTCCAACGGGCTATTGTGCACCTAAAACGAAGATCGTATGCAAAAGTTACGACACCGAGAAGTTGATGTACTAACTTACCCAAACGGGGCCCACATGAGTTTTGGCGCTTCATCTCCTAGGGTTAGGTTTTTGGATGTCTAGGATTTTTTGCATTCGTGTTTATTGTAAAAAGGCCTTCAGAGCCTCATTGTAATGATCTTCTTTTGAATGAGTGTAGTCGTCACATCTCTTCTTAGTGATAAGCTTCCACCATTCCAGCAAGCTTGTTTTCCGCTGCATTTTATAGTTTCAGTTTATTTCTTTATTAAATAGAAAACCAGTTTTATTGTATCTCTATTATTTTGTGTTAAGCATCTTTTAATAATCTGTATTCATTTCTTTATGCTCATAAAATCCGGATCAGGATTCCAGCAATAACATCTGACAACCCTCTGATGCAATAATCAGAGTGCCATCAAACTCGCCAAAGACCTCGTTCAACATTAGCACAGTAAACACATCAAGCTTCACATGCACTTCATCAAAAAGCTCATTCACGATCGAGTTATTGAAGTGCTCTTTTTCCCTGAAGATGATCAAGTTGCAGACATTTTCACAAAGTCTCTTCCAAAAGTGAAGTTTTCCAAACTTTGATCTATGTTAGGAGTTTGGGAAGTTGTCATTAAGGGGGGATTGGATCTAATGCCTCCTTCCTTATCCTATCATGTCACCTTTGTAAATCCTTTAATCCTATCCCAAGTTTTTTCTTAAGGGGGTGTGTTAGTATATTTAAACACTTAGGAGTTAGTTAATTTCAACTTGGTATAATGTGTCATTAGCTAAAAGTGTGTTTCTTTAGTATGCATTAGTATGCATTTGTAGTTAGGAAATTCGATGTTCACGATATGTTCCCAACATAGAGTGATCTGACGGTTCATATTATCCTTGATATTAATGGCTTCATTTATTTGTGGCTTAACACCTTATTGGTCCTTGATCTCTATTTAAAGAGAATGGAGGTTCATTTACCGATAATCAATTGTGAGAAACTCTCTTGTAAATCTCTCTCTAAATTTTTATTTTTCATTAATAAATTGCTCCAAGTGGCCACGTGAAAACATCAACATGTTGATATTTGATCTATTTTTGTGAGTGGTTATTGAAGGTGTTCATCCTCTTTTGGAATACACGTGTTGTCTAAAATCCTTTGTGTGAGATTTTGTTTTCCTAGTTTATGCTTCTGCTACATTTTTAGTTGATTACTCAGGTGTGCTTTTAGTAGATAAATTTATTTTATTTTGAGCTAAATGTTGGGTTTTTGGTTGAAGTGGTAAAATCAACATGGTTTCAAAGTGTGATCTCTGAAGGGAAGAAACCAAGAGCACATATCTCAACAATTACAAGAAAATCTATCATATCTACAAGAATATCTAGTCAGACTTATAACCAGGAAGTGGAAATCGAAGGATGGATTTCAAGGAAAAAATAGTGTTGAGGTAGAAAAAAGGTTTTTTGTAGGTGTATCGAGGTGTACATGGGTCACAGAAGGGTCAATCACATACATACGCAGGAGGATGTGAGCATAGTTGTGTACAAACATAGGATGTAGTGGTTATAGTCACGCACATGGATGGGCTATAATGGTAACATGCACATACATATGCGGGTTTTGGTGGTTACAGTCACATACAGGGTTGTACAAGATAGTACAGGGGGAGTTTCAGTAGAGGGTTATTAGATCATATCTTGGATATGGAAACTAGATTACGATTCAAGGATAGGTTGGATGGATTTCCAACTACAATCCTTGGAAGGAGAGAATTTTCTAATACTCAGATAACTCCACCAAAAGATGCAAAAAAATTGGTCATCCATAATCAATAGGATGTGAAATTCAGACACATCATTCAAGATGGAGTGAAGGATTAATTGATCCATCATTTATCAGGAAAGAAAACATCCAGGGATATGTGGGAAGTTCTAAAGAGTTTGTTTAAGAGAAAGAATGAGAATCAAAAGGACACAAAGATGAAAGGATCAGCTATGGTGACAAGTTATCTCACCTAGATCCAATAAGTTAGAGATGAATTGGTTTCAATTAGGGAAGAAGTGGATGATTCATAGTTGGTGAGGACGATGCTCAAGGGATTCAGGAAGGAGTGGAAACCATTCATCAAAGGAATCATGGCACAAGAAAAGATTTTGGATTGGTCAAGGTTATGGGATGACTTCGTTTAGGAGGAGCTTTGAGATGGATATCTAAATGGAGGTTGGCACAAGAATGATGATGAGAATATTTCTCTTTCCAGTCAAGAAAAGAAGGGAAATATCAAGAATATTTTCAGTGGAGACTCTACCTCTCAATTCGGTAAGAATAAGGACATGTGAAAAGTCAAGTGCTTTACTTGTCATGGGTTTGGGAATTATTAAGGTCAATATATGAATAGGAAGAAGGGTGTAAATGAAATGCAACCAGAGGTAGCTACATCGCCAAAGGATCAAATGGATGAGTTTTCCAAGAATTTTGAACATACATTTTTCTTACTTGTTTCCCAGACTTCCTTGGGCACCATATGATTTGGTGCATGGTTAATAGATAGTGGATCCACATGTCATATGATAAGAGCATATAATGTTTTTGATATATTTACGGAGTCTAAATCACATATGCATGTTGTCATTGGTATGAGGACCAAGCATGCAATGAAGGGATATGGAATAGCACCATTCTAGTTGTATTCAAGAGGCACAATGGGAGTGACTAATTTTCTATGGGTGCCAGAACTCAAGAGGAATGTGCTATCAGTCTCAATGATTGAGAAGAATGGATTTGACATAGTGTTCTAGGATGGAAAGGTGTTGATCAAGCCCAAAGGATCTAGCATAGACATATCAATTGTTTTTGGTGTTAGAGAGAGAAAATTGTATAGGCTATGGGGACATCCTATGCGATTAATGTCAAGAAGGAGAGTGACAAAGAAAAAGGATAAGGTAGCTCTGAAGGTTAATCAAATTGGAGGGAGTTAGAATTTAGGTTCAGGTGGGAAGGAGAAGCCTTATAAGTCTGTTGAGAAGGATTCATGGTACGAGATGGCTTGTAGGATCCTCAAGAGAAAGAGGCTTCTAGGATCATGTTCATAAGTAGTGAGTCTTCAGAGAGAGGTATGTGTGAGATGGAAATGATAGATTTCATGTCAAAGGGAGCATCCAATCAGGTTGATTGGAGAGTGGGAATGGTGGTGGATCTGGTAGTGAAGGTAGAGCCAACTCTAGGTGGGAGAAGTACCTTCCTCACTAAGAGGGAGTGTTGATGTTAGTGGTAGCATTAGACAGATGCTTCTGCATTGGATTTTGTCTAACATGTGTAAGTCATCAAGATCCTTATAGGTGTGATATTTTACTTTAGTTAAAGTAATTATTAAATTGAAGTGCTTTTATTAATCAATTATTTAATTGTTTAATTGTTTTTTTAAGGAAAGTGATAAAAGTAATTAGCTTGTAATCTAAGCATGTAAATCTGAAGTGGGTGTGAGAAGTAATATCAATCATCAATTACTTTGGAGATTAGGTTTAGACTATAACTCATGATTATAAAAGAAATGTTAAGGTAAAGGAGAAAACACTTTGGTGAGAGATCAAGGATGGCACTTTTGGTGAGAAACCAAGGTTGGAGATAGCAAAGAAGGACTTTTGCTAGTGTGAGGAGTGTAGAAGAAAAGGACTTTTTCTTACTCAAGAGTGAAGAGATATCATTGGTTGGGTGAAGATATTTCATTCAAGTGTTGATGTAGAAAGGGTCGTATCATGAAGGACTGTGATTAAAGATGTCAGATAGGTGGAGAAGGAATTCCATCTAGAGATCATACATGTCGAGGAGAAGAGAGAGCAAAGATAGTCGTAGGTTGGTTTCAGTTGATAGAAGCCACGGTAAAAGGGGTGCTCCATATAGAGGTTTTTGTATAAAGTTTCCATACATGTCATGGGTTTTAGTGGAGACAGTCACATATGTATGCAGGTTTTTATAAGGGAAGGTGTGTATACCTAGAAAATCATGTTGGTATAGGGTTGTATAGAAACACATGCGTTGCTATATTTGTTTGCAGTGTATATTCTCTTTGTGGACCATTTTCCCTATTACAGGAGCCTTGATTTGGCATTAATAAAAGCATCTTGGAACAGGTTTTCCCTTTGGGGTTTTTCCAAGGTTTTATACCTGGAAATATTGGTGTCTTGTGTGTGATATTTTGGTTTCCTAGTTTATGCTTCCACTGCATGTTTACTTGATTACACAGTTGTGCTTTTAGTAGATAAAGTCATTTTATTTTGAGATAATTGTTGAGTGTTGGGTTGAAGTGGTAAAATCAACATAAACCGTAGGGGGATCTCATTTATGTGTTAGCCGAGATGATTTTTGGTGTTTTTTTTTATTTTTTCTCCAGCACAAGATTCCTTGTAATGAAAAGCATGATTTTGATCACTTTATTGGTATTGAATCTATTGACTAGAACTCATTAGCTTGGGCTTCATAATTCTTCATTTTCCAATTATAAAGTTATGTATCTGAGTTCTAACCTATTGACAATGATGATCTGACTAAAATTTATCCTTGATTGTTAGGGTCGATGTTGTATTTGTTTTCATTCATTACTTGATACAATCGTCAGGCTTCCTGAGCTTCGTCCCATGTTTTGACCCATGGTTTTCCTTATTTTGGGTCCAATGATATTATGATTTTCCTGCCACTACCTTTCAATTTAATTGAGTCCCTTTCAAGGGTGATTGTGGCTCTCACATTTCAACCCCATGGTTTTATGACTAATGGGGGATACACAGGGATGCCTTCAACCAGATTAATTACTTCGAAGTTGACTCTCATTGGAATTACCATTATGGATGTTATGACACTTTTAAGTGTGCCAATTGGTTCAATGAACCTCTGATCTATTAGTTTTATAAAATTCGTTGTTGGATGTAGCATGGGTTTCCCAAGTCGAACCCATGTTTCTTTTGGGGGGATATTTACTTGCAAACCAAAGTCTACTACGACTTGTTTGATCATATGGCCATCAATTTTGAATTCAACTTACAGGTCGAATTCACTTGTGTGCCTTTCCTGAGACAATTGTCAAAGGGTTTTTACCGGTCTTTGATCTTCTTTGTATTCTCTTAGGATGCTTAGCTTGTCGATGAGGTGATCGACCAACTGATTTTATTTTAAGAACTAGATAAATTATTATAAAGTAGTGTCTAGAATACTTAAGTATCCTCCCTTATTTCCATTTAATTAGTCTTGGTTGATGTTTTTGAAGAATTGAATTACTTCCCGCATTATTATTTCTTCGTGATCCAGGTCAGGATATGCATTTTGGCCTCCCTTTTGTTGGCTTGGAAGGTCTGGGTAGATGTCTTCACCTGCTCTTGATCGTGTTACTACATGGATATTTTTTGAATTTAAAATGTCTTGTTTGGGAAATGTATGTAAGAGGTTCATGTTCCACTTATTCATTACTTTATCTAAAACAATTAGACAGTATTCAAGAGAGTGATCCCCTACTCCACATATGTTTTAGAACTTGAGATCAATTTTGTCCTTTATTGGGAAATCAAGACTTATTTGGTCATCCATCCAACAGTTGAAGAATTATCAATGGCCTCGAACAAGTCCTTTGTCGAATAATCCTCTTCTTCCTCTGCCTTGGCCTTAATAACCCCCATGGCCTTGACCTTTGTATTTGTTTCCATTTCCTTGTTCGACATTATGGTCAACTATCTATGTATGGTATACTGAATGGATGTTTGTTCTATTTTTCTTGTTTAAACAACATTCTTGCATTGAATGATTAGTTTCCTCACATATGTGGCACCATTTTGGTCATGCATTCCTTAAGTTATGTGGGCAGTCTCTTGTCACATGATTTTTTATGCCTCTGCAAATGTCGCAGAATTTTTCACTTTGAATGTGTCAAA
Organism: Picea sitchensis; assembly: GCA_010110895.2. Taxonomy (NCBI): domain Eukaryota; kingdom Viridiplantae; phylum Streptophyta; class Pinopsida; order Pinales; family Pinaceae; genus Picea; species Picea sitchensis. The sequence goes on from SNQJ01S0001718.1 coordinate 189,966, forward strand.
CTATTGGATCTAGTGCATCATTGAATTTACAGTAGTATTTTGTGTGTTCTTCACTAGATAAGATTGTGCACCAAAATTCATTTCATGAGTGTAACACCCTATTTTCCCCCAAGACTATAATTATGCTAAGAATTCATATAAGTATGTTTATGAAGCATGTAATTATTTTTGAATTAATAAAAACACCAAAACCATTGATTTAGAGGGAACAACCTTGAAAGTATCGGTCACGATAAACAAGAGGGAAATTGATGAAGGGGCATGGAGTGGGGAGCTGAGTTTTTTTAGTGAAGAAAACGAGAAGCTTGTGCAACAAGATAATATATATTTGTTAAGCATGAATTCATAACCCAGTGTACCCTATCTGAACGAGCCACGTGACTAGTTATGAAGGGCCAGGAAAGTGGTTGAGGTACTTAATAGTTGTTGGAGTATTCGTCTTTTGTAGAAACAGGGGCCAATTAAATGTATGATAGTAGGACACCATGGATTTTCCCCTTTAGAATGGGAGTTGCAAGCTACAAGTTGTGTTTGCAGGAAAGCCATGAAAATCCCAAGGAGAGCAGTAGAGGAAGATACTAAATGTGGAAAAACACCACCAGAGACCACACACAGGGAGAGAAAGATCAAACAAAAAGAAAATATAGGAAAAAAAGGAGCATGCACACACACCAATAGAGAAAGGAAAAGGAGAAAATAGAAAGTTTTCACTAAGAAATATAGGAATATTGTATAAATTAAGATTGATCACCTTGAATTAGAGAAGAAATGAATCTAGACTAGAGAAAGAAGGAACACAGCTTAGTTCTTACTGGAAAGAAACCAACATTTATAAAGGGAGATCGTTGAGAGATTGTTTAGCAGAGAAGGGACCCCCTTGTGCAAAGGAAATCCAATTGAGAAACCACCTGATAAACCTGTAAAGTTCCTAAGCTAAGTGGGAAGAGGGAAAATTATGTTTTGTTAGAGAAGGAAGGAGAGTAACCTTCCTGGATCATCTTCATTGGAAACCAGTCAAATCAGTTCCCCTTGTGGTATCATGGCTTGGCACAGGGGTGGCATACTATAGGAAGGAATTTTGCAATGTGGCCTAAGGTTGGGAGGAAAGGTGTTATATCTCAGTCAATTGGTATTAGCAATCTTCCCTAATCAGATAAGTATATAACTTGACTTGCTAAATTGTGAATGAGTGTTGTATGTAGGTAATTTCTTGATTAATGAGAAATGTAAATGCTTGAAATTGATACATTAAACCCCTGAATAATTATGATAGACCAATGTGATCATTGTTAACTTGTTAAAATATGAAAATGAATACGTAAGGATGGGTTGTATCCCTATGGGCCTTACAACTTTAGAGGAAAGTTTGGAGAAAATGAACAAAAATATCATTTAACTCGTGTGTGAGTGTCCAGTTATGTGGAGAGATCCTTATGAGGAGTGAAGAACTCATAGTTCTAAGGAAATTGTGGTTATTATGTGGAAAGATTCCAAGATATGCAACATTTCCTTTTTTCCTCATAAAACCGATAGGCCTCTAAAGGTATAGAATCACTTTCTGACCCTTAGCGATTTGGTAAAATCCTTGAAGAAATTCTTGAATGCTTGAGTCCAAAATTGGACTATTTTTCGTGTAGAAATATTGTGTTTTGAGTAGGGATGAATTGCAACCATTGATGTAGTGTATTGATTATATCTCGGTCATTTGTTGAAGGGTGTGATCGTCGGAGTCCAATTGTCAGAGTAACCTTGGATTCCTGAAGCAGCGGTACTTCGATGGGGAAGACTCTGAGTAGTAATTTGGACCATAGATTAGTGAGTAGTTGAGAAGTAACCTCAGTCGTAGATCGATGTGGATCTCACTTAAGTGAGGCTAAGAAGGAGAGTGGTGTCATGATGACAAGGAGTTCTAGTGTGTCCTATAGGTTGACACAAGTGAACTCACAATTTGTAGAAAGGACAAATTGTGATCCCTATCAGCTTTAAACCTTGGGATAGGTGCCTTAAATCCTAACCCTTAGATATCTAAGTTAATAAATTGCAATCGCTCATCAAAAGGGTGTTGGTTGGAGTGAATGGCGTCCCAGAGTAGGATTCACTATGATGGGATTACTTAGAGGAATGATCTAGACCATTGATCAGAGGGTGTCTGCGATGAAAATAAATTTGTTGATCTGTCGTGGGTCCCACATAGTTGAGTAAGAAGAGGGGAAAATGGGTTGGACGTTAATCATCATGTTAGTTAAAGGCACCAACAAAATTAGAGTCATTGATTTCCTGACTCCTAGGACCACTAGATCTGTCAAAGTAGGATGTTGTTTGACTAAGGGTGTCGAAGGGATAGGGAAGTCATGAGTGGAAGCATTCTGATGGGAAGACTCCAATGATGAAGGAGGGATTCGATTAGATTGGAGTTGTGGATTTGGAATGCCTGAAGAGAAGAGAACCCAACAATATAGTTGATAGTTTCCATAGCAGTGCCATGTTGAATGGTATAAGTGACAAGGAATCACATGGGTTCCATGTGGAAATGATGTGGATTTGACAAATGAAGGCCCAAAAACTTTGGGAGGTTGTAACATTGAATCCAGTGATCAAAATTGATCATAGTTACAGACATTGGAAACATATCGGTGAGCAAATTAAATCTACGAGGTTTATTTAGAGAGATGAAGCACTTGGTGAAAGATAAATTTTAACACCCCATAAGGCTAAGTAAGGATTAGCGGGTCGAGTGTGTTACAGAGTGATATCAGAGCCCATGTTCAAACTCTAGGCTTGAAATGGGTCACCCAGACCGATTGAAAATTGATAAAGAAGATTATAACATCGATTTATGTATGTATATATATATATATATAATTGTATGACACCTCACACCTTAGAGACGAAGAGTCTAATAGCCGAAGGGATAGAGAAGCTCCTCCATATTTGATGGCCACTGTTAGAAGTCTGAAGGCAGACAATGAGAGGCTTATGAGAGCCCAAGTTGAACATGAAGAATTGAATGTAGTATTACTGTCGAGTTTGTCCAAAATCTAGAAACATCTGCAGCAAGGCCCTAGCAATGCATAATTGTAGTATTCAGAAAGGTTTAAAACCTCTTCAGACACCCAAAATCATGGAATGGCTCACAACAATGTGGGAAATATTTCTTCCAGGAAAAGGCATTGGCATGCCAAGAAAGGTAGATAAGGTGGAAGTGTTTCCATGGAGTTGCTTCTCAAGGAGACTAATTCAATAGAGTTTTCTAGTAGTGGCACATAGTCAAGTGTCCCAATGAAGAAGAAGAGGAAGAACTCTCAGAGTTATTTGATTGAGAAATTCAAGAAGGCTAAGCCTCCTACCTTCAATGGAGAGATAAATAAAAAAGAAGAATTTGAAGCATGGTTTTTTGGGTTGAAGAAGCAATTTTGGGTACAAAACTACTATGATAATACCAAGGCAGAGATTGCCATATTTAACCTAAATGGAGGAGCTTCCATTTGGTGGGAAGATCTGAAGGAAATTATGTTGGATTACTGAGAGAGGGGATGAATCAGTAATAGCGTAATTATAATCCTTTTTCTCCAAATAATTCAAGTATTATATCAATGTAGAATTATTATCCAATAATGAGCAATAAGAAATGAACAATCACACACATACACAATACACCAGTGTTTTACGTGGAAACCCAAATTGGGAGAAAACCACATAATTCTTTATCTTATATGTCTTGAAGAATTACATTCATTGGAAGCACCAACTTCCTTTTTTTTTCCAGCTGCAACTAGAAGGAGGCTCCAACCCCCTAGTTTCTCAGGCTACAACCTGAGGTAAGCTCCAACTCCCCAATTCTCTGGCTACAACCAGAAGGATGCTACAACCCCCTATGTTCTCTAGCTACAAATGAAAGGTGGCTACAACCACCTGTCCTTGCCCCATCCAACCGCCCTGGAGTAGAAGTAGAATGATGGAACCAATGTCACACTATCACTGTGATATATACCACTGTAAACATGTACCAATAAACCTAAACCATGCATCAACCATGCATCAACCTGTACCTCAACCTGTAATCAACCTGTACCATAAACAAGTGCATCAACCATGCACCAACCTGTACCAAACAATCTATAATCAACCTGTACCATAAACAAGTGAAACCAACCATGTACCAAGTATTTACCAATCATGTTTCAAGTACTCATAAACTATGACTCATCAATATGTACCAACATCGTCAACTATGCACCTCATGTATGTGCCAACTCATCAACTACTTGTCTCAACCATGTACCCAACTTGTACCTCAACCAAAATCCCTCATCAATTTCATCATCCAAATGTGATTTGTAACTCTGTAATAGACCTGGTGTATATGATCACATACCTTCAAACCTTCCTTAACTTTAACAACAAGAGACTGGCATTTTCATCAAACGTTTCTTTAGTCTCACAAGACTAGTTTTGGATTAGTCAACAACCATAACTTGAAATAATCATAACTTTGTACCTGTAATGAATAAAGATAAGAAAATGATACACAATTTTATTCAGTGTGTGTTATGAAATTCCTCCATGTGTCACTACTTGGAACCTCTTAGAAAAGAAGTTATGGAAAAAAATGGCCTACCTTGTTGAATTCTGGCTTATTCTAGAGATCGACCTTATAGAGTGTGCCCCGCACGTAATATTTGTTGAATTTATCAAAAACTATTACATAGAATACTAAATAATTTACTCTAACCAACACATTTGGTAGTACTTAATTTGGATCTATTATTAAGAAGTTATGGCATTTTTACCCGAAACACATGTTTTTTACTAGTTTCTGGACTAGCCACAAACCCTATTTTCCACGGAGTGTAACTCCAAAAATACAATGACCCATAAGATGATTTTCTTACCACAGATACTTGGATATGTTTCCTCAATGGAATATCCATTTCACGGTATGAATCATTCTATAAAAAAAATTATTGTGAAAATAGTGAGATGACCTGAAAAAAAACATACCTTAGAAAGCATCATCAAAAGAATTTATCCTTCCTTGAATTTCAGTCTTCTTTTCTTCACTTTCCTTAGAAATTCAGCTTATATATCCTTTGGTTACCTAAGACACCTATAGTTATTCAATATTCTCAAGTGTTTCTTAAATTAGAGAGCCTTGCCTCTTATTTATACTCTCCAAGTAGCTTCCTTAAAAACATCTTCTAGGTCACTTTGCCCACTTTCTTTATTTTAGGGTTAACCCACTTCTAATTTCTCCATTAAATTTATTACTGAATTAATTTATTTTGTATTCACTTTGAAATATAGTACACTCATCACTTCACTTTATTATTTACCTTTTAAAATCTATTAAACTACTTTGACTACTTTGACCTTTTGGGGCTTCTAGATGACATATGAGGGTCCTCCAACTTCGTAAGGCCATAACTCTCAAACCGTGAGGAGTTATGTGAATTTCCACATACCACCAGAAATGGAATGACAAGAACTATCCATCTAGGATAGTTTCACTGAAAAATCCACTGGAATTCATCTCATTATTCCACAAATAAGCATGGGTTCTCTAACCATACTTCTAGGATAACTCAATCCACAAAGCGTCTTCTCGTGAGGGATTTCACCATAAGGGGACCACTTTGGAGTTCATCCATTTATACTTATTATAAACCATGACAAAACAATAATGATTCATCTTTACATAAAACAATATTGGGTCCATTACCCAACCTTTGTGCTATAGGGATTTCTTCAAGGGTTGACATCAATGACAACCAACCTTAATCAACAATATCCCCCTTTGGCATTGATGGAAACACTACGATGAAATACTGAAATCATATCACTCATGCTCCCCTTGGAACCATGCCTCTATCCTTTGCCTCTGTCCTCTGCATCTGATAAATCTCTCCCCCTTTTTCATTAATGGAAAAGGTATCTTTCCTTCCAGGGTTTCTCCCCCTGACTGGATTGTCCTCTTCTGATGCTTCCTCGTGTAAATCTAAGACATATAAGATAAGAATTCAAAAAACATTAATTTTGGAGTATAAATAACTCCAAGTCTATGGTGAAGATATTCAAAGGATTCCCGTGGAAGTGGTTTTGTGAAGATGTTTGCCACTTGTTCTTTTGTGCCCACATACTCAACTCTGATGCTCTTTTCTGCAACCTGCTCCCATAGAAAGTGATACTTTATTGGAATGTGCTTCGTCTTGGAGTGCATCACCGGGTTCTTCGAGATATTGAAGGCGCGTGTATTATCACAATAGATTGGAATGGGCTCATCATACTCAACCTGTATATCTATCAGAGTTTTTTTCATCCAAAGATCTTGTGTACAACATGATGTTGTTGCAATATACTCTTCCTCGCCTGTAGATAAAGATATTGATGATTATTTCTTGCTTAGCCATTATACTAAACACTCACCCAAGTAGAATGTTGCTTCGTTGGTGCTTCTTCGATCATCAATACAACTTGTCCAATCTGCATCTATGTAGGCAATAAGTGATAGATCCTTTCCTTTTGGATACCATAATCCAAACTCTTATGTTCCTTTGAGATATCTGAAAATCGTCTTCACTGTTAACGCATGTGACTCATTTGGTGCTTCTTGAAATTGTGCCACCTATCCAACCGCCTACATTACATATGGTCTGGATGTTGTCACATATAGTAGGCTTCCAATCATTGACCTGTATTTCCTCTGATCTGTAGACTTTGAATCATCATCTTTGCTCAACTTGCAATTGGTTTTCATGGGAGTGATAACTAGTTTGCAATATTCCATTCTGAACCTCTTTAGCATTTCTCTGATATACTTGGTTTGAGAAATAAAGATTCCTTGGTTGCTTTGACATATCTGAAGTCCCAAAAAGAAGGATAGTTCTCCAAGTAACGACATTTCAAATTCATTATGCATATCTTTTGCAAATTTATGGCTTAACCTATCATCATCACTACCAAAAATAATATCATCAACATAAACTTCAATTAATAAAATATTACCTTCACTTAGCTTGATGTAGAGGTTGTTGTCGGTGCTTCCTTTTTTGAACCTTGCTTGTTGCAGATACTTATCCAGTCTAGAGAACCATTCTCTAGGAGCCTATTTTAGACCATACAAGGCCTTCTTTAATTTACACACATATATGTGTTCTCTGACAACTGAAATCCTTCTGGTTGTTCAATGTAGACTTCTTCTTCAAGTTCCCCATTCAGAAAATATGATTTTACATCCATTTGATATACTTTAACATTTTTGGAGCATGCATAGGCTAAAATAAACCAGATTGATTCCATTCTGGCAACTGGAGAAAATGTCTCTTCAAATTTGATTCCTTCAATCTGTGCATATCCTTTACATACCAATCTAGCTTTGTTCCTTGTAACTTGTCCATCTTCATTTAATTTATTCCTGAAAACCCATTTTGTGTCAATCACTTTCTTATTCTTTGATCTTGGAACCAGTTCCCAAGTGTCATTTTTATCTATTTGATCTAATTCTTCTTTCATGGCCTTATTCCAAAATTCATCCTTGTTGGCTTCTTCAAAACAGTTTGTTTCAATTGTAGATAAGAGTGTTAGGTGTGTTTGTTCTAGTGAACATATTTTTCTTCTAGTCTCAACTCATGCATCTTTGTTTCCAATAATCTGATGTGAAGGATGATTCTTCTGTACTCATTTGCTAGGTGTCTTTGGAGATACTTGTTGACCTTACTCTTCTGTTTTTGTCGGATTCTCTTCATCTTCCTCTTCTACTTCATCTTCTGCTTCTTCTTCTTTGAAAATTTGTCCCATTGGTTTGGTTTCTTCTTCCTTTGATTATGGTCTGCATGTTTCATCAATTGTTACGTTGATTCTTTCCACAACTTTGTTCAATATTAGATTGTAACACTTGTATGCTTTCCTTGTACTTGAGTAACCAACAAGTACTCATTTTTCCACATGAGAGTCAAACTTTCTCATTCTGCCATCTTCTCTTTTGATGTATCATTTGCTTCCAAAAACTCTGAAGTGCTTCACATTTGTTGGTCTTCCTTTCCATAGCTCGTAGGGAGTTTTATCAGTGGTTTTTCTGAGCATTAATCTGTTTTGAATGTGAAATTTTGTATGCACTTCCTGTGTCTAAAATATATCTATCAATTTGGAATCCATTAGCATTGTTCAAGCCATTTCATGTATTGTCTTGTTCTTTCTTTCAAAACTCCATTCTGTTGAGGTGTCCTAGCAATAGAGAATTGTCTTTTTATTTCATGACTTTTGCAGTAGTCCATAAATTCATTTGAAGTGAAATCTCCTCCATTATTAGATCTCAAGCATTTGATTCTTGAATCCATCTCATTTGCAACCATTTCCTTGTAGATCTTTAAGTTTTCAAAAGCTTCTGACTTTTTCTTGAGAAAGCAAACTGCAGTCATTCTTGTATAATCATCAACTAATAACATAAAGTATATCTCACCTTTTAAGCCCTTTGTTGTAGTTGGTCCAACTAGATCAGTATGCACAATTTTCAGTGGTCTTATTGTTGAATATTCCTTTGATTTGAACCTGGTCTTTGTTTGCTTTCCTTGTTGACAATGCTTGCATAAAGTGTTGGTTGGTTTCGTGATCTGGGGAATTTCTCTGACTGCTTCTCTTTTGTTGACTTTGACAAGGTTATAAAAATGCATCTGGCCCATTCTTTTGTGCCATATCCAACTTTCATCTTCCTTTCCTAGACAACACGTTTCATTTCCAATTTCACTTAACACATATATGTTTTTTGAAGTTCTTGCAGTTGTACCGACCAATTTCCCTGAACCTTCTCTTTTTATCTCACACTTTTGTGAATCGAAAGTAACTTTATGACCTTGGTCACACATTTGAATCACACTTAGAAGATTATGTTTCATATCTTCTACCAGTAGAACATTTTGTGCCTTTTTATTCTTGTTCCCAATTCATATTGTTCCTTCTCCAATGATTTTGGTTGAATTAACATTTCCAAAGGAGACTAATCCATTTCTTTCCTTTCACAATGTAAGAAATTTGTCTCTATCACCTGTCATGTGTTTTGAACACCCATTGTCAACATACCAACCATGTTTCTTCTACTTAGCTTGTAGAGCGATTGTGCATTCTTCATTGCTATACTGATCTTGCTTTCTTATCCATGTCATTTTCTGACGTTCTTTTCTGTGACTGTTGTTATTCTATTGAGGTTCTTTAGGAGGGATTGTCATTCTGCAATTTTTGGCCATGTGTCCAAAATTGTTACATTTGTAACATTCCACTTCAGTGCTGAAAGATTCAAACTTGTTGTAACTTCTTCTTTGTGTTTCACTAGGTATTCTTGAGTAACCCATTTGTGTATGACTCTCAAAGTTATTATTGTTCCTATTGTTAGCTCTGCAATTCACAGCTTTATGTCCAAAATTATTACATGCATAACATAAACCAAAAAATATAGTTTGATACCTGGGAGTTGAATATCTTCTGAAAGAAGGTGCTCTTATGAATCCTTCTTCTTCTTGAGGCCTATCTATCTATTGTTGATTCTAAAATATAAATTTTCTCGGTGGAGGAGTGTCCATGTAATCTTCCTTGTACATATTCCTATCCCCTTTGATTGTTTCTGCATAGCTTTTTGGATTTGTTTCTTGCTCTGTTTTTTTGGAGCTTGATCCTTTTTCTATCTGATTGTATCCAAGTCTAGACTTGTCAAGATGAGATTTTTTACTGTTGATAATGTCATCCAGAAATTTTGAGCTATTCTGCATATTTTTCTTTTGAATATCCTTTCTTAGTGTGACAATCTCTGCTTCCAAGTTTCCAATGATCTTGTCCTTTTCTTCTAGTTGTTCTTTGAGTGCTTATTCAATTATTTTATCTTCTTCTATTTGAACCTTCAATCTTGTGATCATTTGTTCTAGTTCTCGAGTGTCCTTTTTCTTGTCTAGTTATGCTTGTAGTTTCTTGTTTTTATTCTTTTCTCTTCTGATAACTTCTATGGCACACATTAATTCTTCTCAATAGTCAACTTCTGCCTCTTCAATTTCCTCTTCGACTTCTTCATATCCTTCTTTGTCTTCTTCATATTATTCTTCGGAGTCTTATTTTTCAGAATCTTTTACTTCCATGAATAGAGCTATTCATGTCTCACTATCACTGATTTCATCTTCATCTGATGATGAGATGTCTTCTTTGATGCATAAGATTTTCTTGAAATCTTTCTTTGTAGTTCTTTTGCCTTTATATGTGTTTTTGCCTTTTGAGTAATCTTCATAATTTCTCTTTTTCTTATGAGGACATTTGTTAGCAAAATGACCAATACCATCACAATTAAAACAATTTAAAGGAATCTTACCTCTATACCTACCATTGGTTCCCTTGTTCAGTCTTTTGATGAAGTTGGCCACTTCTTCATCATCTTCCGAGACGTCGTTGTTGTTGTTATATTCTTCTTGTTCCTTTTTCTTTTGCTTTGATATTTTGGATGCTTTGAAGGATGCTTCTTTTACATATGGATTTTCCTGTTTAGTTCTCATTTCATATGCTGTGAAGATTCCATGCAGTTCATCCATGCTTATTGAGTTCAGATCCAATCTTTCTTCTAGTGCTGACATCTTAAGGTTGAATCTCATAGGAAGATATCTTAGTACATTTTGAACAATTACAGATTCTTTGATTTCTTCTCCCAATCTTATGATCGCATTCACTATTTTGTCAACTCTTAAGAAGTAGGCTGCAATATTCTCATCTTCCTTCATTTTTAGTTGTTCGAATAGACCTCTGTAAGTTTGAAGTTTTGTTTCTTTGACTTTTGTATCTCCTTCATAAATATTTTGAAGCTTGTCCCAAATCTCTTTGGCGGATTTACAATGTGAAACTTTGGTGAATATTGTTTCACTGAGACCATTCAAAAGTGCATTTGTAGCTTTGGAATTATTCTGACCAAGTTTCACTGCTTTGTCATTTGTTGGTGGAACTACTGGTACTGTGTATCCATCTACAATTGATTGCCAAATTTCAAACCCATGTGCTTGTATATATGTCTTCATCCTTATGCTCCAAAAAGAATACTTATATCCATCAAAGTGTGGTATTCCATTTTTATATGAGTTGGTACTCTCCATGATCTACCTTTCAGTGGTTAAACTGATTTTTGAAGGAACCTTCTCTGATACCAATTGTTGGATTACTGAGAGGGGGGGTGAATCAGTAATAGTGTAAATATAATCCTTTTTCTCCAAATAATACAAGTTTTATATCAATGTAGAATTATTATCCAATAATGAGCAATAAGAAATGAACAATCACACACATACACAATACACCAATGTTTTACGTGGAAACCCAAATCGGGAGAAAACCACAGAATTATTTATCTTATATGTCTTGAAGAATTACATTCATTGGAAGCACCAACTTCCTTTGTTTTCCAGCTGTAACTAGAAGGAGGATCCAACCCCTTAGTTTCTCAGGCTACAACCTGAGGGAAGCTCCAACTCCCCAATTCTCTGGCTACAACCAGAAGGAGGCTACAACCCCCTATGTTCTCTGGATCCAACCAGAAGGTGGATAAAACCACCTGTCCTTGCCCCGTCCAACCACCCTGAAGTAGAAGTAGAATGATGGAACCACTGTCACACTATCACTGTGAGATATACCATTGTAAACATGTACCAATAAACCTGAACCATGCATCAACCTGTACCCCAACCTGTAATCAACCTGTACCATAAACAAGTGTATCAACCATGCACCAACCTGTACCATTCAATCTATAATCAACTTGTACCATAAACAAGTGCATCCAACCATGTACCAAGTATTTAACAATCATGTGTCAAGTACTCATCAATATGTTCCAACATCATCAACTATACACCTCATGTATGTGTCAATTCATCAACTACATCTCTCAACCATGTACCCAACTTGTACCTCAACCAAAATCCCTCATCAATTTCATCATCCAAATATGATTTGTAACTTTGTAATAGACCTCGTTTATATGATCACATAACTGCAAACCTTCCTTAACTTTAACAACAAGAGACTAGCATTTTCATCAAACGTTTCTTTAGTCTCACAAGACTAGTTTTGGATTAGTCAAAAACCCTAACTTGAAATAATCATAACTTTGTACCTGTAATGAATAAATATCTGAAACTGATACACAATGTTCTTAAGTTTTTTTAATGCAATTCCTCCAGGTTTCGCTACTTGGAACCTCTCAAAAAGGAGTTATGGAAAAAATGGTGCACCTTGTTGAATTCTGGCTTATTCTAGAGAGCGACCTTGCAGAGCGTGCCCCGCACGGAATATTTGTTGAATTGATCTGAAATTGTTACATAGAATACTATAGACAGTAATATAACCAACACATTTTGTCATACTAAATTTGGATCTTTTAGGAATAATTTATGACATTTTTACCCGAAACATTTGTTTTTGACTAGTTTCAGGACTAGCCACAAACCCTATTTTCCACGGAGTGTAACTCCAAAAATACAATGACCCACAAGATGAATTTTTTACCAAAGATACTGCTACACTCAAGGAGATGCAGGAAAGTGAAATTAGTGTGAAAGAAAATTTGTTGGTCAAAAGGTCAAAGATCAAGGCAGAAGAAAGGAAGGAAACAACAAAGGAGCAGCTAAAATCTTCATAAGCTAAACTGGACATTCTAGCCAGCACAATGAAAGAAATGATGCAGAAAATCATCATGGGAAATGAACTTGTTGTTCAAGGGCATCCTATTCCATTGGTTACAGAGAAAGAAAGGGCCAATATTCCTAAACACTTTGCAGCTCACCCTTGGTATCATGGATTGGAAAAGGATCATTTCATGTGTTCAATTCACAACATAGTCAAAGATGAAACTCCAACTCATCCTGTAGAAGATCAATCAGCGAATATGATGTGTATGTTTGATGAATTTTCCTTCATGGATGATCTACCCAAGTATGATAACTATGATGAGGATTACACAAGGTGAATTATTCAAAACCATCAACAGTATATTGTTCGGAGGAAGAAGATCAATTGTAATTCAAACATGATAGTCAGCCTGTGCATAGCAATTATGACAGCAATGAGCAAAATGCAGAAAATTTCAGAGTAAGTGGAAAGACTTTACCTCTATGTTTCTCTTCATTTCAAATTCTGAGAGAAAATTATAAACAAGTTATCGATAGTAAATATGAAGAATGTTTTGATCACTCAGTTGAAGATGTCATTGATGATATGGAAGTTATTCTAGACCCAGAATTACAGCCCTTGAGCTACATTGATTTTCAAAATCCAGATGAAAGCTTAGAGCCTGAAACAAAATACGAGTTAATCCAAAATAACACGGTACCATTAAGCTTTAATTCATTTCAGTTTTTGAAGAAAAAATTTAATCATGTCATGGATGATAATCACATAGAAGATCAGGAACTTTCATTGGAACCAATGCAACAAACATATCAATTCCTACAAGACCCAATAGCTGATATGTTGGATGAATTGTGTTGTCAAAGTCATGGTTCATTGGCTAGCTATGAAATTAAAAGAGGTTATGATATAGACATGATTAGGCAGTCTCTTTCATGGTATGTTTCAGCAAGAGTCTCATTTCAAAGTTCAGCAGAAAATTTGCAACCATATCAGGAACTGTATAACGATGAAAAAGGCATGCGTGTCATACCCAATTATGACCATAAATTTATTGAAAGTCAAGAAATAGATCATGTCTTTCATGATCCCATAGCAGACTACATGGAAGATTTTTTCAGCATAAAAGATCAATCATGTTTTCAGCAGTGGCCTTTACACTTTGCAGTTTTGAATCTATGGACAAAGGGTCAATTTGTCATGTTGATTGTGCAGGCAAGTAGTCAAACAATCCACTTGTTTCAGCAGCTACTTGACTGGCTTCATTGGCATTTTTGTATTATTTAATTCAGCATGATTTCCAGTAGTATATGGTAGATAGTAGTTTCAATAAGCTCAACCATTTGAGCATCTTTTTCAGCAGTGTGCAAATAAATTCAGCTCTTTTAGCATCCCTTTCAACAATTTTTCAATTTCAAATTTTAGTCTTCAGTTTGGTGTGGTCTCAATTGAAAGATCAACACAAGTACAAGTGGAAGAATAAGATTTTTGGATCATCCCAGTGGATAAAGCACCAGTCTATATGTTCAGAGTTCAGTGGTTCTTGTCACCTCCCGAAAAGAGTTTTCATCCCCAGGTGGAGCCTATGTTGGGGTCCTATAATCATAGGTAACTTGATTCTTCAGCTGTTTATTTGGCGTTGCTCCCGTGATGAAGACATTTGGCTTGTTGGGCTCGGTTGATTCCATTTTACCCTCCATCCATTTCGCCCGATCCTTCATCACCCTGTTGCATCCTTCATCTACCTCTGCGCCACTCACTCCCTTGTCCATGTATCCCATTGGCTACATCTTGCCCACCACTCATCCCTGCATAAACAAACTTAGGATAAAAAACATTAGGTTAATAATAAATGGTTAGTGGCAGTTTTTAACACTAATTAGCGTAATAATGTTAATATTAATTAAATTAGTGTAGTTAGATTAATAAACTAGGTTAGTCTTGTTAATAATAAGTTAATTAATAATTAATTAAAACCTAGGCTTGTAACTAATTAACAATAATTAATTAATAATTAGTAATTAGATTACTTTAATTAAGTTAACAATTAGGTTAGTGTATTAGAATTAAATAATAAATAAAAATTAAACTTAAAACAAATATAAAATATATAAATCAAAAAACAATTAAAAATTATAATAAATAAAACATTAAAAACATATAAATAATATATAAAACAAAAATTAAACATATAAATAATATATAAAACAAACATATATAAAACAAAAATAAAACATAATACATATATTAAAAAACAAAACAAAATTAAAAAACTAAAATAAAAATAAAAACTAAAATAAATTATATACTAAGTTTGCAACCC